>JARBWK010000002.1:124232455-124684402 GCA_030556195.1 Anolis apletophallus
TTTTCTTTGCCTATTTTTGCCCTGAAAACATTTCCCTATAATCTCTTTGCCAACATTTCCCTTCCAGTTCCTGCCAGATTAATTTAGGTTCCGAGAGCAGCCTAAACATTCCCTTTATGATGTGTGCCAGGTGGTAGGTTTTTAGTTCTGGTATTCCTAGTCCCCAAATTTCTGAGAAATATACCACGAGCCTCTCGGTAGCCTGATCTCTAGTTCCATTACAAAATTCATTGACCATTTTCTGCCATTTTTAAGATCAACCTCCAGCAGTTTAATAGGTAACATATTACAGAGGAAGCAATTTAGGTAATATTTTCATTTTAAAATTGCTATTCTGCCAAACCATGAGAGATTTTTTTGAATTCTAACAGTCTTTCTTGAATTTTCCTAAATAGTCTATCAAAATTTAATTTTTAACTCTGAGTAATTGACAGGTATTGTGACTCACAAGTACTTAATTTTGTTTCTAATCTTTTTTTTACGAATATTTCTTTTATTATTTCAAAGTTTATAACATCCATACAAACATATACATAAAAACACAGTGCCCTGTGCATGTGACCCTCCCCTCACAACCATCCATGCCCTCCACCCCTGCTGAGGGTTGCATCTTCTTTTCTTCTTTCTCTTCTGCAAGCTTTTCCGGACATTTACATTTCATTACATCTTAAACAACAACTCCAATTTATTTCTAATGGTTTGACCCCGGGTTCTCCAAACAATATATCCTCTCACCCTATCCCATCGTCCCAACAGCTCTCTGTAGCTGATTCACCCTCTTTTCCATAATTTCAAATTGAATGTGTTCTATCAAGTACCGCAGCCAGTTCTCGATTGTCCATTTCGTAGAGTCCTTCCAGCCTAGAACCACCACCGCCTGGGCTTTCTATCATTGCTGCCTCGTTTTCCGAAAGTGATCCCCATCTTGTTCTTTTTACCAACATCGCCATCTCTTTTGTGATGGTCCAATTTATATTCAATACTCTGTTGATCTCCCTTCTACCTCTTTCCAGAATCTTTTGACCACCTCGCATACCCATAATAGGTGCATATACACTCCTTTGTCTCGCAGCCGTGCCAGCACCGAGTGCCCACATTTTGAGAAAGATAGGTCAATTGGGCCGGGGTGCGGTACCACTTGCGCAGTATTTTCCTCCTTGTCTCCCTGACTTATATTTTTGAGTTTTACAATATCCCCCCACTATCCTCTCCCATCTCTACTCCTGAGATCTGCAACTCCCTCTCCCCACATTGTGGTTAACTCTTCTACTGTACTCCTCCTAATGATATTAATATTTTGTATATCCTTCCGACCTGACCCTTTTCTCTTCCTTCTTTTCCCTGATTATCTACTCGAATTCAGTGTCCTCTCTTTGCAAGGCCCTCTCACTCCCTCTGCCTAGGTACTCACATATCACCCTGATCTGCAACCACCGCCTTCCTCCCAGCCAATTCTCCAGCCTCTCCCTCCTGATTCTGCCCCCTTCGTCCACTAGTTGCTCCAGTCTTGTGACCCCCTTCTCTCTCAGTTCCCTTATTATTCTGCTCAGGTTTTCCTCCCTCTCGGGGTTCATAATCTCCAGGGAGGCTACTTTTGAGACTCCCGGCGCTATCTTCCTTTGCCAAGATCTCCACACTCCCACCGTGGCCCTCATTGGTCCCATCAATTTCTCCACATAACTTTTATCCCATCTCCCTAAATATCAGTTCCTCTCTTCCCACTACGTTCGCTTCTTTTTCCAGTGCTACCCATCTCTTGTCGTCCTCCTGCAGCTCCATCAATCTCTCAATTTGAAAGGCATTTCCGTACAGTTCTAAGCTAGGGATTCCCCATCCTCCCCTCCGTTACGTTTGCTATCCTCCATTTTTTTCCTTATCCTTGGTTTCTTTCCTCCCTCCACCCAATAATTCAATTTCCTATCCCATTCTTTTATCTTTTTCCCTGGGAGGACCCCTGGCAAGGCCTGGGCTAGGTATAAACATTTTGGCAAGATCATCATTTTAATTGCTCTTATTTTTGCCATTCTTCTCAGGCTTTTCTGTTTCCAGCCTTTCATCTGTTTCAACACTTTTTCCAGATCATTCCATAGTTTGCTTCTGTTATCCTCTCTATGTTCTTATATATCCACACCCCCAGATATTTCATTCTTTTTACCCCTAATTTTAACCCTGATACTTTCCTTACCTCTAACTGTTCCCTCGGACCTATATTTATAAACATCATTTATTTTCAATGGGGTCTGGGTTAATAATATTGCGTCGTCCGCAAACAAATTCACCTTCACCTCTATCTCCCCTATCCTATACCCTTCCCACGAGCTGGCCTCCCTGATCTTGTTCGCTAGTGTTTCTATCGCCATTACGAAAAGCATTGAGATAAGGGGCATCCCTGCTTAGTCCGTTCCGTATTCTGATATTCTCCGTCCTGTTCCCATTCACTCATATGTATGCCTGGCTCCCCATATATATACTCCTAATCACCTCACAAAACCTCTCCTAAATTTAGTGCCTTACACACCTCATGCAGGTAGCTATGGTTTACTTTATCAAATGCCTTATAGACATCTAGTTTTAATATTCCCAGCTTCCTCTTGGCCGCAGTAGCATGGTGTAACACATTCATTACGTTCTAATCAGTTCACTGATCCGTCTTCCTTTCACAAAACCAAATTGATCCCCCATTATAATTTTTGGAATTATCCCCTCCAGCCTAATCACCAATACCTTTACAAATATTTTGTAATCTTGGTTTGCTAAGCTTATGGGATGGTAGGACTCCGGGTTCGTCTCATCACGATCTACTTTTGGTATAGTTACAATCTCTGATAACTTCCATGTCTGTGGATGACCTGCTCCGTCAAGACCTCATTAAATAGCTCTGTCAGAAATGGTAACAAATCCTTTAGATATGTTTTGTAAAATTCTCCTGAGTACCCATCTGGACCCGGCGCCTTTGCCATCTTCAGTTGCTTAATAACCCTCTCCACCTCTTCTTGCCTGATCTCTGCATTTAAATAGTTTTTGTCCTCTTCGTTTACCCTTTGCCCAACCTCTATTGGTATCCCGCTTACCTCTTCCTGTTTATATAGTTTCTCATAAAATTCTTTCATAATCCTTTCTATTTCCTCCTTACCTTCCTTCAGCTCTCCCTTTGTGTCCCTCAACGCCCGAATATGCGATTTCTCCTTTTTCTTTTTTAAATATCTTGCCCATTGTTTCACTGACTTTGTCCCCGAAGAACTAATTTTTTGCCTAATTGCCATTCTCATTTTATTCCAATGCAGCTCATCATATTGCTCCAATACTTTCTTTTTCTGTTTTAATAGCCTATACCATTCTCTAACCTTGGTCAGCTTCATTTGATCCTGGATCCTTTCGATTTCCTTGATTTTATTCTCTCTTTCCCTTCTCCATCTCCTATTCACCTCTACCTCCAGACTTATTAGCTGGCCTCTCCAGACCGCTTTGCTGCAGTCCCACAGTACTGCTTTGGACATGTTCCCTCTATCATTTAACCTATAATACTCTTTTATTTCCTCCTATATTCTCTTTTTATCCTGCTCCCTGGCTACTATGGCCATATTATATCTCCATATTCTTGGGTTCCTCCGTTGTGTCATTCTCAGCTTCACTAATATTGGCGCATGGTCGGAGAGCCACATGGGCCTCACCTCTGCCCTTCTCACCTGAGCATTTCCTGACCTATCCATCAGTATATAATCGATACAGCTAAAGACATTATGCCTTGCGGAATAATAGGTGCTTCTATTTCCCACTCCACTATGCAGGTCCACCATATTTAACTTATTTAAATTTAGAGATCTTCTGTTATTCCCCTCCTACCGATGACATTTGGATATTGAAATCTCCATAAAAATTGTCGTCCCCTCTTTAAAATTGTCCAGTTTACTCTTAACATTCACAATAAATTGTTTCTGTTGCACATTGGGGACATATATGGCTGCCACTGTCAGCTTTTGCCCATGTATCACCCCTTTCATAAACACCCATCTCCCCTCCTTGTCCTTTTTCCACTCCACCCTTTCCAGGGGAACTCTTTCGTGCACCAAAATTGCCGTCCCCCTTGCACTCCGTGTCCCACGGGACTCATAAACCCATTTCCAACTCTTATCATTAGTTAGTTGCTGGCCATCTCTGCCTTTATGCGTTTCCGTCAATACCAGTATATCCACCTTATTTTCCCTTGTCAATTTAGCTAGCCGAAATCTCTCCGTAGATAAACCATTTGAGTTCAAAGCCAAAATTGTAAGATCAGTCATTGTTCCTCCTTATTCTTATTCTTCTTGCCTGCATTTGTCCTAACTTGCTTGCCAGCTGCCTACTCCTCAAACCCTCCAACCCCCAGCCACCTCCTGTGCCTCCTCCGTGTCTCCACCCCAAGCCAGAGTGGAGAGGCCAGCCACACACTCGGCCATTTGTGGAGGCCATCCTGGTGAGCGTGGTCCCACTGCTTGGCTCCCATTTCCCCTTTTCCCTCAGGTTTCCCCTTCTTCTTCCCCCCTCCCTCCCCCCTCTCCCACTTGAGTAATCTTGCCATGTTCCCATAAAGGGGACTAATTATCTATAAAGAAAAGAGGAAAGAAGGTATGCCCTCTCCATAATCCCAAAGATACAGTAGACAAAAGAAAAAAGAAAAAGAAAAGTTCCGTTCCTCCATTCCCCTCCTTCACTTCTTTTTGACGTCCCGGGCCTGTCGTTTCCTTTCTCACCTCCAGGCGACCACTTCGTCTTGCATTTCCTGCATTCTGCAATCGCGTTCAATTTCCTCTTGCAGAGCGAGTTCTTCCTACTTGGGCAAAATCGGGGGTGAAACCTCTCAAGCGCACATTCCGTCTCCTCTGACGATCTTCCAAATTGGCAATTCTCAAGCTTTGCCTCTGCAACGACTCCTCCATCGCTTTGAACTGAGATTGCATTCCTTTTTCATTTTTTTTCTACTTTCTCTTCCAACTGTTTAGATGCTTCCTTGACCTCCTTCACTTCTTTACTGAGTTCGCCCCGAGAGCACTTGCCGAGCCCGCCATCTTTATCTCCTTCCAAACTTTCTCAGTCTGATTTTAAATCCACTCCCATCCACTCCTCTTTTCTTTCCAAGGTACCGATCTTTACCTTTTTTTGATCAGCACTTCTTCCTCCATCAGATAGTCCCAGTCTCAAGAGGGGGGTGGGGGTGGGAGATTGAAGGTTTCACCAGCACTTTTCCAAAATTTTCATCTGGAGCTCTCTTGTGGAACGTCTATTCAAAATTCCAGCACATGCCACGCCCCCCAATTTTGTTTCTAATCTTAACCTTAAATTGATTAATTATTTTCTCTTTGTCTTTTCTCTCTAGGTTTATTGTCATTACCTCCATTTCTTCCAATTAATTATTAGGCCTGTTATTTTTCTACTGTTTTAAATGTAGATTTATCCGGTCTAGTGCCTTATCTGGATTTCTGACTGTCAAAAGTGTGTCATCTGCAAATAAGCTAATTCTGATTTTGTTTTCCACTCCCATTCCCTGTATTTCATTATCCTTCCTGATTGCAGAGGCCAATAATTCCATAACTAATATAAATAACACCAGAGAAAGAGGACAGCCTTGCTTTACTCCTTGCATGATAGTAAAGGGTTCAGTACTTGAATCATTAATTATGACTTTAGCCCTATTTCCTGAATATATTTGTTGTATTATATGTTGGAACCCCTCTCCAAAACCATATTTTTAATTAATAATTTCAACACTGTCCAACCCATCGAGTCAAAGGCCTACTCATCAAGTCAATGAGCTTTCTCATTTTTAGCATTCTCTGTAATATTTATCAATCTGCGGACCAAGTCAGACATTTGCCTGCCCTTAACAAACCCACATTAGTCTGGGCTAATATAATCTTCTATGAAATTTTTTAATCTATTTGCCTAAATTGCCATAAATTTTTTTGCGTCTTGGTTAATTAGAGAAATAGGGCGATAAGAGTCTAATAGTAATTTATCTTTACCCGGCTTGGGCATTAGTATTATACTAGTATTTTTCCATGAATTTGGTATGGGATTCCCCTTCAATATTTCATTGAACAATCTCTGTAATTTGGGTACTAGGAATTCTATATAAGCTTTATAAATTTCAGCTGGAATACCATCTTCACCCGGTGATTTACCTTTCCTTAATTTGTTAATTGTGTCTTTAATTTCCTCTTGTGATATAGATTTCTCCATTTCCTTACTATGTGTCTTGCTTAGTTTCTTACCTAAGTTTTGTTCCAGATATTTTTCCAACTCATCTATATCCACTTCTGTATTTCTATACATATTAGAGTAAAAATCCTGTATCGCTTTGATTTTATCTACCATTCTGACACATACAATACCATTGCTATCCTTGATACATCCAATCTCCCTTTTTAGTTTTTTTAGTCTGTCCTTTTTTTGCCAGCAGTTTTGAGCTTTTATTATTATATTCAAAAAAATATCTGTTTGTATACATCATATCTTTTTTTACTTTTTCAATATCGTTAGCCTCCAACTCTTTCTTTAATCTTGTAATATTATTTATAATCTTCAGATCCTTTTTTAACAAATACATTGATTCCAGTTTTTTTATTTCTCCTATCAGTTGGTTCTCTCATTCTCTTTCCTGTTTCTTCAGTATGGCCGAATATTTACTAAATGATCCTCTTAAAACTGCTTTCATTGCATCCCAGAGTACTTCATATGAAGGGGGTTTCCTTGCATTCAACTCCCAAATTTCTGCCCATTCTCGTAAAATATTTCCCCTTATAGACTTGTTGCTAATAATCTTTATATCCATCCACATTCTTTTTTGGGGCTCATAATCAGTTTGATAATCTAATATCATATTCACATCTTGATGATCACTTATAGAATTTAAATTTACATAGACTTCTTTAACATATTTTACTAAGGGTGGTGTTATGAATATATAGTCAATTCTAGTGAACACCTTGTGCACTGCTGAATAATATGTATACAGCCTTTCATTCCCTTTCATTATTCTCAGTACATCCTTTAAGTTATAATTGGGGGCATATATATTCACTAGTAAATAATCCTCATTATTTACTGTACCCTTAATTATCAAGTGCCATCTGTAAGCCGCCTCTGATAGCAGGATAATAAAGTCATCTTCATCATCATCATCATCATCTTCATGATCATGATCATCATGATCATCATGATCATCATGATCATCATCATAGGGCCTTTCAAGACATGACTTTATCCCAGGAGCATTCACATTTTAAAAACACCAATGTTCCTTGGGCCCTGTCCATCACCCCCCCCCCCCCCAGAGAGCGTGCATTTTCTGGGGTGGGTGTCCAGATGTTCTTCCGGGACTGGCCCAGGAGAACAATGGGACACTCTGCCCCCCTCCTCCCCAAAAGCCATAAAAAGCCCCTTTAAAAAGAAAAGTACTTAACTGGCCTCCATTGGAAAGCTGCCACTGCTCTCCTGGCGTGTAGAAATGACATTCCAGGAGAAAGGGGGAAGCGATTCCCCCCTTTTCTCCTGGCACATCATTTCTATGCACCAGAAGAGCTGCGACAGCTCTCCAATGGAGGCCAGGTACTGTAAGTACTTTTCTTTTTTAAAGAGTATTTTTAGGGCTTTTGGGAGGGGTTTGGTGTTCCCACAGTTTTGGGGGCTGCAGTATACTGGACTACAGAATACAGATACTGGAAGTAGTGGGTTTATCCAGCACCTTCCAAGAAGCTATGGCATAAACCCACTATCAAATTAATTCACCATAAACCAGGGTTTGTGGTGGGTTAATGTGGGTTTGTCCAGGACGTAATCTGGACAGCCCCCTTTTTATTGCAGTAGCTCCCGCAATAAAGGGGCTGTCTAGATATGCCCTATGAGATATTCATTGAAAATCTATAGCAAAATGTGCTGTAGGAGGTCCTGCAAAAACACAGTTTGTGTAGTTTAATAAACTTTTTCCACATATTTATGATAGAACAAATTGGGAAACGACATTTATGACCCAGGAATAAAAATTGTGTTACAGTGTTATCATGCAGTCCAGTAACAAACATTTCCCCCTGCAATTCCTTCTTCTACACACCCATTACAGTTACAGCCACCCTCTCCAGTTTTTTATTCTGTTGACTCTATTCCCCACCCTCTTTTCAAGTCAGGCCTGCTGTATTCAAATGTTTGATTATACTTTTCTCACTTTAATTTTTTTTATACTGACGTTACTTTATAATGTTTTCATGATGTGCCACTTTAAGAAAACACTTTAAAAAGCAGCATGATAATCCCTGAAATACAGGAAATAAATAGCATTGCTGCAACATGTTTCAACTAAGCATGCTAGAAAAGTTAAATTGTGATCAACAAATGCAAACTATTTCCTGGTATTAAAGTCCAATGAATTTATTACCAGGATAAGATTTTATGGGCTGAGAGAATTATTTTATTACTATGAGAGAAAAATGTTGCTATTCTTAGCCATTAGCAAACACGGAATTGGTTTAGAATGATTTTAGAATGTGGGGAAAGTTTAACTTGGGGAAAATGAACTGGAAACTAAGAAGCCATTAATTGGTAGAATAATGATGCCATTGTTACAGACTGATCGTTAGGTCTGCAGTTACTTCTCCCAAGCTTACTCATCCTAATACCTGTGTTTGTAACAGGATTATGCATTAAGTGCCTCTGTTGGGAGACAAGAGAGGTTAGCAAGGATTAAAGTGAGAGACAAGGGAAGGGTTTGGTCTTTTCACCACCTGCTGCTTCTCCACTGGGAAAGAAAGCCATCCCGCATTTTCTCTTGGAAACCAAACTCCAGCAGGGCCCACTGTACTTTTAAATGTTCTCACTGCAAAAGGTCACCTGCCTGCATTTTCTGCAGTGATATTTTGTATAGATATTTAAAATTCCAAAACAGTATTTTATCATAGTAAATTAGGGTGAAGCATAACATAATGAGAAGACAGGAAAGCTTAGAGAAGACAATGATGATGGGGAAAATGGAAGGAAAAAGGAAGAGGGGCTGACCAAGGGCAAGATGGATGGACGGTACCCTAGAAGTGACTGGCTTGACTTTGAAGGAGCTGGGGTGGTGATGGCCAAGAGGGAGCTCTGGCATGGGTTGGTCCATGAGGTCATGAAGAGTCGGAAGCAACTGAACGAATAAATAAAACAGCGTTTACCAAAGACCTGTTTTTTTTTCTTCCCCCCTACCCCATCCCAACCTGGCCTGCCTAGAGGGTAGCTTCATTTCGACAGCTTCAGCTGATAAACCAAATCTGACCATACCTGAGTGAAGAGCCTGGCTACAAATGCAGATGCTGTGTGCGGTTCCATCTATGTGTGAACTCCTTTTAAATGCAGCCTGGAATGGAAGTACAGAATATGGCACCAAGATTACTAACTCAGCCAGGTTATTTGGGTGCATCTTCTACACCAGTGGTTCCCAACCTTTGGGACTCCAGGTGTTTTGGACTTCAGTTCCCACAGTCCCTAACAGCTGGTAAGATGGCTGGGATTTCTGGGAGTTGAAGTCCAAAACACCTGGAGGTCCAAAGGTTGGGAACCACTGTTCTACACTGCAAAATGAATACAGTTTGACATCACTTTAACTACTATGACTCCATTCTATGGAAGTGTGGGAGTTTTGGTTTCATGAAGACCCAACAGTCTTTGGCAGAGGAGAGGGGGAGAGAGAGAGAGAGGGAGAGAGAGAGAGAGAGAGAGAGAGAGAGAGAGAGAGAGAGAAGAATGTAAAACTATTACTCCCGTCATTCCATAGCATTTGTTCTATAGTGTAGATCCATAATTTATTGCTGCATTGACTTCCCAATCATTTTTTCACCTAAAATGCCTCCTTTTTCTTTGAGATGCTTTATCGCTTGGGACCATCTCAGTTAACTGAAGGATAACCTTCTTCCCTACAGGAGTTTACATGTTTAAACTCCTTCAGGGACTCTACACCGAGGGTTACCAACAAATGAGGGAAGGAGGGTGGCCATGAAAGAGAGGGACTTTCCAGAACTGGCACCATAGAAGAGCCATACTAGGTTCACTAGGCACTATCATTATTATATTTTCAGTGCAATAAAATAGACAACAAGGAAGTGTGCTTAGATCAGGCATGGGCAAACTTCATCCCTCCAAGTGTTTTGGACTTCCGTTCCCACAATTCCTAACAGCCGATAGGAATTGTAGGAGTTGAAGTCCAATACACTTGGAGGGCCAAAGTTTGCCCATGCCTGGCCTTGATTAATTTAGTTTGTTATCTATACAAATGGTGCTGTGTATAGATAACACACAATTACCTGAAAATGTGGTGTGAAATCCCATGATAAAATATATCCTTTACAATTTCTCCCATAATTCTTAAGTTTGGTTGTTATCTTGTTTAGACTAATAAAGATTCAGAGTCTGAATATTAATAACTTTTTTATTATACTGACTAGAACGCCAGAGTTCAAATATATTGGATGCTGGTACAAAAATAATCCAATCCATAAAAATTATACTTTAGATCTACAGTACTGTATAATTAGTGAAGACTGAAAATAAGATACAACTTTAAATAACACTGTGCTTGAAAATTAAAACAAAACAACTCCAAAGTCATGTTCACAGATATACAAAGTTGACATCTAGAACAATGTACAATAGATAATCACAAGTCAACAGACAAGTACATTCAGAATCATCATGAAGACACACAACAATGCTTTGTCTTTCTTATTTGAAAGACAGGGGAGACATTACACAACAGGCTGCATTGAGAATGGTAGAGGTGACAATGGCTTAGGTCCCATCTACACTGCCATATAATGGTCTACACCAAGCATGGGCAAACTTTAGCCCTCCTGTGTCTTAGATTTCAACTCTCACAATTCCTAACAGCTTACCAAAACACCTGGAGAGCTGAAGTTTGCCCATGCTTGGTCTATACTGACCGTATCATGCAGTTTAAAACTGCATTATATGACAGTGTAGATGGGGCCACGACTTGTATAAGGTTTCATTCAAAAACCAAAACTGTTGAGGAATGTATATTGGATTCTATAAAATTGTTTTCTTTTAAAATTTCTGCAGAGAGATATAACAAAGATGCAACTCTCCAACAAGCTTTGCAAAATCCCATCTGTTTTCCTTGACAATTTCACAGGAACTTTTGTGAAAGAGCAAAACGAGCAGTACTCAAAATACGCTTACAAAGATGTCTAATAATAAAACAGCCCTAAAAGATGTTACATACATGATCACTGAAATCACATCTCATATGGAAAAGTGCTGTGTTGACTTTGTGAAAGTAGGGAAGTTCATAATGTTGATTATTTTTGCGAAACACTCTATTGTCAAAATATTTCAAGGTTTTCTCCTTTGTAAAAGATATTCAACATAGGTTTCATAAAACCATCAGCCAAGCACATGATGAAAGGAGAGGTGGGGCAGACTCAACGAAGCCTCTAATGCAGTGTTTCTCAAGCTGTGGGTCTCCAGGTGTTTTGGCCTACAACTCCCAGAAATCCCTGCCGGTTAGGATTTCTGGGAGTTGAAGGCCAAAACATCTGGCGACCCACAGCTTGAGAACCACTTCTCTAATGAAACATTAAGAACTGATTATTTCAAACAAATAAACCTGAGGTTGACTGGTCAATTCATTTCGACTAACAGGATAATCCAGTGAAGTTGGAGCACTCTGAACTCTCTTAAGTTTCACAAGGCTCAAAAGCTGGTATAAATTCTGTGTTGGGATCAGCATGTCCAAGGCTTCCCCTTTCTGTTCAAATCACACTCTAACAACACCATATTCCCCATTTGCTAGTGTTGGATATGAAAATATCGGTAGCGTGTGTATAACTAGTAAGCTACTTTGAATTGTACAATGCAAATATGATTGAAAGTCCAAAGTTGTCTGGTGGTGTTTGGCAGTTTTGTCAAATAAACTGATAAAATTGAATCTTTTGTATGGATATAATAGCTTTTCCGCATCCAAAATAGTATCTAAGTGTCTTTACAAGAGATGGGAATGTGCAAAGCTACCTTATCCTGAATCAGCCTAATGCCGCCAACTCTAACTGGCAGCAATGGCTTTCTAGGGATTCAAGGGGGATTTTTTCTTAGCCTTAGTTGGAGATGCAATGCTTCAACTGTCTTAGTATTCCTTGGTCACTTCCACTTGCATATTAACTAGGCCCACCACCACTTAAAATTGGAAGACATGTACAGGAAGATGCAGGATATGGTAGAGTGGATATTTCTGTAAGTGGATTTCTGTGTGGGCATATGTACATACTCACCCACGCTGAACAGATGGCAAGTGCTGCTGGCACTGTTTCAGCTGACTGCACTGATTACCCGACAAGGGTAAATCTCATGCAACAAGTATCAGCTTATTCACAGCATACTAGTTACGTGCCCCAGCAATGGTTCCCCAAATACACAGGCTTTTGACACATATGAATCAATACTTTTTAAAAAAAAAATCAAGGCAAATAAGCCCCATCCAGACCTATTTTTCCTATCTGAAAACACAGAACCTGTTTTGTGATAATGCAAGACTTTCTTAGAGTATTTACATCATGAAGCAAATCATAACATAGAGATGACAAAACTGAACCGAAAGCCTCCCAAAATGAAAATTGGAAATCCTGCTGTCAAATGGCTCCTGTATCAATTCAGAGATGGAACCTGGCCATTTGCGAACAAGACAGAACACATTGCTTTTGCCCTGTCCTCTTCTGTTCATAGAGAGACTTGGTATAGATTGGCGTAAAAATGTGATAGAGTTTAGCAATGTAATGCTACAGTAAGATTAAAGGAGACTAAGTTGAATCCAATTCCCCATAAACATCACAAGATATACTTGAATTTACTTGATGTTAAGCTAGCTAATCCTCTTATATGAGAAATAGGGTGCTTTTGTTGCATGAAGAAAGATGGAAGAAAGAGTGGGAAAACACGGGAGAACTAAACATTCAGGACACGATCATCTGAGTGCCCTGTAAAAGTATATGCATGAGGCAGAGTGACTGCTTCATTAAAGCTCCTCGTGGAAGCATCCCATAACATGTTTGCAGAGTATCATTGGTCACAACTTTCTGAATTTCTCTCCAAAAAATCAGGGGGCTGTAAATCTCCATCCTGGGGTTATAGCTTAAATTTTATGTGGGACCAGGCAAATTTAAACGTCTGCAGAAGGTATGGCCAGGGGGCAATGATTACCATTTTTAACAGATACGGAAATGTATTGTTGAAGGCTTTCATGGCCGGAATCACTGGGTTGTAGGTTTTTTGGGCTATATGGCCATGTTCTAGAAGTATTCTTCACAACCTCTGAGGATGCCTGCCATAAGATGCAGGCGAAAAGCCAGGAGAGAATGCTTCTAGAACATATAGCCCAAAAAACGTACAACAACCCAAATATGGAAATGCCTGTGTGAAGGAAAACAGAGAAAATCGATATTCCGACTATCTTAGAACAAGTCAAGAAGAAGGAATAGGACACTTCTCTCATGATAAAAGAGGACCTTGGGATTCGACAAAGTTGACTGCCATTTGTAAGTATCTCCCTAGTGTATATTAATAGATATCTGGGTTTAAGGAAAGGGTTCTTCCTACGCAATTCATTTGAGGCAGCTTTGCATAAAAGATGGGCAATAAAAACACAACGCTGCATATTATCTGTAAACACAACACACCCTAGTGGCATCAGATATATAGTGTCATCCACAGTGTTTGTTAGTTTTCCTTTAGTGACCTAATTATCCAATTCACATTATGTGACACAGTTAGTGGTGAGGAAAACACTCAGAATGCACACACTACGTTTCTTGTTCACATCTTCAATAGATCTGTAACCTGACTGGCTTGTGGTTTACCACTCCCTTGTTGTCTGCTGTTCAACAGCAGATAGAAATGGCTTCTTTCAGGAACCTCTGCTCTGTGTTACCTCAGAGTACAAAGTCCCCTTTCTGTATGCAACTGACATTTCAGCTGGTGACAGTGTGCACAGAAACCAAGTGACATGTTAATGCCCACGTTGCCAGCTGACTTCCTGAAATGTCATTAGAAGTAGTCTCTTCTTCTGCTGTCATCACAAATGAAGGAAGGGTTGTATTGCCCAGGATAGATGCATGAGTGTCGGGAGCCTGGAAGACCTGTGTAGGGTGGATAGACGCCATTTCTTTCTAGCTCAGGATTCCTTAGATTGGTGGGCTAGAAGAATGGCACATACAAAAAGGAAGATTTAGTAATCATCACTTGTTCCTCATGTGTTTTAAATAGTTACATAAAAAGATAATATTGTTATGAAATGAAAATATGAAAATTAAGTCAAAGAAATAAGGAATACAATTGTTACTATTCATCATCAGTTCACATGACACTTTAGTAATGCCAGAATACGTGTGTGTGTGTTCAAGTCACCTGTCAATGTACGTCAACACCATGAGTTTTATCAGGTTTAGTAAAAGTAAAGGTTTTCCCCTGACATTAAGTCCAGTCGTGTCCAACTCTGGGGTGTGGTGATCATCTCAATTTCTAAGCTGAAGAGCCAGCATTGTCCTTAGACACCTCCAAGGTCATGTGGCCGGCATGACTGCATGGAGCGCCGTTACCTTCCCGCAGGAGTGGTAGCTATAGATCTACTGACATTTGCATGTTTTCAAACTGCTAGGTTGGCAGAAGCTGGGCCTAACAGCAGAAGCTGACGCTGCTCCCCAGAATTGAACCTGCAACCTTTCTGTCAACAAGCTCAGCAGCTCAGCACTTTAACCCGCCACTGCACTACCGGTTTACTTAGGCAAAATGTACTCAGAGGTTATTTTGCCAGTTCCTCCTTCTAAAATACAGCCTACAGTACCAAATATTCCTTGGCTATTTCCCATTAAATATTAATCAGAGTGAACCTTGCTTTGTTTGCACAATCACACAGGATCTAATGCCTTTATGGTACATAGGCATATCCACCATAATAATAATGATAATGATAATAATAATAATAAAACCAAGTAAAGTGAGACAACAGAAAGTGAGAGGAATTTACCCCTAAGAAGAAAAATTCATTCAGAAAAGAGTTATTATGGGGAAAAGCTATCTCAACTGAAACTTTCCCACCAATCCAAATTTGTCAAAATCCAATTATCACAGGGACAGAAAGTGAGGTAAAATCTTCTGAACAGGGGAACAGACAGAACCCTTCCCTATGTGACCCAAAACGTGTGTGTGTGTGCGTGCGTATGTGTATACATGTATGTGTGTGTGTGTGTGTGTGTGTGTGTGTGTATATATATATATATATACACACACACACACGTATACATACACATACATGCACACACGTCTGGGGTTACATTTAACATCTGGAGTTACATTTAAGAAATGTACCTGTTCTGACTTACATACAAATTCAACTTAAGGACAAACCTACAAAAGTTTTCACCTTGAAAAAAAAAACCGTTGGAAGGGGGCCGTCTGATCTCACTGAGGAGGGAGTTCCATAGCCGAGGGGCCACCAGTGGGAATGCCCTATCCCTTGTCCCCACCAGTCACATCTGCAAAGGAGGTGGGACCGAGAGCAGGGCCTCTCCAGGCGATCTTAACCTCCAAGGTGGCTTGTAGAGGGAGATACCTTCGGACAGGTAAGCTGGGCCAGAACCGTTTAGGGCTTTAAAGGCTAAAGCCAAAATTTTGAATTGTGCTCGGTAGCAAACAGGCATACAGTGGAGCTGATGTAACAAGGGAGTTGTGTGCTCCCTGTACACCACTCCGGTGAGTAATCTGGCTGCCACCCGTTGGACTACTTGGAGCTTCCAAACAGTCTTCAAAGGTAACCTCTTATGCTTAGGCTTCGGTTCTATCTTCAAGATATCTCATTATGTATATTAGGTATTCTAAAATCTGGGGAAAAAATCCAAATTTTTTAACTTTCTAGTTCCAAGCATTTCAGATAAGGGATATTCAACCGGTAGAGATGTATAAATTACTCAGTCCATTCTGATCTCTGACTGTGGCAACGTACCTATTTATTTCAGTATTTCTAGGCTACCTTTAGGCCCAATCCCTAGCCAAGTGGCTTCTCTCTTTTAAAAAAATAAATAAAACAAAGCAAAATATATTGAAGCATGGGAACTAGAGTGGATTGGCAGTACCTGCATGTGAACCTTTCATGAAAGAGATGTTGACTGAAAGTGTATCTCAAAGCAACTCAGAGGTAGTTACCATATAGTAAACATCTGTCATCTGCAGTAGGTTTTTAGTGCTCCCATTCTCCTGCATTTCAATGGTTTCTCGTCCCCATTCCTGAACTCTTGGGTTTTTCGGATATTCAGCATAAGGTGACATTTGGAAGTCTCCACTTTTAAAAATTAGTTTGCTTATGTCATTTTTATTCTTCCTGAAACAAGAAGACATTTATAGACAAACCTCATCAGAAGGACCCGGGACAGTGATTTAACAATAAATTACAGAATTCCAATATTTTAATGGTTAGAGCACTGGATTAAGACCAGGGAGATCTGGGTTCAAATCCCCAGTCCCCCATGGTAGATGATCTCAAGTCAATTGTCCTTTACTAGTTTAGCCCATTTATCAGAAATGTTTTCAGTATCCAGTATTGAGGGAGAGTCCTATGCTTTTTAGAGTAATGGCAGGAAAATAGAAAAACTGTGTTGTTGAAGGCTTTCATGGCTGGAATCACTGGGTTGCTGTGAGTTTTACGGGTTGTATGGCCATGTTTCACAAGCATTCTCTCCTGACGTTTTGCCCACATCTATGGCAGGCATTCTCAGAGGTTGTGAGGTCTGTTGGAAAATAGACAAATGAGGTTTATATATCTGTAGGGTGGGAGAAAGAACTCTTGTCTGTTTGAGGCAAGTGTGAATTTTGCATTGATTAGCACTGAGCGATCTTACGGCCATCTGATTAGGATTGAGTGACCTTGCAGCCATTCAATCAGGAGAGTAAATGAAGAGCAACACTAAAAAGGGGAATTCCAGACAAGAAACAATTGAGGTCATCTAACACTTCCCAACAAGGGATCCCCCAGACAGCAACCAGCCAGGCTTTGAAGCTGCAAGGCCATTCAATGCTAATCCAAGTTGGCCAATTGCAACATTCACACTTGCCTCAAGCAGACAAGAGTTCTTTCTCCCACCTGGGACATTCCACAGATATATAAACCTCATTTGCCTAGTTTCAACGAATCTCACAACCTCTGAGGATACATGCCATAGATGTGGGCGTAACATCAGGAGAGAATGCTTCTGGGACATGGCCACACAGCTTGGAAAACTCATAGCAACCCAACAGAAAACTCTTTCTTCTGAAAAACAAAATATAGTACAATTAGTGTTCCGCATTTTAATTTTTTTGGATGTGATTATTTGTGGATTTGATTAATATGTTATTTCCATCAAAAGTTCATCACAGGGATATTTAGGAGGATGTAGAGATTCTTAGAAAGATAGTCCCTCAAGTTAAAAAAAAGATTTTTTTTCCTGCTATTTTCCTTCTCCCATGTGGGTCCTGCCCCCCACCCCCACCCTTGTGAAAGTGCAGGGCCATACTATATTTCCAGGATTTATTTGGTTTTTTCAGCATTTGTAATAATTACTTCTTACTGCACATGTTCCTCTGGAGGTGTTAATAAGTGTTCGTTCTTATTTATGCAACAAAAACACTCACATAATATCTTTTAAAAGAGAGAGAGGTTCACATATATATTAGAGTGTGTCTTATGTTAAATGTTTAGACCACTGCAAATAATTCAACAAAAGTATAATTAACAAGCGGACCATTCTGCCACCCCAAAATTACATCTTATTTTATTTCCCACCAGGGCTATCAATTTAAGATAAAATAGAAAATATTAAAATAAATTAGGCATTTGGCCTATAATACATACTGGCAGCAGGTGACTATGAGAGCGATCCCCATGACCAGCAGAAGTCCCCCGCCAGCAGCTGCAATCACAATGGTGATTAACTGGTATGCTAAAACAAACAACAAACACAGGAATGGCTCAGTTACAGGTTGTTTATCTTGCAGGTGTAAGCTATAAGGCAAATATTAGCTGCCATCCTCTAGTTGCCTATAAAAGTCCATGAATTCTTACAGTATTATCTAAGCTGCTGTGATGGCATCAAATGTTTAAGCTCAAGATGAACAAACGAATGCTGATGCACTTAAACCTCTTTGGGGAACTTTTTTTTTAAAAAAAAACCTAGTTGGAAAATAATATTAGATTATATTAGTTGTATGAAGGATTCCCATGAAGATAATCCAAAAGATTTATTCGTTCAAAATCTTTTGGTTAACTATTAACCAGGACTACCTTGCAAACAGCTGTCACAAATTTTAAGATATTTGTGAAACTGCCCATCCGTTTCCAGCCTCAATACAATTTTTATCTAGACAAGATAAAAGGCCTGGGTTCGGATTAGAGACATAGGTCAAAATCCTGTCTCAAACACAGAACCCCAATGTTGCTTTAAATTCACATTTGACCTTGAAACCCACCTTAAAAGCCAGTCAGTCATCTAGAGTGGTGGAAATCTATGCAGGGTGCTGTAGGATGGCATAACCAGTGAGCAACATTGCAATGAAGAGTTGTAACAGGTCCCTCCGTAGAGGTCTCTGCTTCTGCTCCCTTCAGCATCACTTGCTAGAAGGAGGGAGCTGATCATATCATCATGCAGCACTCCTCTCATGGACAGCACAAATCTCCACTTTTGGGAGGGATTACTGGCTTTTAAGATGGTTTTCAGAATTATTTGAGATATTATTATTATTATTATTATTACCCTGTTTTTTCTCCCTACAACAAAGATTCAAAGCAGCTGAGAGGAAGCAATGCCATGATTTTAATGGAACCATGACTTCAAATCAGAATACAAAGCAATTACGATGTCTTCAAACCGATTAGTCCAACTGATTAACAGGGTGTCAACCATAACATTTCCATGCATTTAAAAGATGTGGAATATTTTTCAAAACAAGAAAACAAAAGAAAGCACTCAGAAACAGAGTAAGTGGTGGACCTTTCTGATAAGAGACACTAAAAATGCTGCCTACCATTATGCGTCTCCACCCCACTTCCAACTGGGAATGCCCCCATCATGTTGTCAAGGTTATTTTTCAGGCTTTCTATATCTTTCCATGGGATTGTTCTCCCCCTTCCTAACCCCCCAATGGTATTTAAGACTTTTCATTACAAGGCATTATTTTAAGTTGACACCTGCTTTTTGTTTTGTTTTGTTTTTATCATGTCAGAAGTGCTTGAAAATATACTGCAAGTCACTTCTGGTGTTATATAAATTGGCCGTCTGCAAGGATGTTGCACAGGGAACGCCTGGATGTGTTACCATCCTGTGGGAGGCTTCTCTTATGTCCCTCATGGGAAGCTGGGGCTGACAGATGGGAGCTCATTCCATCTCGTGGATTCAAACCACCGACCTTCAGGTCTTCAGGTCGGCAGTTCAGTTAGCACAAGGGTTTAACACATTGTGCTACCACGGCTCCTGGTTAGTCTCCGCTAGATGCAGACGTTTTTCTGGTGCAGCACCAAAGCTTTTGAATACTGTTTCACAAAAGTCCTATGTGGCTCCTTCCTTCCCTTCCTTACCATTCAAGTTAAAGTGAGACATTTCTTTTTATGCTTATAGAAAATACATTTATTTAAAAATGACCTATTGCATCTTACACTGATAGTTGTAATTTAACAAGGTCTTTGTAGCCTTCTCTGTCAAAGAGGGTTGGTGCCTCATAAAAACAGCATTCTCGGGATTCCATAGTACTGAGCCATGGCAGTGATGTCAAACTACATTAATACAACAATGTATCATCTTTATAGATGCACAATAGACCGTGGATGCATCTATTATAATGCCTGGTGCTTCTCAGACTATCTCTACCTCTGCACTACATGGCCATGAAGGATAGGAGCTTCAGAAGGAAGGGAAACCTGCCCGAGGAGCAGGAGGGGTACTTGGTAGTTCCTCCATGGCGGAATTTTATGCTGATTCTCCCAATACAGGAACACAGCCATTGTTAAATTCAAGAATATTGTATAAGGCACTTACGATTTGCACAGTTGAATCCTCCTAACCCAAAAGGACAACTGTAAGAGAAGAAAGTTGTTATAAGTTAACAACCTTGAAGCATTAATTGAACCAAAGCCTAAGAGTGGACAAGAAGCAAATGGTTCCCAGTCAGGTCTGCTGTGGGGTCCTGTCACCCAAACCTAACTATTATGACATTTGGTTTGGGACACTGTAGAATTGGACAGAACACAACTTATTGCACTGCTGGCCACACTAGCAACCTTTTTCTACCTCCTTTCATGTGATGATGCAAATACCCAGGCATTGTGCTAATATCTAAATCCAAAATGATAAAAATGCATGCGGGGGGAGGGAGAGAAAAAACAGTTCTGTAGTCTACTGTACCTCACGCAGGTGTCATTTTCAAGTTTATACCCATCTTCACAAGCTAAAGAGAGAAAAATATCCATAAGCAAAAATATATATAATGGTTTTGACTATATCCTATGTGAATATCCAATCTCTCCCTAACACCTCCTTTCTATACTGTGAATTTGAGTGAGAAATTGCTTCTGAAGACTTTCAAAACTGGCTTGTCATTCAGAAGAGGCAGTTGCACCATTTTAAAGTACTCAGCCAAAATGTTTCATGATCCTGAGAAAACATAGCGATTTATATCATTTAAATTGGTTAAACTGATGTACAACACTTTGAGATTCTCTGTTATCAAGTGGGATACAAATAAATCATTCCACCCATCAGTTAAAACTTGTGTGCCAGCTGCGACTGTACCTCAAAAAGCCTGACTTGGCCACGATGGTCCATGCCTTAGTTACATCCAGAATAGACTACTGTAACGCACTGTACATGGGGCTGCCTTTGAAGATGGTTTGGAAACTGCAGTTAGAGCAAAGGTCGGCTGCCAGATTACTAACTGGGGTTAGCTATAGGGAACATACTATCCTCCTACTAAAACAGCTCTGCTGCCTTCCAACAAGTTTCTGGGCTCAAGTCAGAAAACCCCACCTTCCTCCCAGACTGGAACTAAAGGCATGCAAAAAACAGAAAATTACAATAGCTAAAACTTACAAAAATAAAATTTAAACAGTATTAAATAACAAGTTTTTAAAAGTTTTTTAAACTTTAAAACAAAAACAAAAATATGTAGAACTATAAAAAAGACTCATTTTGTGTTTGTTAAAAGCTAGTTTCCGAAGGCTTTCTGAAAAAAGGAAGGTCTTAAGCCATTAGCAAAAAAGGTAGCCATTCTAAGGACAAAGTTTCATAGTTTATGAGCAGCCACAGATAAAGCTTCTTCCACATTCCCATCAATCATATTTTTAAACTTGGTGGGATAGAGAGAAGCATCTTCTTTGAAGATCTTAACGTTCATGCCTAGGTTATTTATGGGCCTTTAAATAACCTGGTCTTGAACCATATAGAGCTTTATAGATCATAGCCAATACTTTGAACTGCGCCCATTAACAGACTTTTGCAATAAGAGAGTTGTCTGCTTCCAGTAGCCAGTCCCAGTTAGCAGTTTAGCTGCAACGATTTGGACCAGTTGAAGCTTCTGAACACCCTTCAAAAATAGCCTCACATAGAATGCATTGCACTAACCCCAAGTGGGATGTAACAAAGACATATATCACTGTAAACTGTAAACAAAAAAGCAAACACAACTGTAAAAAGAATAGTGAGAAGATTAGGAGAATGCACACAATAAAAATAACACTCAACGCTAAAGCTGCACTGGAACCTACTAACCACTCGAGGTCACTGTGACTCCATGCCAATTCCAGGTATTAGGAGCTGGTGGTGCACATTTCTTCTTTCAAATCACACTTTTATTAGAAATCACCTGCGGAGACCTGACCTGAGCAAAGGAAAGTGGGATAGCAACTTCTTAACTTTTTGGCTTCCTACCACACTTCTCTTCAGTAACACCCTCTTAATTATTCTTTCTGCTTGCAAAATGAAAAGATACAGATTTTTTTTTACTATAGGGAAAAGCAGCTGGGCTGATTCTGAATAGACAATTGTCATATGAAGAGTTAATTGTTCCCCTCACCAGATTTCCAATTTTCCACAGACTGCAGTCCTTTCCAGACCGGCACTATATCCCAGGATCTAATCCCAAGTTTTCTGTTTATCCCAGATTACCTGGCAGTGCAGACTCATATAATCCAGTTTAAAGCAGAAAAACTGGGACCAGATCCTGGGATACAGGGCCTGTCTGGAAGGACCCTGCATTTGGATGAAGTACCAACAGTGAGAAAGAAAACCCCAGCACCTTTGAGGGCTAGAAGAACTGAATGGTATCTAAAGCACAGCAAAGTGTCCCAGCAGGCTCATAGCTCTGCTGTTGTCTTCCATTAGTTATGGACAACAATACTATGAACTTTACATAGTTGCAGCTGCTGAAACTAGTGGGGAAGCAACTGGTTTTGCTGCAGAAGGTTCCAGATTTGGTATCTCCAATTTCCACAGCTGAAAGAATAATGTAGCAGAGTATGTGGGAAACACAACTGTTATATGTCACAGTGGCACAATGGGTTAAACCCTTCTGCAGTTCCAATCTGGGGAGAGCAGGTTGAGCTCCCTCTGTAAGCTCCAGCAGGGACATGGGAGAAGCCTCCCACAAGGATGGTGAAACCTCAAAACATCTGGGCATCCCCTGGGCAACATCCTTGCAGACGGCCAATTCTCTCACACTGGAAGTGACTTGCAGTTTCTCAAGTCGCTCCTGACATGAACTGCTGAAGTCTAGAGAGGATTTAGGGCACATGTCAGCAAGCCATCTCTGTATCTGTTGAGAAGACAACATTCTGTTTTGAGCTGAACTGAAATTAATCTAAGGGCCCTTCCACACAAGGATATAACCCAGAATATCAAGGCAGAAAGTCCCACAGTATCTGCTTTGAACTGGGTTATCTGAGTCCACGCTGCCATATGTTCCAGTTTAAAGCTGTGTGGAAGGGGCCTAAGAGTCTTTCAACGGAATTAATCGAGTGGCATAGGCTGATGTGTCTCAATACACTGTCCACTGTGGGGTCTCAAAATAATGCATCCTTTTGTGTCAGCTCATTTGGAACAATATGAAGGATTCACCCAAAGAGCCTGTGGATAAAAAGCAACGATCTTTTTACTTCCCTTGGAGATCAGACAAAACGGAGACAGAAATAACTGCACTATGTCATCTCTAAAAACTGAACTTGCACCACAGGCATATCAGGCCTCTCCCTGGCCAGCCCCCTTTTTCCCTTTTTCACTGGTTCGCTCTGGCTTACACAGCGTGCTGTGTAAAAAGATAATATTATTGCTGCACAGGGAGTAGCCAGGAGACAATACCCCCAATTTCTACTGTAGAAAAACCAGCACAGAGAGGAGGAAACCTAATAAGCTCTTAATACTTAGAGAGCTGAGCTCTTTAGTGTGCACAGAAATACAACAAATCACATTGATCTCGAGAAAATCTTTTGAACTGGAACCAAAAGATTAAAGAGCAGCCCCGGCAATCCAGCTGTGTAAAGCACAATACCTCGGCATGAGTGATCCAGCTTGTTGTATTTGAAGTACCCGGGCCTGCATCGGCAGGCAGCAATGCCATCCAAGTCCACACAAACAGAAGTTTCTTTGTCACATTCCGGATCTTTGTGTTTACACAGGCCGCCAGCTATTGCAATAAGAACATTGGGAATGTCAGAATTTTGCTGGAGAAAAGCACACCTTGACTGATTCTTTCTCTACAAATACCCGAATGAGATTAGACAGTAACAGCTTGAATCGATAACCTAATTCCAGTGTTCCCATCTAAGAAGTTATCGTAGTGTTCCTAATTTTCAGAAAACAAGCGCAATTGGGGCTCTATCACACTACACTGTTAAAGCACTATTATTCCACTTTAACAGCCATGGCAACATGACATAGAATCCTGGGATTGGTAGTTTGTAGAGCTCTTGGACCTCACTAACCTACAAGCCCTAGAATTCCACATACTTTTAAAGTGGAATAAAAACACTAGAGTTCTTGGTTTTGTTTCACACAATGCCAATTGAGCTAAAAATAGTACTATGGATTATTTTCAACTCAAATGCGCCATATTGCCTTTATCTAACCAATATTCTTCGAAAAACTCTCATCTGGGAGTACCATATATACACAAGTATAAGCCAAGTTTTCCAGCCCTTTTTAAGGCTGAAAAGGCCACCCTCAGCTTATACTCGAGGCAAGGTTATTTATTACTTTACGTTGTTGTTGTTATGATTATGGTGATGACATTTATTGTTTTACTCTATTTATTATTATTTCATTTACATTATTTTACTCTATTATTACATTTATTATTTTACTCTATTATTATTATATTTACATTTTTTACTCCAGTGTTTCCCAACCATTTTTGAGCCATGGCACACTTTTTACATTTGCAAAACCCTGGAGCACACCACCAACCAAAATGACACAAAATGACACTCTAACACAGTAATACATATAGTTAATATGTTTTAAAAATGTATTTATACACTCAGTGTGAAACCTGGGCCTGTTTCGATGTACTCAACCTAGATATCCTGGCAGGAATGGCAGAAAGACATAAACTTCCCACACAGAACTCCCATAACCAAGAGAAAATGCTATAAGAGTTTGGTGGGCATTGACCTTGAGTTTTGGAGTTGTAGTTCACCTATATCCAGAGAGCACTGCGGACTCAAACAATGTTGGATCAGGACCAAACATGGCATGAATACTCATGAACGCAGATGGAGTTCAGTGGAAATAGACCTTGACATTTGGGAATTGTAGTTGCTGGGATTTATAGTTCCCCTACAATCAAAGAGCATTCTAAACCCCACCAATGATAGAACTGGGCCAAACTTCCCACCCAGAACCCCCAGGAGGCAAGAGGAGGTCTCTACTTGGGGAAAGGGAGGCGGGCTTTCCCAATGAATGGAGAGGGAGAGACCAAGTAGACAACGGGGGGGTGTTTGTAATGTTGTGCCTTAATCGAGGTAGGTTTCTTGAGGTTTTATACAACACACTAGAATCTCTCCCCCCGTTCCTCCATGGAAGTTCCAATTTCCCACGGCACACCTGATGATCGCTCACGGCACACTAGTGTGCCCCGGCACACTGGTTGGGAAACACTGATTTACTCTACTACTATTATTTATTAATTTACTGTATTTATTATTATTACATTTATTGTCTCTATTATTGTTATTACATGTATTATTTTATTCTATTATTACTGTTATATTACATTTCCATTATTATACTCTATTATTATTATTAAATTTGTTATTTTACTCTATTATTAGTGGAAGAATATATCAGCACATTTACATTGAAAAAGGTTAAAATAATGGTTTAATCAGAGTTGGACAGTTTTATTTTAAATTACAGTTTAATGTAAATATTCAAAAACAATTAACCTACTGATGCCTTAATTAATGTCATTTTATTGGTATCTTTTTTTATTTCAAAATTTACCAGTCGCGGCTGCATTTCCCACCCTCAGCTTATTTTCCCAGTTTTTTGTAGTAAAATTAGGTGCCTCGGCTTGTATTCGGGTTTGTTTATACGTGAGTATATACGGTATACTAAATTTGTATTCTTTCTTTATACCAGGTATGGGAATCACATGACCCCCATGGGCACTATCCCTGTGGTTGCTTTTGGTTTTACATGCTGCATTATTTGAAGCTGACTTGATGGCTAACAACAATTTATCAACTAACACAGAGAAAGAAAAAAGTTTGTGCCTGCTTGCAAAAATACTGCAAACCAAGAAAAGAACAGAAAACTGTGACAGGAAACAAACCACATTGAAAAATTTCCTGCACCAGGATATTATTTGTGACTTTGTATTGTTATGTTTTTACTTTTCATGTCTTCAGAGATTGGAGACCGAGATGCCACTGAGAGTACAATCCTGTTCTACCCAGAAATAAGTTCAACTGAGTTCAATGGGGCTTACTCCCAGGTAACTACATCTAAGATTAAAAAGTAAACTTTTTAAATTGTATCTGTCGCTAGTCTCTCGTAACTCCCTTCTTTTCCACTAACAATTTAGAATATCTTTCAAAATTAACCTACCAGAGAATATTACTTAATTCTGACACATTTAAAGATTTTTATAGATTTGCTATTCATTTCCCTGTCAAAAGCAATGTTGTCATTTTCATCCTTCCATTTGAACTCCAGTTAACTGTTCATAGCTCATTTTATACATTCATATCATGGAATCTGAAATCAGTGGGACACTTCTGAGACAAAAACTCTGTTCACAGTTACTTTGACCCCATGAACTGGATTATATGGTAATGCAGACTCATATAATCCAGTTCAAAGCAGATGATCTGAATTCAAAAACTGGATTATATGGCAGTGTAGATCCAGCCTTTGATACCACACTGTTAATCCACATTTCCTTGCCGGAGATGTTTTTGTAGAAAGGCAAACTTCAAATCCATGTTAGAATAGAAGTGAAACCTATCAACAGATCTGGGTTTTATTCTATAGAGCAGGGTGGCCCTCCCTTGCTTTTGGACTGCAATGCACATTTTCACATATCATAGACTCTACTGTACATTCTGATATAGAGCACTGTAAGATCTCCTCCTGCTTGGGTGAAAGAGAGCCTTTCAAAGGAAACTTTGAAGGAAGAACATGTTTTTAAAGTTCTTTTAAATACTTTGAAAAAGCAACAATCTTCAGTCATGACATTTTACCTCTGTGAAGCAGTGTAAGGTTGGAGAGGAAGTGGCAAGTTTCTATGGGAGCTTTGCAGGCTCGAATATGGCTTCTCATCACGGTGACGATATCATAAAGGGTGACATTGGAAAGTAAGGAAAAGGTGCTCAGGATGGATACTTGGATGGTACCTGCCTGCCTGAAGAGAGAGTGAAAAGTTTAAATTCTGCATCATCCTTTTGTACTATACAATTTGTTTGTAAATTACCCTAATGTCATCAGGCACTTTATCTAGTCTTGGCTTGGTGGTGCATAATTGCCACTAGAAGCCATCCAGGAACAGTTCTGTCACCCACTGATCAGACACAGAGTAATAAGTTGCAGTTCTGGGAGGTCAAAGGGGTCTCCTCTGTTGGCTGAACCACACCTGGAAAGTGCCCAGATGGAGCTCTACTCCTTGGCCACCGATTGCTGTGGAAGCCATCCTTTGCACTGTGTAATCAGGGAATGGATCAACCTTCTTTTTTTAGGGTAAATATACTGGCAAACTTCTGTTTCCTCAGTGCATTAATGAAATCCTGGCTAAAATTTCCAGAGACTGTAATTCTGGGGCATATGGTTTAAAAGTTAAGAGTCGAGACATTGCACTGGCAACAAAGGGCCACATAGTTAAAGCAATGGTATTCCCCGTAGTAATCTATGGATGTGAGAGCTGGACTACAAGGAAGGCTGAGCGAAGGAAGATAGACGGTTTTGAACTGTGGTGCTGGAGGAAAATTCTGAGAGTGCCTTGGTTTGCGAGAAGATCCAACCAGTCCACACTCCAGGAAATAATGCCCGACTGCTGCCTGGAGGCAAGGATATTAGAGGCAAAGATGAAGCACTTTGGCCACATAATGAAAAGACAGAAAAGCTTGGAGAAAATAATGATGCTGGGGAAAATGGAAGGAAAAAGGAAGAGGGGCTGACGAAGGGCAAGGTGGATGGATGGTATCCTTGAAGTGACTGGCTTGACTTTGAAGGAGCTGGGGGTAGCCACGGCCATTAGGGAGCTATGATGTGGGCTGGTCTGCGAGGTCACAAAGAATTGGAAGCAAATGAACAAATAAACAACAACATGGTCCAAAATGCAACATTTCCAAATTTTGCTCTGGTTTCAACTGAGGCAGCACCCCATCTGATGAACTGTGCAGAAACACATCTATAGTAGGCAGAATCCCCATTCTCTTTCCTGGTACAGAGGTTGAGAAAATCCTCGGGAACATAGATCAGGATGTATCAAAATAGCTGCAATACATCAAAGCAGGGCTGGGGCAAGATTTAAAATCAACACCCAAACACCTTCATTATTTCGGGCTCCTTACCTTGATGCCTTAACACTTGAGGTGTAATAGCCAGGAAGTGTTGAAAGGGAAACATTCAACTGAAAAGAAAAAAAGCAGGGAGGAAAGAATGCATAGTTTATTGCTGTTCATGTATATGAGCTTTGCAACTACAACATGTACTCAAGGCCAGCAACACCAGAAGGTGCAGTCAGGCAACTGCATGTGGCTGAGAATCTCCCCACCCCTTGTGCTGCTTCTGGAAATTGTAGTTTTAGAAGCTATGTAATGACTATGAAAATCTCTCAACCTCCACTTACTGAAGAGATTGACAGTGGTCTGTTCTCCCGTGATCACTTGCATGAAGAGGAATTGCAACAGAGATTGGATTGGAGATCACTCAGGGGATTGGGATGGGAATGCCAGGCCCCTTCCACACTGCCCCTATATCCCAGGATCTGATCCCAAATTATCAAATTATCCCAGATTATCTGACAGTGGAGACTCACATAATCCAATTTAAAGCAGATAATTTGGGACCAGATCCTGGGATATAGGGCAGTGTAGAAGAGGCCTCAGTCAGCTGTGTCCTGGGCAACAGGGGAGTAGACCCCCATTGGGTTGTTGTAGGTTTTTCGGGCTATATGACCATGTTCTAGAAGCATTCTTTCATGACATTTCACCTGCATCTGACAGACCTCACAACCTCTGAGGATGCCTGCCACAGATGCAGGCAAAACGTCAGGAAAAAATGCTTCTGGAACATGGCCATACAGCTCGAAAAACCTACAACAACCCAGTGATTCCAGCCATGAAATCCTTCGACAAGACCCCCATTGATTTTAGTAGCTGCTACCCAGTAAGAGGAGATCAGGATGGGATTAACGATGTAACTACATTGCTTACATATAAGTAAATCCACAACAGGATTCCAGCCAACATCATAAATAGCAAAAATGACAAGAAGAAACATGATGGCAAAACAGCTGGAGAAGAATTTTCCAGGATCATGGACACATCTAAATCCTACCCCATATTCTGTCACCCGCCTTGTCCTGTGAGAAAGTAAAAGGATGCCATTTTTATTTCTTTTGCAGTTTTTCATTTGGATTCTAGGAAGGTGCTGTATATCAGGTAGGAGTGTTTCCATATTCAGCTCAGTGTTGACTATTTGGGATGGCAGCTAGAATTTTAGGTTTTTCACATCACCTGATATCTTTAATCATGAAAAGAGAGTCGCTGCTTATTTATGTATTCATTTTAAAAGAGGATCAATTCTGGGACACTGCTTCAGTGTTATATACTGTATAAATGACACACACCAAGGTGTTTTAGTTAGGATATAGCCCCTTCCAAGGTATTTTAGTTAGGTTATAGCCTCTTCCAAGTATAACAGCTTTCCACGCCAAGGCAATGTGTGCTTGATGTAATGTGTGCAAGTGTGATGTTACTCTGCTGAGACATACCGTTCTGAAAGGGAACAAATGTCATTTTTCAACACAGCATATATTACCAGAGTGTTTGTTATGAGCAGAAGTGCCAAAACTTCCGTTCTCGTTTGCAAGAGAAATCCAGCACATTCTAGTGTGTGTGTGTGTGTGTACATATATATATATATATATATATATATATATAGAGAGAGAGAGAGAGAGAGAGAGAGAGAGAGAGAGAGAGAGAGACAATGTAATATATAATATTAATATTGTGCTAAGGCTATAATATAATATATTGTATTTACATTTTACCTGTAAGCTACTCTGAGTCCCCTTCGGGGTGAGAAGGGTGGCATATAAATGTCATAAATAAATAAATAAATAAACTAGGCCCATTTACTACACAAACTTATTTAATGTGCTTTCATTTATACACGAAGACTTTAGACATAGAATTAATCAAAAGTCCTAGAAAATACCTAGAGAAGAGGATTCCAGTATTATTTTATGGTCAGCTTCTACATCAAATTTCTGCCAGAAGTTCTGCTGAAAGTTGACCATAGAATCAGGAAGGCATGAAGAGAATACTTCTCTATGCATTTTCTAGGTCCTCCAGTGTGATTCTATGATATGCTTCAGATGAAAGCCCAAGTCATTATCCATTTCAAGTAAGAAAAATAGGATACCAGATTAGTTGAAAACCAAACTACGCAAAGAGTCATGGAATAGATCTCACATGTGATATGCAGGCCTAAAGTAGTTATTCTTTACTGCTTTTCCAGGCTGCTCTTCACTGATACAAAAGATGCATTTTGCAAACTGTACAGTCAAGTAGTCCAGGTGTACTCCGTTTACAGATGGGAAAACTGAGCTAAGAGGCCATTTGGCAGCTGCACATCTATGTGGTCCTTGGTTAACAGACACCATGCCTCTGTCTTATGAAGCTCTATTCTAAAGTTGTTGGGTTCCTCTTCTCAACAGCTACCACCCAGTCAAAGAAACATTTTTTGTTTAATGCAAACAGCCTCATATACAAGGTTATGACTATTGGGAAAGGGCTTGAAATGAAGGTTCCTGCCAAATAAGAATTCACCATTGAAAGAATGTAAAAATTCAGCTGAGTATTTACAAATAAAGGTTTTAAAATATAAATTTTACTGTGTTTTAAAAAGGATTTTACTGGAATAGCAAAGGTAAAGGTTTTCTCCTGAAAGTCCAGTCTAGTCCAACTCTGGGAGGTGATTCTCATCTCCAGTTCTAAGCCGAAGAGCAGGTGTTATCTGTAGATGCCTCCAAGGTCATATGGCTGGCATGACTGCATGGAGTGCCATTATCTTCCTGCCAGAGCTGTACCTATTGATCTACTCACATTTGCATTTTTTCGAACTGCTAGGTTGGCAGAAGCTGGGGCTAACAAAGGGAGCTCACCCTGTCCCACGGATTTGAACTGCCAACCTTCCAGTCAGCAAGTTATGCAGCTGAGTGGTTTACGCTGTGCCCCCGCATCTCCTTGCACCACCGCAATATTTACTAGCAACTAATGCATCTCAGATACATCACAATAAGGTATAACAAGTTGATGCTTCCTGACTATTTAAACAAGAAGTCTCCAACTAACAAAGAAACATTATAATTGAGCATGTTTCCAAAAGAATCACCAGGAGTGGGAGGAGAAGTACAAAGACTGGAAATTTTTGTTTGCTTAACTGATAAATTTGTACCAAGTCTCTTAGTATTTACAATGTCCTTGGTTATTTCTAGAATCCTTAATTCTATAAAAGTACCAAAGAGATGCAAACTTAAGAGTTCTATGTGTAGACAACATTTCAGGACCTTGGCCTCTCCAACAGGAAATTTGGAGACCGGAGTAAATTTTTATTTGTGGGAGGGAATTGTTAGGGGAATTCATTCCTCCTCCTCACAGCTACACCCTGATTACACATCACCATCGTCAATAATATTCTAAGTCATCCTTTGACACTCACCATGGTCATAATATCTTCTTCAACGTGATGAAGCTCTGAATACTTCCCTCCAGTTGTGTTAAACGTCAACGGAGACTGGCCAACAAATGTTCTCACTAAAGGCAAGAAGATGCTTGTTATCTAATAATAGAGATAGATCTCTCCTTCTTCCCATCTCTGGGAAGGAAGCCATCTTGAGTAGAAGAAAAACAAAGAAGGCAATATGTAACCCTATGTACCCAAATTAGGATTCTGCTCAAAATTATCTCCAGTATTTTTCCACCTATGGTGTATTGCACATAGTTGTTTTTCCACCTAAATGTAGGTGGTGTGGCTGTTTGATTAGAAAAAAAACATGAACATGAAAGGGTCAAGCATTTTGACCCTTTCTCTCTCTAATTTCTTTGTAAGTCAGATCAGGTACATATTTAAGTGTACACTTAAAAAATTATCTGTTCTGACTTGCAAAGAAATTCAACTTAAGAACAAAGCTACAGAAGCTATCTTGTTTGTAACTTGGGGACTGTCTGTATATATTTGTAAGCTTTCATGATCAACAAGATAGACAGCATGGTGTAATGCTTTGAGTGTTGGACTATGACTCTGGAAGCCAAAGTTTGAATCCCTTCCCAGCCATGGAAACCCACTGGGTGACCTTAGGGAAGTCACACTCTCTCAGGCTCAGAGGAAGGCAAAGGAAAATCTGAACAATCTTGCCAAGAGAACTCTGTGATAGGTTTGCCTTCAGTTCCCACAAAAACAGAAATCACTTGAAGGCAACATGATTACTTACTATAAAAATGTTCATTAAATGGCTGGGTAAAGAGATTAGGTCAATAGATGTCAGGGGCACAGTTTTGTCTTAAGAAAGGGATGGGCAATTGTGGCCCTCTAGATATTGATAGATTGCAATACCCAGCATTCCTCAACATTTGCTATGCTAATGCTCCTGGATTTTGCAGTCCTACAATGGCAGGATCGCCACAACTTGTCTATCTTACCTTTGGGGAAATTCTCTCAGAAAAGGCAATGCTAATGCAGGAGCAATTGATACATAGCAGGAAAATTAAGAAGTATAGTCTAAAACTTGAAGTGAGAGATGATATCATTTTCTGCAGGGTTTTGTCGTTGTTGTTGTTGTTGTTGTTGTTGTTGTTGTTATCCTTCCTTAAAAATGCTGTTGATTGCCCATGAAAATTATTTGGAATCAATGAGACCTACGGTGTGTTGTATCTCAACAACACAAGACATCTGTGTGTATGTGTGTTTGTTTGTGTATAGTTGGCTGCTCTCATAGGAGCTGGTATAATGAACTTTGGAAACTGTTTGAACTTCCAGCTAGGATTACAGTTCCCCAACTACAACTTTTCCAAGTTCTGTGTTTTAGCATGGCAATTCACCAGTTATCACAGTATTTCCTGGCTTCACACAAATGGTTTAGACTTTATGCCAAAAGGCAATTAAACAATTACGTCTAAGTTCTATGAGGTGTCTAGATAAAAGCGAGTCTGCTGTATAATCAAGAATACTGATAGTTACATGATAAAACTTTGAAGTTTTTGATGTGCATAACCATATACATTTCATGCTAACATAAAGCAGCAGCCATCAAAATACAGCCATAAATCAAGAAAATAATGTCTAAAGGTATTCCTGGCTAACATGACCAATCCTTTTAAAATTAAAAGATTTAATCTCTCCATAGATTTATATCTTACTAAGAAGCTTATTTGCTTTATCTCTTGTCCTTTTTGATTCTCTTACCTAAATTGCACTTTCCTTTTTCCATCTGGTAACCCAGGAAACAAGTGCATTTGAATGAACCTTGTGTGTTACCACATGCGGCTGATGCTGGGCACGGGTTAGACAGACACTCATTCACATCTGAAAAAAAGACACAAAAATCCAATCTGTAGCAAGAGATCTTCCACACTATACAACTATAGTGCTATGATTCCACTTTAACTGCCATGATTGTATCCTGGGATTTGCAGTTTAGAATTTACAAGTCTCAACCAGGGCCTTTCCACACAGCCATATAATCCAGAATCACACAATATCTACTTTGAACTGGCTTATCTGAGTCCACACTGCCATATATTCTAGTTCAAAGCAGAAAATGTGGGATTTTATTCAGCTGTGTGGAAGGGGCCTCAGAGAGCTCCCCGAGTGCCTCTGATAAACTACAAATCAAGTGCCTAGATTGGAGCTTTTCAAACTTTCCATGTTGGTGACACATTTTTTAGATATCCATCCTTTCGCAACATGGTCATTCAGTTTTACTAGGAAACCAGAGGCTAAACTAAGCCCCTATAAGAATTTCATACAATATATATTATTGTAAAATATACGTATATGCTATATATAATATATAAAATAATATATATAATATATAAATTTCATATAATCGTTACTGTAGAAACAAAGCTTGGTAATTTTCCCTTTACATTTCTTAGGTGCTACAGTTGATTCTTATGTAGTTTCCTCAATAGCTGCTCCATCACAAACATCATTGTCAACACATTTTCTTCTCTTAATTAGAAGTGTATCCATTTTAGTAGTAATTATTGCTACTCAACCAACAAATTGTGTAAATTATAAGAGTTGTAATAGTACCTAAACGTGAACAGCACCATCACTAAACTGCTGTAATGATTAAACCTCTCAGAATGCTTTTAAATGGAGTCTGGATGACCATCTGTCAGGAGGGCTTTGACTGTGCATCCCTAGCTGATAGAGGTTGGACTAGATGCCCTTTGGAGGTCTCTTCCAACTCTAGTGAAGTATAGACTGGCTGGAAGTCCAGTAAAGTTTCCTTCACTAGAGGCTTTTGAACTGAGGCTGGATGGCCATCTGTCAATGGAGCTTTGACTGTGTTTTCCTGCCAGGAATCCTATCTTGGTGGGAGGGGGATGGGCATTTTTCATGCGACACACCTGTAGACTACAGGAAACACACTAGTGTGTCTTGACACAGAGTTTGGCGAGGTCTCCTTCTCTGGATGTCTTCATACAAAAAGGCTACCTGCTGGAGATACTTTAGTTAGAGATACTGCATTAAGTGGGGATTAGACTTAATGGCCAATATAGCCATTAATTTCTCTTTAAGAGAATGGCATCTACTGTATGCCATTATACACTGCTTATCTATACTGGTCTTCTTGCCAACCAGGTAAACACTGGCATTGGAATTTGCCTGTCAAACTGCCTAATACACACTTTCGATTATTTAGACATGTACCAGCAGTACACACGTTGGCTGTGAAACAAAACATTTGAAGTATTAAAATCATCAGACTTCCTGCATCCCACAAGTCTGGTTACTTTGGCAAAACATAGGTTGATAGGAAACATTCAAATCATTTCTAACTCATGTGAACCCTAAGATGAGTGAAAGGAGCCTATTGTTCAGAACCATCATAAGGATGATTGTTGCTCAGCAATATGAACTTTTGCTTATACCGCTGGATTCAGTATCCATGTCACTTATGGGGACCAGCAGATGAGGTGCCTATGGAGTCTTGTCAGCAACTGGCAAGACATTTTCTACTTAAGAGATTCCACCTAAACATGAGGACGAACTTTCTGATTGTAAGAGTTGTTCAGAGGAATATGTGTGGAGTCTCCTTTTCTGGAGGCTTTTAAGCAGAGGCTAGATGGCCTTGGGAATTTCTCCCAACTCTATGGTTCTATGATTTCCAATGTAATGAAGACAAATTGCCATTCAGCTTCTACTGCCTAAATGAGATGTTGTATGCCAGGCTCAGTGGGACAGTATTGATATTTGTCTTATTTAACACCTAGAGACTATTCCTGACAAATTAAAATTTTAGCTGAAGTAGTAAATGTAAAACCTCTCCGTTGGCACCCCCTTGTTGTGGGGGAGAGGCTTGTGTACCCTAATGAAGTTGTGAGCTATGCTGGCGGTGGCATAATAGCCACCGGTAGGGCCTCCCATGTCAGACAGGTCACAACTGAAGGGTCTGACAGAGAGTGTCAAAGGGCAGGATGGGCTCTCTAGCCTTTCGGCAACCATCCTAGGAGAAGGAAAACTCTGATTTCAAACCTGGGCAGATGGTGCTCATTTAACCCTGTAAGGTTAACCATCTAAGAGAAGGAAACCCGAACCAAACCTACAACCTGAGGACCTCGCTGCCACCGTCCTAAGCTTGCTAGGCCCCGGCAGATGAACCTTTTGTTTAAAGGGTGAGGCCAGTTCTGTGCACGCTGTGCTCCACCAGAAAGGTCCATTGCACAGGCTCGAAGGACACATCCAACCTCTGAATCATCAACGCGCTTGTAGAAAGCGTGGGATTAGTCCTTCCTGAATCTTCGTTTGCGAAGAAAAGCCAAGAAATGTAAAAGTAGTAATGATAAAACTTCCTAAGTGCACAGAGAATGCTGTGCCAGCAAACAAAACTATGCTATTATAGAAGCGGGCCTTGCAATAAAATGCTGTAGTGTTGAAGAGGTTGAAGTTCAGAGCCAAGCTAGCCAACCGTGTCCTTTTCCACAATGCTCCATTTCATCTCTTCTACCCAAACATTGAAAAAGTTACATTTTTGCTATAAAGCTCCCAGAATCCCCAGCCAACATGGTCACAGAGGTTTTCCAACCTGTGCCCCAACTCCAAAGCTTCTGGATTTCTGCCCTACCTCCAAAAGATACTGAGATACTCAGCATGTTCAGTTGTGATCTAGCTTTTTTCAGAGGCTGTGCCCTTGGTGTCTGACATTTTTGCCTTTCCCCCTATTTTTGCAAATGTGCATCCCCTCTGAGTAAGCCGATATCTGCCTCTTGTTTCTCAGTAGTCTGGGTTTTCCTACACCTGAATCTGCTATTAGTATATACGATACTTTGTTTTAAAGAAAAATATCTTGGAGTTAGTTATTTTACATGTACTATATGTTATATGAGTCATTTACATTTTTTTCCTTTATGGATTAGTTTAGTCAATTTATCAAACCCTCTAATGAAATTCACAGTCATTTGTCATACATTTTAAAAGAATCTCACAAATGTGCAATTTTCCACAGCAAGTTGAATTCATTCAGGTGTGTTTCCACAATTTTCAAAGAAGGGTTACCTTTTCCATGAGAAGTTGGGAAGGTCTTTGGGCTTCTTGACCGAGCAAATGTAGTTGCTTTGGTAGAAACGGAAGAAAGAGTAAAAGTCTCTGCAGTGGTTTTTCTAGAAGAAGTCAGGATGGGCGGCTGAGTAGTGGCAATCGTGTGCTCTTTAGTAGTGGTTACACTGCCCTGCTCTGTCCCTTTTGTTGACATTTCAGAGGTGTGCGATACCTTGGTTGTAGAAAATGACAGGACTTTGTGAGGCTCTGCAGTGGTCAAAGCATTTGTGCTTGATGCCAAAGTAGGCAATCTTAACGTTGTATATGTTATACGTTTCTTCCCTGTTGTTATCTCCACCTTTTGCGTAGTTGCTCTTGGCAAGGGAGGAGCTGTTGCTTTGTCAGCTTCATAACTTACGGTGCTTTCTGGCAAATATGTGGGAGAGGTAGTTAATATAGGAAGGGTTTTTCCAACACTGGTCCCAGGGATAGAAGCGTTTTGTCCTTTGCTGCCCTCAGTTTGCTCTAGGAAGACTGTCACTGGTGAAAAGGGTTCAGTAGTTTCGGTCAGAAGAGGAGAAAGTTCTGTTGACTGTAATACTTTGCTATCCTTCGAAGGATCTGTCCCAGTTTGATTGTGATACTCAGTGAGGAAACTTCCAGATGTATGGGAGTCTGTTCCAGTTGTTTCTTCAAATGTAGCCACAGGGATACTTGTTTCAAGACCTTCATTAGACTGTGGCAATGAAGGTGACGAAGAAACTGAAGGCAGTTGGGATGGCCAAGGGGTCAATGCAGTTGATGACAGCCTATGTGAAAATGTTATTAAAGGTGTTTCAGGGGTTGCTGAAAATGGCAATGGGAAAGCAGAGGGAGTTGATGGGAGAGAAGGCTCTGATGAAGCCAACAGTGTTGGGGGCTGAGTAGGAGAAAGCGAGTCCTCTTTTAATGATGTTGGTGAGGAAGTGGTAAATGACATGCTGCTAGCAAATGAAGGGCCAGGCGTTGAATACACCTGCTGTGTGTGTGGCTCACTCACTGTAGAAGAGTACCCTGGGGTTTGTGGGGCATGTGCAGCCAAAGGCTCTGTTGATGGTTCAGGGAAATCCATGTCACCGGAGGACATGCTACTTCCTCTGCTTTGGTTCACAGGAAATGAGGACTGAAGAGATTCTGAAGGGCTGGAAGTTTCTGTGTAAAAAGTGGAACGGTTTAATGAGTCAGCTGATAAGGTGCTGTTGTGTGAAATAGAGAGCAACGTCCTTTCTCCACCCCTGGTGAAAGTGGTTGAGATGTATGTGCTGTCAGTATGAGAAACAGAGGTTTGTTTGCCAGTGTCAGTACTACTAATTGGCTGGTAGCCTGTTCCAGTGTCTGAAATACAAGTAAACGTGATCATTGGTTAATTATATGAAATTTGCATTGATATGTAAAAATCAAACACAGTAACAACTTTTTGGCAATACCACAAACAACTTATATGACTTATGCTTCCTCTTGCAGAGCTGCTGTGTGAATGTACACATGACATTCACAAAACATTGGGAAGGGGGGCAGTGGGTATGATCATTTATCCCTACCTTCCTGAGATATGGGGCCACCATGTGAGTGTGCCTGTGGAGGTAGCATGGCTGCGGGACACTGTCTTCGTATTCTCCCCTTTGTGGAGATCTCCCACCCACCAGCTCCACTAGGAAGCCTTGCCCCATCTCCACTTGAGGAGCTGAGCATCCATGGATTTTGGTATCCACTATCCATGCAGGGTCCTAGAACCAAATCTCAGTATATGCCCAACGGATACCAAGGGGATGCGATACCCAGAATGGAAAAGTTACTGCCCTGGGAGATTTGCTCATCCCTCCCTCTGACACAGTCAGTGGAGCAAAACATGGGTCATCCTTATTAGGCCACAGTACAGAATCTAGCACAAGGATCTGTAAACCAATATGTGCAGGTGTATTCACTTTTCATTTAATTATCCAAATGCATAACCCTATGTGACCAAGACTGCAAAGAGATTAATTGCACCTCCTCTTGAATAATATTATATGAGATTCTATATTAAACATATAATGGAATATATTATGGTGAAGAAGCAGGTTAAACCACTGAGCTGCTGAACTTGCTGACCAAAAGGTTGGCAGTTTGAATCTGGGGAGCTAGGTGAGCTCCTGTTGTTAGCCCCAGCTTCTGCCAACCTAGCAGTTTGAAAACTGGCAAATGTGAGTAGATCAATAGGTACCGCTTCTGTAGGAAGGTAACAGCGCTCCATGCAGTCATGCCAGCCACATGACCTTGGAGGTGTCTAGAGGCAACACTGGCTCTTCGGGTTAGAAATGGAGATGAGCACCATCCCCCAGAGTTGGACATGACTAGAGTTAATGTCAAGGGAAAACCTTTGCTTTATTTGTATTGTGGAAACAAATCCAGAATCTAATTGATAGAGAGGGCAAAGTTACTGAAGATAGTTACTGAAGAGAGGCAAAATGGACTCTCATCCCTCAGAAACAATCCAAACCCTTCTGTATAGATCAATGGCAGGGGACCTACCAGTACTTTTCAAGCCTAACAGACCTGGCATTTGGAAAGGGCTCTGGCTGCCTGAGGGCCGTAGTCTCCTGCCAAGCAAGCAAATCACTGCCCGCCCAATCCTCATTCAATTCCAAGATACACGTTTTTCCCTTCTTTTCTGTTCTTTTTCATTTTTCCCAAACCAAGCCCTTCTGCTCTGACTTGCATCCCATAAAGTTCTCCCTTCTTCTTTTTAAAATGCATTGCTCAGATTAGCATGTTTAACAGCAGAATTGCGTGATGCACTTCCTCAAATTCTCATAGGCACATTTTAATTTCAATGTCATAATTCAATTAATTGGGGAATCTAACAAGTAAGGTGATATTTCTAGAAATAAACCCTGTAACTTAGCAAGTTAATTCAAAGCTCTGCTGAGAACATCTGGAGCTTCAAACTACAGAACAAAAATATAAAGAAAGAGTACAAAAGTAGCATTTTCCGCAGGCTTGTTTTGATTACATTTCACCAAAAATATGTGGTCCAACAAAACAGGTTGTTTTGTAGAAAATATATGGTTGGGGTGTTATTTTACAATGATTTCTGGAAAAAGGCACAACATAAAACTAACCTGAAGATTCACTTTGGAAGGAAGAAGACGTTGGTATCCCTGATGAGTGGACACTTTGCGAAGCCTCAGTTGAAGGCCCAGAGGTACCAAAATCAGCTGATGAGAAGTCAGTTCTTATAGATCCAATATCTGGTGAGGAAGGATTCAGTTCTGAGCTGTTTGGCTTTTCAGTATATGAGATGCTTTCAGTCACTTCAACAAATGTAGTGTTAATGATGGTTTGCGTAGTTTCCTCTTCTCCTTTGCTGAACAATGCTGAAGTGTAGGTGCTCTCAGTATAAGAATGTGAAAGGCCCGAGTCACTCACTGAAGGTTGGCCACTTCCAATAGCTGAAACGGGAATTGAGAAATGAAAATGCAAATTATGGTCACACAATCAGAATTTGTGCAGGCAGTCCCCAGGTTAGGTTTGTTCTTAAGTTGAATTGATATATAAGTTGGAACAGGTACATTTTTGAGTGTAATTCCAGATATAAAAGTGAATATATACACACATACACACACAAATGTATATAAGCTTTGGATAGCATAAGGGAGAGTTAACACCCCTGTGGAGATTGTTTTGCTACTTGTGCCCCTGTTCAGAAGATTTCATCTCACTTTCTGTCACTGTGATGATTGGATTTTGAATAACTTGATTGGTTGTGGAAACAAAGACTGGTGATAAAACTTGAGTGGTTATACCGCTTTCCCATGATAATTCTCCCAGGAGTGAATTTCTCTTCTTAGGGATAGATTACTCTCACTTCCTGTTGTCTCACCCATCATTCTTAAGTATAAATTGTATTTAAGTCATGTGTTTGTAACTCGGGGGATTGCCTGTACAGCCATTCTTAAAGGACATGTAATTGCAACTAACCCCTTCCCATGTTTGGTTAACACAATACTCAAAATAGTCACAGTTCATTGGCTTGTAATGCATTCTAAATGTCGCTTGGGACAAAACATTTTTTTTTAAAAAACACACACACAACACAAATCCACATATCACGTTATGCAAATACCATTATCCATGATAGATTTTTTAATTGAGTGTTCAAAATTGGAGTGTGTGTGTGCCAATCAGGTGTGCAACTAAGGGGTGGGAATGAAGGTTTTGCCTCCCATATAAGAATTCTGAAACTTTCCTTCAGTCCTCAAATTTCTAGCATTGGAGACAGTGTTCACATCTATAACTTATATACTTGCTGTGTTCATATTTTCTTGACTACTTCGCCTATTTATTCATGTTCAAATAGATATTTAAATTATTACAATTCTAGAAATTTGGAAACTGAAGGAAAATTTGTGGAGGGCAATGCCCTCATCCTCTCACATTCCAATAGCGATACAGAATGTGTATACGGATGAACCAATGGGAACTCATACTTATATGTACATAATATATACCTAAACCTAAAGATTTAGTTTGCATGGTCCAGCACAGCGTGGCATAGTAGTTTGAGCCTTGGACGATGACTTTGGAGACCAGAATTTGAATCATAATTCCACTATTGAAACCCATTGGGTGACCTTGGGCTAGCAACATATTCTTAGCCTCAGAGGAATGCAAAGGGAAAACACCTTTGAGCATATTCTGTCAAGAAAGCATCATAATAGATTTGTTTTTGGGTTATCATAAGTTGGAAATGACTTGAAGGCACACAAGAACAACACAGACCTACACATTTCTTTTTGGGTCAGGAGCAATTTGAGAAACTGCAAGTCACTTCTGGTGTGAGAGAATTGGCTGTCTGCAAGGACGTTGCCCAGGGGACAGCCAGATGTTTTACCATCCTGTTGAAGGCTTTTCTCTTGTCCCTTATGAGAAGCTGGAGCTGACAGACAAGAGCTCACCCCACACCCCGATTTGAATCGCCAACCTTTCAGTCAGCAGTCCTGCTGGCACAAGGGTTTGCGCCACTGGGGGGTCCACCTACACAATGCAAATAACATTAAGTGCAGCCAATTCCTCCTTTTGTCTTTGTCCTAAGAAAACTCACTTGAGGAATCCTGTGGTGGAGATGAATACATTGGAATTGAGGAGGAATGTTCAAGTGAGTTCTCTGTAGACGCTGCAGTCAATTCCTCTTCACTTAATGAAACATTATATCTTTCAGTCTCCGCCACAGATGCTAATGTCAAGGATGGATGTGAAGAATTAAAAGTTTTGGTATAATACGTGCTCATATCTACATCATCTAGAGAAGTGCTGTTATCTGGCAGAGATCTCAAGGTCCTTTCTCCGCTATGTGTGGACGTGGCAGAAAGGTATCCACTAGCTGTAGAAGCACTGGGAAGCCTTCTTTCTTCATCTGATCCTTGATCGGTCAGAACATTGTTTCTAGTGCCTAAAATGAGATTAAATATGGAGAAAAGGGAGAGAAAACACACACTCCATAACCATCCCTTCTTACAATACTTTTAAAGTCTTAACCATATGCCAGCCTTCACTGCTTAATCCATAAATCTTTTTGAGACAAGGCTTATATGCTTAAATAATTTTGATTTCAAAGAAATATAAAGCATGCCTGCTTCTGGATGATACATGCTAGAGTTAGCAATTGGAACCCAGGTGAACTTCAACATGTCTTTGTCCAATTTACATCCTGAAGATTTCTAGTTCCAAAAAGATTACAGCATTCTCACTAGACTGAAGCTCCTTGCAGAGCAGTACAAGCTATTTTTAATGAAACAAGGTCAGTGGGTATTGTAAGTGTTGTACATGAGTTCTGTAAAATCAGAAAGGCCTTCACTATTTCACTTTAAACAATAATTTCAAAATTTGAAACTACAGGCTTGCTGTGTGTGTGTTTGTGCGTGTGTGTAATCACTTAAGAAGCCAGCTCACTTCTTATTGCCAAAGAGATGTGCTATTCCTCAATTTAAAAACAGTAGTGGTGTACATTGTGTTTTATAGATACAGTAAGAGACTCATAACTGGGGAGCCCATATCTTCACCTGCAACCATGTGAAAATGGTCTCCCTATGAATGTGTTAGGTCCTCCAGGTGATTCTATAGCAGTAGCACCCAAACTTCGGTTCTGTAGGGGATTTTTTGGACTCTCAGAAGCACCAGTCATCCTGGCCAACAGACAGGAATTCTGTGAGCTGAAGTCCAAAATGGGCAGAGGGCACAATCCTATCAATTTAACAAGCTGGCTAAGGTTTCTGGGAGTTAAGAGGCCCAAACACCTGGAGGGTAACAGGTTGTGCAGGGCTGGTCTTTAGTATGCTTCCCCCATATGTTTTGAGTCCCCTTCAGGAGAGATAAAGCAGAGTACTTATAAATAAATATAATAATAATGTTACCACATAGATATTTTGGTGGACCAATCAAATTCCTAATGAGGATAACTCTCTATGAATCTTCAGGTTCTCTAAAGCCACTTTATGGTGTGCTGGCACTGGAAGTCAAGTAATATAATGGTGTTTGGTTGTATCTGCGATATCAGGTTACCATGATCCAGCTGGGAACGTATGTGTTGCAAATATGGAGGGGGTCTTACTGTATACACGTGTATATATGTGTGTTAGCACCATTTCATATGCTTCCTGAAGGGGAGAAAACTGCCTATGAAACATATTGACCACTGACAACCACCACAGATGAAGACTATGTTTGATCCCACCACAGATGAAGACTATGGTTGGCCTCATGCAAAGAACAGACATGCCCTCAAAAGATAAATTTGTTGCTGAAAACAAACTTCAGCTTTCTCAAAAAATATATAAGTGAGAAGGAAAAGAGAGAAAGAGATCCACAGGAGATGAATTAATTTAGTTACTTATTTTTAATGTATATGTAATACAAATATTTTATGCCACTCTCTTTCTAAAGATCTTGGGGTGGCATACAATAAAGGCAGTTGGATCTCTATCAGGCATTTAACTGAGGCAAGTACATAAATTTAAAAAACTTACTTGAAAGATCTGTTGTGGAAAATAAATATGAGGAGGTGTTAGAAGAACGTGTAAATAAAGATTCTCTTAAAGACTCAGTGAAATTGCTCCCTGTAAACAGTGAGCTTTCATTTCCATCTTGCACTATAGCAGATGAGGTCTGGGTTAAAACAGATGAACCCACATCTTCCAAATGAGAAGCTGAGAGATTAGTTGTATCTGTAGATTCGGTCCATTTGGTGAGCATTTCTATTGTCCCTTCTCCACTTCTCGCAAGACTGGCAGCAGAAGGCACACTTGCAGTCTGAGTCGCCACCTTTTCTGCACTAAAGTGTCCAGAGGGATGCTGGTGGTTCCTGGCGACTAGATGAGAATAAACATGGCTCAGGACTTCCTGTGCATCATAATAAATACAGCCAAGTGCAGGAGAGATACATCATGTTTCATGGGGGCACAGAAACAAGACTGGGGGACTGCATTCAGGTCAAAGTCTATACTTCTCTCACACCTGCTCTATAAGGAGGAGCAATCCTCACATGTCCACACAAAACCTGGTGAATACCACTGATATTTATTTTATTTATTTATTTATTTCCTGTATTTGTATACCGCCCTTCTCAGCCCTAAGGCAACTCATATTAAGCTGTGCTATGAAATCTATAACACATTAGATCTTAATCCTTCACCTGTTACTTCTGAGGGAGAAGAAGAATGTCGAACCGTGGCTTCAGTGAAATCCATGTCCTCAGGTGACAAATCCATTCCTTTGGTCTCTACTGGAGTCAATACAGTTGCAAAATCAGTTTGCCCCAAGGAGCGGGAGAGTTTCCTGCCAGAGGTTGTGAACATTTGTGACAATTTATGGGAACTGCTGCTATCTGTTAGTGTTTGCAATGTCCTCTCTTCACCACTGCCAGATAGACCCAGGACAGATGTGTTGTTCATGTGAGAAATCAAAACATCTCTCTCTGTGTTTGAGCTGCTGTTCAGCAGACTGGTGTCTTCAATAGCTGAAATACAACAAGAAGAAGCTAGGTGTGCCATTTCCATGTACTGAGAATGCATCACAAAATTCCTTGAAATTGCTTATTTCATTCCTTTTTTTGGCCATTTTTTCCAATGCTAGGGTAATGAAATCTATAGTTTTCAAGATGTTGTTGACGCCAGTTCTCACCAGTACTAGTCAGGGTGGTGAATGGTTAGGAATGATGGGGGTTATCATCCATCAACAACTAGGTCCAAGTTCCTTGGCTCTGTTTCCATTGAAACAATGTAAACATAGAAAGGATGTCATGGATTAAAAATCCTTATAACGAGGACACACTTTGCGTATTGGCCACATAAAATTTTCATTACTTCTGTGTTAAGTCTGTCAATGAGACTGCATCCCTCTGGATTTGCAGTTTAGTGAGGTGCCAGCCCTCTCTGGCAGAAAAATTTAAAGAACTTGTTAAACTACAACTTCCAGGATTCCACACCACTGACCCATGACAGTTAAAGGCATATCAAACTGGATTATTTCCATAGTGTAGATGCACCCTTACAAGGCCAATGCAATCTGCCTAACCCATGACAGTTGCCCATCCTTCATCAAGACGGTATTGTGAATTGTGCTTTGTGAAGTAAGGTGACATCTTGGAGGCCTTTTTACATCACTCTGATCTCTATACAGGAAATGAGGCTACAACTATAACAATAATATGGAATAAATAACTCCATGCCTACTTATCAAAAGTGGGGCATTATCAATATGTCACTCTATGAGAGATAGAAAGCTATAATGTTGGAAATCATCATCATTTACCTGTTGTTTCTGAGAGATCCTGATAAAGTGTAACTGCTTTCTCAGTGAAATCTGTGTCTCTTGATGACAAATCCATTTGTCTCGTCTCCACCAAAGTCAAAGCATGTGAAGAATCAGGGAGGCTTGAAGAGCTGGAAATTTTATCACTAGATGTTGTGGACATTTGCGTTGCATGGTGAGAACCGCTGACATCTCTTAATGTTCGCAATGTCCTCTGCTCACTTTTTTCAAACAGACCCGGAAGAGATGCACTCTCTGTGTGAGAACTGGAAAAGCCTCTCTCTGTGTTTGAGCTGCTCCATAGCACATTGCCATATTCTTCAGCTAAAATGCAACAATAATACTGTAGGTTGTAATTGTAACAATAATTTGTAATTTCAACAGTAAATTTTGACTGCAAATTTTAAAGGCATTTTTACATTAATTTTAAACAATTAAATTTTATACATAATTTTAAAATATTAAATACATAAAAGTGGCAATAATTTAAAAATTGCAATTAGAAACTTTATATGTTGAAACTCTGTGATAGAGTCACCTTAGAATCAGAAATGACTTGAAGGAACAAAGCAAACATGATACTTGTAGCTTCAAAGCCTGGCTGCTTCCTGCCTGGGGGGATCCTTTGTTCGGAGATGTTAGCTGGCTCTTATTGTTTCTTGTCTGGAATTATTTTGGATATCTTTTATATGTCATTTGACACTAACTTGCTCGTTTTCTCTTTCCTTCCTCACCCCCCAAGATATCCAAAATAATTCCAACCAAGAGACAATCAGGGCCAGCTAACACCTCCCAGCAAAGGATCCCCAGGCAGGAAGCTAGCCAGGCTTTGAAGCTGCAAGGCCATTCAATGCTAATCAAGGTGGTCAACTGCATCATTCACACTTGCCTCAAACAGACAAGAGTTCTTTCTCTCACCCTGGACCTTCCACAGATATATGAACCACACTTGCCTCGTTTCCAACAGACCTCACAACCTCTGAGGATGCCTGCCATAGATGTGGGTGAAACATCAAGAGAGAAAGCTTCTGGAACATGGCCATACAGCCTGGAAAACTCACAGCCACACAGTGATTCTGGCCATGAAAGCCTTTGACAACACAATAGTAGTAATGACACACAGACTAATAATGGTTGTATTACAAAACATCATGGTTTTAGTGAGATTTAACCCTAAAATGAGCCAGGACTTAGTTTTCTAGTTATCTCTTCTGTTACTTTTCTTTTTTTATGTTCATATCCAATATTTTGGTTTTACACCAAATAATTGACACTTTGACCCGACATCTGAAACAAGATAATATTTTTTACCTGTTGTTTCTGAAGAAGTCTGACTTTCTGTAAGTATCACTTCAGTAAAATCAGTGTCTCCTGGTGACAAATACATTTGACTGGTCTGAACTGGATTTAGTATAGAAGAATTGGGGGAGCCTGAAGAGGTAGAGATTTCATTGCTCAACTTTATGGGTATTTGCGTTGCACCCTGAGAACTGCTGGTGTCTCCTGGAGTTTTTAATGTCCTCTTTCCATCTCTGTCAAACAAACCTGGAACAGATGTTCTCTCTGTGTGAGAAGTGTAAACACTTCCATCTATATTTAAGCTGCTGTTTTGTTGGCCATTATCTTCATCAGCTGAAACATAACAGTGAGAAATTAGATATGTCATCTCAATATACCAAAAAATGTGCGCTGGAGAAGAATTCTATTAATAGTGTGGACTGCTCAAAAGGCAATGGGTCCTAGAAAAAAAATCAAGCCTGAACTCTCTTAAAAACCAAAATGATTTAACTGAGATTGTTATACTTTGGACATACCATACCAGTTCATTTCTGGGCACTATTCAAAGTGCTAGTCATGACCTGCAAAACCCTTTTCAGCTTGGGTTCAGAAACCAGTCCACCGTTGGCCATTTGGAGACTTGGATACTGCTGATGGAGTTTAACTTCACTATCCTTTCTCCTCATTTCCACATGCCAAAGGACCCCTTACATGTGGCCTAAATCTCAGAAGAAACCAGGATAAAAGGGGGATAGGGTGGCTAAATGACATTCCACAAAAATGTGTGGTGAATGTGCATATTTTCATGACTGTATATGCCTGCACTCATGGAAAACATACGACTTCCTTCCTATACCCTGATGTGGACTGCTCCAGAGAATGTGCATGTTTTAAAAGCCCAAAATAGCTGGTTAGGGCTGTCAAAAAATGGAGCCATGGACACACAGGTGGTTAAATGGAAGCACAACTGGAAAGCAACTACAATTAGAACTCTCTGCAACCATTTATTTGTTCTTATCTTTATTAAACTAAACAGAGCTTGAATTTGTATTTGGACAGGGAGATAAAATAAGAAATCTGTTGTGTGTACACCAAGATATCCACATGAGTGCACATATACAACCCAGCACATCTCAGATTTTTTTTTTAAAAAAACACGTTTGCTCAATGTCCTCCGTCCATCTTGTAGATTTCTAAAATCCACTACAAAGAGAGGTGTCAGGATGGTAGGGGGCCATTTCCTAGGACTGACAGGTCTGTGGTTTGACTTGCTGTCACGTCGCAGAATTTTTAAAACTCATTTATTTAATCCGAATGTTGATGCTGTCTGGAAGCACCCTAGGAAGAGGTGGCCTCTGTTTCCACTGAAATTCCCCCAGACCAACTGAACAATAACAGAGACATCTAATACAAAATGTAGGCCTTTAACTCCAACCTTGTCACATTTCCTTTCTTCTGTATGATTTCTAAAATATTTTTGCCTGATGAAAAAGCTAATAGACCTTTGAAAACTTGTACAAAGATTTATGTGCAGTTTGGTAGCCAATAAAGATATAATTCTTGTGGAATTTTTTATTTTACCTTGTGGCCAACATGACAAGCCCCTGAATATGTTTCCTGGAGAAATGAAAATTCAAATATTTTCTTTCTTAAACATAATATTTTGTTTGGACATCAAAGCCTGTTTGCTGAATTCATTGTGTCACTTTCTTAAGTGCCAGCAATTTTACTTGTCAGAACACCTGTCTGAAGCAGCTTTATTATTATTAGACCAACTCTTTAGTTCTGAAATATAGTTTTTCTTTCCTATGTTAAACCCTTGAATTTGATTACTTATGTCATGACAATATTTTTAAAATGTTCTTTCTTTTATTCAAAATGTGTTGATATCTCAAAATAGTTGTCTCTTACATATGCAGGCTAGCTTCCCATTTGTGAAATAGAATGGCATAAATCAAATTTAACATCAGTTCAACTTACTTTTTGGGTCACTGCAGAGTCTGGAATTCTTCACTGACCATATCATAATCAAATCCCTTCCAAAATCTACCTTCTGCCCTCCAAGCAACACAGCCATTTCCATGTTGTTGGAGAGTAGGTAGGTGAACATATCTACTATAGGAAAATAGCTGGGTATGCTCATTGCATCTCCCTTCCCGTAACAACACAAAAAGCAATACTGGTGATAAGTGTGCTACTTACAAAGCAAATTTTTGAGGCAGCATCAGAAGACATGGCTAGAAAGAGATATTTATATAACACACATGTCACCTGAAGCAGAATCTTGGCCTCCATTATTTACTTAACTATCTCTGTCTTTTATATCTGACATTTTAACAACTCAGAAATCTGAAATTGTGCTTTTATATCAATGCTATCCTACTGATAAACTTCAAAATCTAAATGAAAGACTACAGCTAGCTTTAACTTTCCACACTGTTCTAAAAATGATCCTTCTTTAACAACCGTTTTATCTGTGATCTAAATCTTCTACATGTTGTGTTAGTTTTACCCCACACAAAGCCTTGGTAGCTTCTCTTTCTAATCTAGGCATTGCCTTATTTGATCTTTCTTTATTTGAGTCTGCATATTTTGGATCTCTCAAGCATAATAGTTTCCCAAAAACCTTTTCCCCAGATAAGCATATTGGTACTCTGAATCCCAAGAAGATCTTCAAGGATCTTGTCATCCTTCACCTGTTGTTTCTGAAGTATCCTGTGAAATTGTTGCAACTTCCGCTGTGAAATCAGTATATCCAAATGACAAGTCTGTTCCTCTGCTCTGTATTGGAGTCAAAGCATAAGAAGAATTTGGGAGGTCCGAAGAGCTGGAGATTTCATCTCTAGTAACTGTAGATGAAACTATTGTATGATGAGAACTACCAACATCGATTAGAGTTTGTAACATAGTCTCTCTGCCTGTCTCAGACAGGCTCGGAGCAGATACATTGTCCATGTGAGAACTGGAAAGGCTTCCAGCTGTGTATGAAGTGCTTCTTATAAGAACATGGTCTTCGGCTGCTGAAACACAATGGGAAAAATACAGTTAAACCTCGACTTTCATGGTTTTAGCTTGCATTTGCCTTTTAATAAATGAGCCCAAGAACCTTCAAGGCCCTGCTGCTGCACTCTTTCGTTCCAAAGACAAAGAGAAAGTGGTTTTGTGGCCCAGAGGCAGGGAAGATCACCAGCTATCAGCTTCTTCCTTTGGAAGGAACTGAGAGAAACATCCTTCCATGTTCTTTGCTCATTCCAAAGGCAAGAAGGACAGCTGCTCTGCTGCCTGGAAGCAGGAAAGTCTACCAACCGTCCACTTCTGCCTTTGGAAGGGGTGACCACAAGTGCTGCAGCAGGATTGCAAATAAATTTACATTAGTTTTTGTATGGTTTTTAATCTGTTCTCTGCCTTGAGTTGTATTATTAGGAGAAAGAAAAATACAAATGAATAAAGTAATAGAACAGGTTCAAAAGGGAGTGTTTCTGTTGGAAATAGAAACCTCCTACAAACCTCCTATACAGTACTAGTAATTTGTTTGTATATAATTCAGATTGCTTACTGTATTGCATATGTGTGTTTGCCCTCCAACCCCCTGAACAAAAGAGACGACACACAAAGTATTGGGTTCAAATTGAGCAACTTTTATTTAAAGTTACCTATTTAAATTTCCTTAAATCTAACTCAGAAGGTGTCAGGAATCAAGGTGTATTCTAGCCGGGGTATCATGCCCCCTCGGCTAACGATATCAATTTCGGGCGAAACACCTGGATTCCCTGATTATCCAACCAGGGCAACCCTTTTAGGGGAAATGAATGAGAGGTCTGTACTCGAGATCTTGAGATCAGCCTCTTTCATTCCAGGGCCATTACCCTTCGTTAACCCCTCAACTTGAACTTTGAGGTGAATGTTAACTTAATGGCCCTCACCCCTGAAGGAGGTGCCTTAGGTGCACACCGACTATGGGCTTTCCCTAGCTATTTTTCGCCACAGATTGGGGACAGGTGTTCACCTAGTCCCCATCACCCACCGAGACTCCTAACACCCCCTATCCTATGTTAGACGAATGGAACGTTGCCCAATTCTGATATTACGATCCAACCGCTCAGCAACAAAAAATTTGTTGCGAGTCCCGGATAAAGGAGGTAGCGCGCTACCCCCCGTACAGTTGAGCACATGGCCCCATCCTTGTTCCCCACTTTATGAGGACTCTCACATCTCCACACACCGTACTGCCAACAAGATGGCATATTGGCGGACCAGACGATGTGTATGTGGGCCATGCCAGCCAAACAGCACGAAACTTGCTCGGGCCTGTAAGACGCTTTGCCCGTCCGCAAGCCAAAGCCATTCCCCCTAGATGTGGATAGAACTCCACCAGTATCAGCTTAGAGCCTCAAACCAACAGGGGGTAAGGACCGTGAATGCAAGTTTGCTGCAGACCACGTCTACCACTCCATTTCAAAAGGCAATGGAGTCCAGGCCCAAATGTTGGCTATAATGAAATGTAGGACCCCTCGACGGCTGGTCACTACCATCAGACAGGCCCGATTCACCCACATGGCCCTTTTTAAGCCATCCTCACACTTTCCCTTCGACTGGGCTGTGGGTCGATGGCCGACTCACGGATTGTGACCTCGGGCACTGCCTGCCAATTCCTGAAACTGGATAGCCCCAATAGGGCAAGAATCAGCATTGGCAATCAGGACTCCCTTGAGCTCCCATTTCTGCCAAGTGGCCATTACTGTAAAACAGCGAAGGTGGTTACCTGAGTGTCAGCCCATGGGACTGACCCCCCATAGCTAGTAACTAACTGTATGAGCATCCATTGTACGTATTGGACGCATCTGCCAACGGCTGAAATAAATTATCCACTTTCCAGCCTATTATAAGGCTGAAATGGTGTGTTCAAAATACTATTTCTCTTATAATTTAAAGAAAACTCACTTTCAAACTCCACAGCCATTTCTAAGACTGAGAGGGTGTAATTCTAACGCCTAATCTTCTGTCTCAAAGAAAACACACTTTCAAACTCTCCAGCCTTGTCAAAGGCCGAGAGGGTATAACTCTAACGACTAATGTTCTTCTGTTTAAAAGATAAAACGCTTTCAAACTCCCCAGCCGGCTATAAATCTGTGCTGGGTGTAACTCAAACCCTTAACCTTTATTCGGAAAAAACTATGCTTTTCAAACTCTCCAGCCCAGTACGGCTGAGAGGGTGTAACTCAAATAATTAAACTTCTTCTGCTTTAAGGGAAACACGGTTTTTCAAACTCCCCAGCCTTATATAAGGCTGAGAGGGTGTCACTTTAAAAACTAATCTTTTTATGTTGTAGAGAAAACGCGCTTATCCAACTCTCCGCCGTTCCCAAGGCTGAGAGGGTGTACTCACTGACTCATCTTATAAGTAACAAAAGGTGCATTCAAACTCTCTGGCAGTTTATAAGGCCGAGAGGATGCAACCCCACGGCCAACCTTCACTGTTTTAAGAAAAACACGCCCTCCAACTCTCTAGCCGGGTAAGGCTGAGAGGGTGGAACTCAACGACTAAGCTTCTTTTGTTTTAAAGAGAAACGCACTTACAAACTCTCCAGCCATGTTAAGGCTGAGATGTTATGACCCAAACGAATAATCTCGTGCCTCAAAGGAAACGCGCTTTTCAAATTCTCCCGCCGGTTATAAGGCAGAGAGGAGTAACTCAAATGACTAGCCATCTTTTATGTCTTTGAGAAAAAAACCCCTTTTTATTTATTTAATTATTTATTTTAACTCCCCAGCCGTTTCTTAAGGCTAAGGGGGGTGTAACCCTAACGATTAACCTTTTATGTTTTAGGGAAAAAACGCAGTTCCAACTCTACAGCCGTTTTAAGGCTGAGAGGGTATAACTCAAACTAACAATCGTCTTATCTTTTAAAGAAAACACACTTTACGAATTCCCTAGCCGCTATAAGGCTAAGAAAATGAGCCTCAAATAACCATACTTCTTATAATTTAAGAAAATGCCCTTTCCAAACTCTCCACCCCTTTATAAGGCTGAGATGGTGTGACCTTACAACTAATCTTCTGTATGTTTTACAGAAAAAACGCGCTTTTCAACTCCTGAGCCCTTTATAAGGCTAAGAGGGTGTGCTTAAAACAACTACTCTTGTTTTTTAATAAAAGCGCTTTTGACCTCCCCAGCCCTTCCTAAGCCTGAGGGGGCGTAACACCAATGACTAATCGTCTTGTGCTTTAAAGCAAACACGCCTATCAAAATCCCTAGCCCTTTATCAGGCTGAGAGGGTGTAAATCAACAGCTATTCCTCTTATAATCTTAAGAAAACGCGTTTCTCCAACTCCCAAGCCCTTTATGAGGCTGAGAGAGCATACCTCAAACCGCTAACTTCTAAACTTTAACAAAAAACGCGCTTTCACGTTCCCTCCCCCTTCACCATGAAACGACCAATCGTCCTGCATTTTAAAGAAAACGCCCCTTTCATAACCTCCAACTATTTTTAAGGCTGAAAGGGTGTAACTCAATAATTATTATTCTTTAATTTTAAAGGAAATGTGCCTTGAAAATCTCTAGCCATTTATAGTGCTGACCGGGTGTAACTTTCATAACCAATCTTTTTGATTTAAAAGAAAAAACGCTTTCGAACCCGGAAGCCGTTCATAAGGCTGAGAGGGTGTGACTTCAATAACTGGTCCTCATTGCATAAAAGGAAACACGCTTTTCATATCCTCCCGCCGTTTATAAGGCCGAGAAAGTGTGCCCACGTAGGCCTGGCGGTAAGGTTTTCCAAGAAAAGGTTAAGCGTTCAACTCACCCACCATGAATAAGGGCTGAGAGAGCATGTCTCCCTTGGAGACAACTGTATTTTCAACTCCGGTAATTTAAGAAATACGTTGCTTGAACTAATAACACAAAGCCGATGCGGCCAAGCATAGGTCAGCAGTAAGCTATACCAAAGATCAGGAGCTCTTTTTTATGTCAAATTGAAAATGACCCAGTTAAATGACAAATACCTTGGTTAAAATTTTTAACTCACTGGTAAAGTTGACAACATGGGTCAACAGTAAGCCATACCCAGGCTCAAGGGCTCGCACCGGAAGTTGAAATTTAAAATTCAAGTTACACTTCAAAATGACCCAGGTAAAAGGACAAATATATTGCTTACAATCAATAACTCAATTAGCAATGCTAACAGACCAGTGCAGGTCAATGGTCGTCTATGCCAATGGTCAGGGGCTCACTCAAGTTAAATGGTAAAGGAATAATTACATGGCTTAAAATCAGTAACTTTTGCTAACGTTAACTATCGTGTAGATAGTGAGCCACACCAATGGTCAGGAGTTCACTCCTCAAGTTTGAAATTTAAAATACCCCAGGTGAGACAGTAACTCAAATACTAGTGTCAACTGACATAGGTCAACAGTAGGCTATGCCAAGGGTCAGGAGCTCACTCAAGTTACAATTTAAAATTAACCCAGGGAAAAAATTAATACATTATTTGAAATTGTAACTCAATTGCCAATGTTGACAATTATAAGTCAACTGTAAGCCATACCAAGGGTCAGGAGCTCACTCGCCAAGTTGGAATTTAAAATGGCCCAGGTGAAAAAGTAACTCAATTGCTAGTGTTGACGAGCATAGGTCAACAAAGCTATACCAAGGGTCGGAATCTTACTCAAGTTGAAGTTTAAACGTGACCCAGGAAAAAATAAATATATTGCCTGCAATTCCACTCAAATGCTACTGTTGACCAAATAGGTAAACGGTAAGCCGTGCCAAGGGTCGGGAGGTCACTCCTCAAATTGAAATATAAAATGACCCAGGTGAAAAGTAACCGATTGCTAGTGTTGACGGGCATAGGTCAACAAAGCTATAGCAAGGGTCGCTCACTCAAATTGATTTAATTTTTTATTATTATTATCTATTTATTTATTTTCATTTTCATTTTATTTTCTATAAAAGACCCGATAAAAGAATAAATATATTGCTGAATTATAACTCAAATGCTAATGTTGACAAAAATAAGTCAACAGTAAGCCATACCAAGGGGTTGTGAGCTGACTCACGTTTAACATTGCAAATAACCCCGACTAAATAATAACTACACTGCTTGAAATTAGCGATTTAATTGCTAATGTTGTCGGCCAAGGGTCAACAGTAGGCCATACCCAGGGTCGGAAGCTCGCTCTTCCATTTAAAATTAAAACGACCCAGGTGAAATGAAAATGTATTGCTTGCAGGCAAAGCGAAAATTAAAGGGACCCGGGTAATCAGTCATAAGACAACAGTAAGTCTGCACCCAAGGCCGGGAGCTCACGCTTCAAGTTAAAATTAAAATGACCCAGGTAAAATGATAAATGTAATGCTTAAAATTGGCAACTCAATTGTTAATGTCAACCATGGGTCAATCGTGCGCTATACCCAGGGTCAGGAGCTCCCCCCTTAAGCTAAATTTTTAAATAACCCGGGTGAAAGGTTCCTTATTTATATTATTATTATTGCTATTATTACTTTTAATATATAAAGCATAGGGAGGTCGAAGGTAGTCCCCCTTCCAAGTTCTTGAAAACTGTAGACGGCCAGTATATATACAATGGGGCCTAAGGAGGCAAATGAACCACCTCCCACTAGCATGCCCCAGGCCTCCACCATCAAAATGGCGCCGACAACACTGCGAAGGACAAGGGGGGGGAGCAACAGCCATGCGGCCAACATCGCGCCTCCCTGAGCTGGTGACCTCTATATAAAATAAAGGAGGGGGGGCAGCACCCAGGCAAACAGGCCCCCCGGCAAAGCGATGGCGACCAGCAAGGAGGCTTCCGTGGGGCGGCGGGCCGCACTCACCCTGCCCAGGCCAAAACGCCACCCAAGGCCCATATGGGCGCCGCTCCCAACTACCAGAGTATTGAGAGCGCTTTCCCGCCAAAATCGCCGCAAACAAGCGACGGGGCTCGGCGGAGTGGCAGAGGCCGCAGCCGCCTCTCGCCCGCCTCACCAGCGGGCGCTTTAAAAATTTAGCGGGGAGAGGACCAGCCAGACCCCGCGGCCTAGTCCCCCAACAGGGGCGACGAGCCCAAAGCTCCCATCCCCAGCCCAGTGCTCGCGGCGGGCCCAGGGAGACCGGATGCGGTCTCTTCAGGGCCAGAGGCCCAAAGCGCCGCCGTGCTCGGCCGCTAGCCGAGTGAACGGGGAGGCGCAGGATCCCGATTCTGGCATGGTGAGAGGGAGGGGAAGGGGACAAGGCCCCGTTGCCCGAATCCGCAGGCCTACGCCAAGCCGCCCAAACAAACCAGGCCCGGCGGCAGCGGCGCGAAACGGCGGGATGGGGGGGCAGCGGGAGCCAGTCCCCGCCCCCCCCCATCGTGCCCCCGCTGCGGCACCCGCAACTTCCCCCTAAAACGAGGAGCGCGGGGGGGGAGACAGGGCAAGCCCCGCTCTCCCCGGTCCGAAGCCCGCTCGAAAGCGGGCCCGAAGAGCCGCTAGGCCCAGCGCCGAAGAAGCCGGGGGCGAGGGGAGCGCTAACCTGCCTCCGGCTCGCTCGCCCCCCGCGACCCGGGCCCCGGCCGATGCAGAGAGCGGCATTCAGGTAAGGCGGAGCCCTCCCCCCCGACCAAAAGGCCGCCCTCCCGACGGCGAAGCCAGCAGGGAGGGGAGAGCCTGGAGCCGCGGCTCTAGGTCGCCGCCGCCATCATGGCGGCGGCAGCCCAGCTGACGGCACCGAGGGACAGCCCGCACCCCCCGTTGTCGACGGGAAGCGCGGGCCCAACGAAGGGGGGGGAGGGGGACAAGGCCCCAATCCCCGGATCCAGGCTCACCTGAGGAGGAGACCGACCGTCTCCTCCGATTGCCGAGCTCCAACTGAGCTCTCAGGGGGCTGGCCTTCCTAAAGGGAGGCCACGCCCCCTGCCTCCCAGAGGTTCTAAGAACCTCCTCTTTCTCCGTGGGAGGGGGCAAAATCCTCTCCCTCTTTAGCTGTGCTACGAGGGAAATTCTGATTGATATGCAGTTTTCCTTAACCATGTTGTGGGAGGGGCTGCAGACCATTTGACCACATCTAGGACTGTTCAAATCTCAGACTCCATTTTAGAAGTCAGTCAAAACAGAATGCTTTAGAAGACAGACTACTAGACTATGGACAGATTATTAGACTCTCAGACTGGAGAGATGCTTAGACTATGGACTGTTAAGATTCTAAGAAAGATGCCCCATCTTATCTGCACAGAGAAACTACTTCAAATCATATCTGTAACTGGATTGATATGCCATGTACCTGCATGCTGAATAGATGAAGTTTGTGAGTAAACAAACTATGTTATTTTAAAGAAAACGACTTTATTTTTGTCTCTTGAGAGCAAGATGTTTTAAGGGAGAGTAGATATTTTTGGGCAACTGAAAATAACACCTCTGAAACTCTGCTATATGTTTTTTATGCATTGGCATATCTTTGTCCCTAACAGTTCAAAGAGATATCTAGGTATATCAGTCTAACAGCTGGGAAACCTAATTGCCTTGCATGAATACTAGTGGATATTTACCACTATGGAGAAGGTAGACTCAAGTGAGCTTTTAACTCTTCCCAGGAAGATCAAAAAGGTTATTTCTAACAAGGTCATGCCTTTCCAAAAGATTCCTGGTTTTCCCAAATGGTTATGAAAGCCATTTTCCAAATGCTCCCCCCCCCCATGCTCCACCCACAGCCCATCCCTAATCTGTCTGATGTCTTTCTCTCCTTTCCTACGTTATTTACATTTGAAATTTTAGCTTCATACTAGACATGTGAAACTCTGTTTTGACATCAGGAACAAGACAAATCTTTATCCTTACCTGTTGTTTCTAAAGGAGCCTGGCTATTTGCAACTAGCACTTCAGTAAAATCAGTATCCCCTGTTGATAAATTCATCTGACTGGTCTGCAAAAGGTTGTTAGTAGTTGTGGATATCTGTGTTGCATTCTGAGAACTGCTGACGTCTCTTGGAGTTCGTAATGTTTTCTCTCCATCTCTTTCAAAAAGAACTGAACCAGCCCTGCTATCGTTGTCAGATATGGAAACAACCCTCTCTGTAACTGAGCTGCTCTTTAGAGATCCACTGTCACCATCACCTGAAACACATGAAGAAAATGGATGTGTCATCTGCATGTACCAGGAGGATTTCACCCATTTTATTACATTGATGGCATGTCTACCAATGGAAAACAAGTTAACTTCTCCACCCCACACCTAGAAAAAGCCCAAAGGGTAAAGGTGCATATTAAAAATCTCTATAGGAAGGCTTTAAATTTGAAATGGATGCCAGTAAAGAGGATGCTATGAAATATTCAGAAATATCTGATTCAAGAATTCAGGTGAAAGAAGAACAAGGCAAAGCATACATTGTCTGCACACAGATATAACTGACTTTAGGAAACACCAAACCATTAAATACAGTGTATGCGTCTGCATGTCTTCAATGTTGACCTATAATGATCCCTGCTAGTCTAGTTGGCCTTGTATCTGTTGGAGGACGATACCATCAACATAGAGCATCATGCTGACCATTTTTGGAAATTAAAATTTAGGAGGGGACTCATTTGACATAAGGATGGGAATACATCTGAGGATGTTTTACTAAGGGAAGGCCTCCTCAGACCTGGAGGTAGCCTTGGCACAGATGCTCCATAAACAGCATTGAATGAACAATGGGTGGCAATCCAAAGGAAAAAGGACCATTGTGGAAGCCACTGGAAATTTTAAAATATATGCATACTTCCCAGGTTGTGGCCTGGCAACTCTTCTCTCGTTAAACTGGAATCCCATTGATAGAGGAAAAAGCAGGGACAAAGCAGAGAAGGGAAATGAAGCCAAGAAGGAGGCAGGGGAATTCAGAAGGGGGAACCGAGATGCATATTAACAATCCCTGGGACTCTTTACTTGATCAAACCAAACTGCTCCCTTCTTTCCACACCTCCCAGTTCCTCTGCTATTCATCGGAATGAGATAGTATTGTAAACTGTTGGAAGCTCACACAGATTTTGCCTCTTCAGCTGTATCATATACAGGTTAAGTATTCCTTATCTGGAAATCCAAAATGCTCCGAAATCTAAAATTGTCCACATGGCTGACACCTTTGCTTTTGGATAGCTCTGTGTACAGAAGCTTTGTTTCATCCAAAAAATTATGAAAAGTATTGCATAAAAATTACTGTCAGGCTTTATGTATGAGGAATATATGAAACATACATGAATTTTGTATGAAACATAGATGAATTCTGACTTGGGTACCCATATATCTCATGATATATGTGAAAGTATCCCAATAGCCAAAATAATATTTAAATCCAAAACATTTCTGGGCCCAACCATTTCAGATAGGTAAAGATAAAGGTTTCCTCTTGACATTAAGTCTAGTTCTGTTCGACTCTGAGGAGTGGTGCTCATCTCCATTTCTAAGCCAAAGAGCCAGTGTTGTACGTAGACACCTCCAAGGTCATGTGGCCAGCATGACTTCATGGAGCGCTGTTACCTTCCCACTGAGGCGGTACATATTGAACCAATCACATTTGCATATTTTCAAACTGCTAGGTTGGCAGAAGATGGGCCTAACAGCAAGAGCTCACCCCTTCCCCAGATTCGAACCGCCAACCATTTGGTCAGCAAGTTCAGCAGCTCAGCAGTGCGAATCTGTATTTGCCCTTTCCATTTGATTTGTTAAATTTAGATTTCACCCCATGGTCAAACACAACTGATAAGAATAAAGCAAAGCAAACAGATAAATATGGTTAAAATCAATATATTACAAACACATTGATTATTACAATTTGCTATATATGCACAAATTCCACATCAAATGCCTTTTTATCAGCAGAAAGCAATCAAAGTTATATCATTGCTTTTTTCCGGTTTGTGGACAGTAACATATTAAGAGGAAGTCGTATTGGCTATGCAGAAAAATACAACAAAATCCACAACCAACAATATCTTAATTGGGCCAACTCCAAAACATAAAATGCATTATGTAAGCATCTACATTGCAGAATTAGTTCATTTGACACCACTTAAACTGCCATTGCTCTGTGCTACAGAACCATTGGAACTGGATATTGAGAAATTTCATTGCAGGCAAAGAAAGTACTTTTCCATGCACAAACGAGCCACGCATTGAAGCTGCAAGGCATTCAATGCTAATCAAGGCAGCCAACTGCAACATTCTTTTGGAGGACCCCCTGTTTCAAAATAATTAACCACATTTTCCTTTCCGTGTTTACTGCAGGAGTGGAAATCATGGAGTCCTCCAGATATTATTACGCTGACTATGCTGAGACATAAAGTACCACAACATTTGGAGTGACATCGCACTCACAATTCTGCTATAGAGATCCAGGAGGCCATTACCCTAATCAGTTTCTACAATGTTTGGAGTGTTCAGATATTTAATCGTAGAAACCCTTATAGGAAAAGTGCAAGGCAGGTAGCTTCTGCTACACATTGGCTTTCCTTCAGCCATCAAGTGGGTCCATATAGGAGCTCGTCCCAGCTCACAGCTTATATGCCATTATCAATTACCTCAAGTAGGTAAGTATTCTATGTACTGTATTTTCCGGCATACAAGACAACTTTTTAGGTCTGGAAAATCTTATGAAAAGTCGGAGGTCATCTAGTACGCCGGGTATAAAATTAAAATAATAATAATTAAAAGAAAAAAATTAAAATCCAACTACTGTACCTTAGTGGTGCAGCCTGAAGAGGGAGGACGGAGGGAGGAAGGGCATGGGGGAGAAGGAGCGGCAGGATGTATTGCCATGGAGACTGAGTTGTCCTCATGACCCCCACTGCTCTACTTTCATGCCCCCCTCCCCTGATACTCATCTCCTTCAAAGGCCACTGGGCCCGTCTAGGCCAAAGGAAGTGCCTTCAGATGACTGCCATCAGCCCCGGCAGCGGTGTGACTGCGATGTGCTCTCTGAGGCATTCTGAGAGCTGTAATTTCCTGACTCCTATGGCTCCCAGAATGTCTCAGCAAGCACATCCCAGGCACGCCGCTGCTGGAAGTCATCTTCTGGAGGCGTTTCCTTGGGGCTAAGGCAAGCCCAGTGGCCGCAGGAGGTGAACGGCGGGGCAGAGGAGGGCCTTGAAAGTAGAGAGGGTAGAGCGGCAGGGGCCATGGGACAGCCCAGCAGGCCATCACCCCATGGAATGCGGAGTCGTCCTAAACAGCGAGCATATTCCTAATTCTGTATTTTGTCTTGAAAAGTTGGGAGGTCATCTTGAACCCCCAATCACCTTGTATGCCCGAAAATATGGTAATTAAATGAAGTCATAAAGCCATGAACCCCAGAGGAGGATGGGGTAAAAAACATACTTGTATTTGGAGGAATGTGGGAATGGTCAAGTACTGTCCGCTCTGACATCTCAGCAAGCTGCGTGACATCCCTTGTGCTATTTCTTCCTCTTGAATGTGTTGCATGGGATGGGAACTGGGTCTGAACAGGAGAATCCGTGATCTCTCTCTGAGAAACTGAATCCACTGCTGTGACACTCTCTGTAAGAAACAGGGATGGTCTTTCTGTATCTTGGCCGATTGTAGATGAACAGTTTCTAATTTTGCTCTGCAAACCAGACGTACTGCTGTCTGCATCCCAGTGCCTGTCTGTATAGTGGCGGCTACTGCCAGTGGCTGAAATATGAAGCATGAAAATTCAATGCTATCAGAATCTAACATGCTAATCTTTCAGTGTCCCACAGGTTTTATTAAACTATGTCTACCACCGATGTTGTGGTCTTTGTACATAATCAGTTTGATTTGATTCTACAACTATTGATTTGATTCTGCAGTCAGGAGTATATTATGACTGTTTACTTCTTCTACATGGATAAGATACATCAAGCAAAAAACAGTTCTTGTTTTGAGAAAGTATTTATTGTTGCACACTTCAGCTTTACTTGATCTTAATAGTTTTACTTATTCAATTTCCTGGTTCTTTTAAAAAAATCTAACTCATTTTATAAATAAAACTGTATAATGTAGGAACTCCTACAGGGGAAAAACTATGAAATGTATTTGTATTATTGTCTGATTCTAGACAAACTGTATGTCTAATTTTAGAACCATTTCTAAGGAGGAATTGGGTTTTTAAAGATATTTCTTTAATCGTTTTTGGTGTTTTTATCAATTATACATCGCCTCAGGGGCCCTGCTGGGTTGAAAGGAAGAAAGAAAGAAAGAAAGAAAGAAAGAAAGCCAAACCCATGTTTTCTGTGTCTTACCAAACTTCTCTTTATTCTATTCAATAAGATTTGCCATTTCAGCTATTTTCCCACATTTTTATTCAGTTACTTTTGATAGTGAAACTCACCTGGATGATTAACTTCTGAAAATGAAGCAATTGGTGTCTCGGGAGAAGTTATCTTCAAAGTCACTGTTTCAAACTTAGCAGTATCCACAGTACTCTGTGAGGCCTCCTCAGTTCTCCTGATCCACATCACCGGAGATGAATGGTGGGTTAAATGACCAGATCTAATCAGTTCAGTATGAGATGTGGAGCTTCCTGTTACAGCTATAGAAGCAGGAGCACTGTTGTCTATTGTCCTCAATGTCCTTCCTTCGGCACTGCCAAGGGTAAGAAAGGTATCTGCATTATGTGTATGAGAACTGGAAGTCCTTGTTTCAGAGTCTGGTATTTCCACTACCTTTTGCCTCTCCATCATGGCTGAAAGAGAATGGGAGAGAGACAGAATATTAAAACAGTAACACAAATGAAGCTTCTCTGAATACACAATTTCAGACTTAAAAGAGGATGGTACATAGTTGAGTGTTTTTGAAAAGTGATACCCTAATATGCACCACAAGTTGTGTAGGCATCACCTGTTGTGTATTTAAGCTTGTATGAGAAATGTGAGCATGTACATCCATGTGCTAACAGAGAAAGTAAAGATGTCATGGAGTAGAGCAGACATGGGCAAACTGTTGAACTAGAGCCTGGAAACACCGTTTCACCACAAACTACAAGTTTATTTAAAGAAGAGTATATAAAAATAAGCAAATTCCAAAAGAGAATCAAAGTTCAAAAGATTATTTCCAGGATAGCAGAGAGTTCAAAATCCTTTCAAATACAGTCTTCAGAATCAATCCGAAGAAATATCCATAAACAAGATTAGCATGAATCCATAACAGGCAACCTATGCCACACATGAACTTGAAGCAAGAACAAACTTAGAAACCTGCATACATGAATTGGAACATGAATTCCAAGAGCATATGACCCAAAAACCAAGAGCTGTTCACCTGAATATAGTGTTGCTCTCACAGAGAATTGTACCAGCAGGAACCACTTTAAAAGGCCTCAATCCCTCCCATAACATCATTTCTAACACACCTGCTTTTCCTATCCTTATTTCTAACCCTCTTGGAAAAGTGAGTCTGTCTTTGTTGTATGCTTTGTCTCTACAGTTCCAAGCAACTTGACCCAGACAAACATTAATCTCCCACATTTCTCTCAGCCTGCACTTCTGGCAGGTTCTCATTAAAACGGATATCACTTTCTCCAGTGCTGTGGGAACTGCCAGGAGATTCCAAAACAACTCTCTCTAGGCCACTTCTATCCTCCTCTGGGCCCTCTGAATTTATCTTGTACACAGAGTTAGGCTCTAATACTAGCAATACTGTAAACACGCTATGAGAGCTAATAAAGAATTAATAATAAAGCAATGTAGTGTCAATAACTTTTTATATAACCTTTTATATATAAAAATAATCACGATTATTTTTATATAAAAAGTGATTGACACTACATTCCTTCTGAATTTATCCCATCATCCCCTTCCTCATCACCTAGAATTTGGCCAGGCTACAACACAAACTTCAGCCTTCCAGGTCTTTTGGACTTCAACTCCTAGAAATCCCATCCAGCTTACCGGCTGTTAGGAATTGTGGGAGTTGAAGTAAAAAACACCTGGATGGCCAAAGTTTGCCCATGCCAGGGGTAGAGGGTTATACTGTATGTGAAATATTGCATAGTTTATACAGGTTTACAGAAACAGAACCTAATTCTCCACATATGCTTTCATATCATTCCAAATTCATAGGTCCTTAGTAAGACTCTTCACAAAGCCACTGTCTTCTTTGCTTTTACATCCCCCAATCTACCCAGCAACGCAAAAATCCATGAATAACTGTGTGTTGGAATACATCCCAGCTTTGCAATTATACCCTGGTGACCTAATTTATCCTCCTAATTATTTTAACATCCTTCAGGGGGACCTGCGATGGCTGTGAGCATTTGATGATCATGCTTCAGCAAATCTTATATATATATATATATTATAATTTATAGTCTTGACAGAGGCAGGGAGATGCAGTTTCAGATAATATATTCCTTCAAACCAAATATCTTATGGGAGTGTATAAAACAAAGGTAACTATATTCTCCCCATAACAATAGGCCGGTACACTCTGCTCTGGCATGGGTTAGCTTCTTCTGCTGAAAGCCTACACATTCCATCTCTGTTATCTGCCTTCCAAAGAGAAAACACGCAAGTGTCCAGAGAGCTTATATCTGACAATGGCACACAACAAGCAAGCCAAGCATGCCCCCATTTAACAAGCTGCTTATTGTGGCCAGTTTGGTCTAATTGACATTTTAAAGGACAGCAGGAGGCAGAGTGCATGAATTTGCACTGCCAGCATGGTGTATTAGTGGTTTGAGTGTATGGACTTTGAATCCCCACTTGACCATGAAAACCCATTGGGTGAATCTGGGTAAGTCCCACTTTCAGCCCCAGAAAACCCTGTGATATGGTCACTTTAGATTGGCATAAGTCAGAAACAACTTGAAAGTACACAAGCTTAGTGCATGCAATGAAAACCACCATCTCTATAGCAGCTCCCAACCAGAAATGTGGATATGGCTGTGGGCATATACATGTCCAAACATGACCAATCCCAATCTTATTGAGGAATAAACCCAGATTACAAGAGAACATGATTTTTTTTCTGACTGGTATTCTGAGGGTAGTCACCTAAAAACAATATTATCTAAGATCTGGAAATCAGAAAACATGGAACAATGTGTGCCTTATCCCTACCATGTCAGCAGATCTGCTTTTTCTTAGCATAGAAGCTCTAGAATGCTCCTTCCAGTATGTATTGTGATTATGAATTTTGAGCAAATATTTTCTCTTCACTCCCTCCCCCAATAAAATTAACATCTATCTATATCCTGCCTTATAGCAACAGATCTCAGTGTGGTGTACAATAAACTCCCGTAAACCATTTGGAACAATTAGGGTTCTGGTACAAAGGCAATGAGAACAGGCAGAGGTGAAATGCATTCCCATCCCATTAACCCTCAATGCCCAACCCAGAAAAAGAAAGGCATCTCTCTTTCCTTCCCTCTCTCCTTTCTTTTTTGGTCAGAATAAATATAATCAACACAATAGGACCATTTGGGGTACTTGAGCGTAAGGATGGTGGCCATTTTTAATAAGGGCTTTCTGGATGAGCTTCTCTGCACAGAGACTGTGGTGGCCATTTTTAATGCGGGCATTCAATCTTCTACAGTAAGTCCTATTTTTTAAAAATCACAATATTGTGTTGAACAACGCCAAGCACTCCTGCGAAATTTTTAAATAGGACAAAACAAGGATCCACCACAACACACCAGAGACCAAACAGCAGTCAAAACAGTGGGTTTCTCGGGGTGAATCAGCACCAAAGAAGGCCAAGGCGCTTGTTCACCGCCTCGAGTTGCCATCGGGCTGAGAGAGGCGGTATAGAAGCATGGCAAATAAATAAATAAATGTATCTTAGAAACAGTCTATGTGAAACTGTTCAGATAATCTCCTGGAAACAGAAAAGGTTGGGCAAATCCCGCTGGCTGTTTCCCAAGCAAGATAATCGTCAGCTTCATTGTTTATGTGTAAAGATAGATGATCTTCCATGCCAGCCAGATTAGCTCAGAAATGCGTGTGTGATTCCCCCAAAGCTGAGAACCTGTTACCTCCACAAAAACAGAGACTTAAAATTATGTACTGTACATTCTTTAACTCTTTTATTTGATAGCCCAGCCCTTGATTCCACCTGTTTCCTGAGCCCTGCATCATTGTTTTGCATGTAACTGGACAGTATAATTAAAATTTCACTAGCATTGTCCTCTCTAAGTTTGTGCCCTTCCATGATGTGTCCCACCAGCTCACTGATTCCTTGCCTGACCAATCCTCTGCCACTGCCCCCCACCAAGGAAATCCCTGCCTGGAAGCTGTGATGTCAGCTGAGCTTCAGCCAGTCCTGGTATGGATACTAGCCAAACTCTTTTCTGGCCAATCAGAGGAGTGAGCGGGAGATTCCACTGGTTGTCAGAACTGTTAAAAATGCCCTGCGTTTATCTGTATGTTTATGCTTTTACATGTTGTGGCAAATTGCTTGTACTTGCATCCTTTTTGGCCGAATCGTAATAAATCTCTGTGGCTTGTCTTCAACGTGGTGAGTTGTTTCTCTGTCTTGACCCTTCTGGTTTTAGCATGCACTTGCCAGGCACAGGCCCTCTTATCCATGGTCTTAGCTAAACCACTACTACAGTGTCTTTGGGTTACGCCATGAGGCTCCTCTCTCACACGTTTTAGTATATGTTCAGGGATTTATCCTACACGCTCATCATTTTTTTTTAAAGTTACTAATCTGCTAAGAAAAAGGTCCTTTTTCACACATTTCTATTTCTAACATGATACACAAAAGTTAACCTATGGTACATTTTATTAATTGTATAAATTTAAATTGTAAATTGTATGAATGTAAAACAAAATATGAATTTCTGTAATGCTGAGACAATGATATTTGAATGTGTAATTAATTTAGATTTTTAAATAGTTATTATGTTTGCTTATTATAGAAAAAGGATTCAAATTCATTTCCACAAAGCTTTAACCACACAATGATCAAGGATGCAACCAGAAAGACCAGCTGGGTTCCCCAGCAGACTATAGAGGTATTTCAAATTGAGAGAGAAGAGAAGGGATGGGAAGGCCATTTTCCACCATTGCTTTTTGTGTTGGGATCCAAACCCTGACTGGTGTCTCTTCTGTTGGCACACTGTCAAAATCCTTTCTAAAATGAGAGGCAATACATTCAATTAAATGCAGTTGCTAGAAAGCTTTGAAATGAGGTGGCTTTCCTAAAATGACAAAAAAGAAATGCCTTTCAAATGAAGGGGGACATTTGGCAGCCATAAGGTTAAAGGGGTCCTTATTAGTGAACCCAGAAAGTGGGTTGAACAACACAGAATAAAATTCGATGTTCAATCTTAACAATCAGCTGCATGTGAAAAGAAACCAGAGCTATACAAGCTATGTTTGCAATCTGGCAAATCCACAGTTAAGTCCTAGCACTTGAGACAAAAGTCACAATAGAAAATCCAAATTCCCCCATTCTTTCCTCTATCCAGGAAACCTTGGGCAGCAAGATTTGAACTGAATAGAATAATAAAGACCAGAGCCTGCCTCTCCTGCCTCCCAGGGTGGGCATACACTTTAGCCTCCTCCTTTATCAGCTACTAGGAAAACGTCTCTGGACTGTGTTTTTAAGCCCTGCTGCGGATGTAATGATTATGGGTGGAGGCTGTTTTGGAGCCAAGGGAGTTTATGCGAACAAAAGCTTCGTTCCTAAATCTGGACTGCTTCAGTTTCCTTCCTTGCTCTTTTCCTGAAAAGAGCAGTGCTGAGAAAAATCCTTAAAGTAGAAAACCAGTTCTATAGAGTCATAAAAGCATGCAAACCCTATTGTGTAGAAAGGACTAGTTCTGCTGTGGAATAACAAGTGAAATAAAATTATTTTCTTTGTTGAGAGAGCAACCTTTTCAATATAAAAGGATACCATAAAAACAACACTGACAGGTAGGAATCTCAGCAGTGTGGTATAGTGGTTTGAATGCTGGACCTCTTCTCAGCTATGTAAACCCTCTGGGGCTCCATCTGCACTGCCATTATAATGCAGATTGAATTGCATTGTATAGTCAGTGTAGACTCATATAATGCAGTTTAACTGCATTGAACTGGATTCTATGGCCATTTCAATCTGCATTAAAAATTCATGATAGGATCGTCCAAGAGTCGGCATAGTTTTCAAACAAATAATGCCTAGAAAAGCTCTTGATAGGGTCATTCTAGGGTCACCATATGTTGCAAAACAAATTGAAGGCACAATGCCATTGCATGGTTCATCAACTCAGGACTATACCTGGCCTCAAGATTTCAGTCTAGGCATTACCTCTTGTGATTTACAAAAAGCAGTACAAGTGAATAAGCTTTACAATCCTATGAATGTATCCTCCACTCCTCCAACCTGGGCTAGTTTATACTTACAATCAGTTATCACAGACAAGTCTTGTGAGTATTTCTAGGCCACCAGCAGGCACACAGCCAGTAAGCTGGTATGAGGGATCCCCTTAGTATGGGGTCATAAATGTCACTAATGCAATTTGCTAGCAATTGTACCCTGAAATTAATGTCTAATGTTCTCTTTATTGTGATATACTGTAGATGCCAAATTACGGTATATACAATATTCTGCATTTGTAGAATTGTATTTTTGTACTTCCACATCTGTAAAATATTTAAGTGACCATCTGTGTTATTCTGCTTAGAATGTCATTCTTATCATTGAGACAATAAAGAGACAAGCAAAACTGGGGAATCCAATACCAGACACATCCAAATTAGCTACTCTTCATACCAGTTTTACTATCCCAAAAAGTAATACATAATCTCTAACATTATTACTTGGTGTACTTCCATGCTGTAGCTCAGGATGTCCGAAGTTATTAAGGATATGTTGCTGTTACTACTGTTCTTGGATTGCTAGAAACCAAAAGATCCACTAATACTTATTTCCAAGTAAACTAGAATGTGAAAATAAAAAGCTATTCAAAACAAAAACATTCAGCATGAGACCAACATACACGGTGTCCTCTTTTCTGGACACATGCTCCATCTGTCACTGCAATGTCAAATGACATTAATTGTTTGCAACAATTGTCTCCTGAGGCTCAGTGAACATGAAGGCTTCCGTGCACAGAACTTCCCTGCTATTAAATCTCCATATGATTCTCCTTTATCTCCATCTGTGCAGTGGTCTTCAATTTATCTCTTTGACTGGGCTCAGGATTAAGGTTGCCACGCTACCCAGCTGCTTAATGACCACAGGAAGGTTGAAGGGACCATGGAACAATAAACTATATATTTTTACCACACTTGGGCCAGAAGCATACCATAGAATAGAACTGGAAAACACAGAGAAGCTCACAAACACATCTCTTTTATGTGTGTGTATGTATGTATGTATATGTGTGTGTGTGTATGTGTGTGTGTGTGTATGTGTGTGTGTGTGTGTATATATATATATATATATATAAGGCCTGTTTCGAAAGGAAAAATGTGTTTTGGAAGTCGAATCGGATATTGGTTTTGCTCTGGCTTTGGATTTGAATAACTTCCGATTTTTAAGTGATTTTATCGAAATGGATTCAGATGTATTCCGATATTCAGAAATAGCATCCACAATTGCGCAATGCGCAAAAATCAGCAGAAGGGAGAGTCAAAACTATGAGGAATCCCGTTTTCATCCGTTTTTGACGACTAGTAATGACAAAACTAGCCACTGTAATATTAAAATATTAAGCACTGTTAACACATTAAGGAACAATTTTAAAATGGGACATAAAATAAAAATGACATTTGAGCCCTTTCTGAGAATAGCGACGGAGTTCTTGGAACGGCGAATCCACTTCCCGTTTGGGGCGCTGTTCTAGATATCGCTTCAATTATCGGAAGTCTGAAAAAACTTCCGAAAATCGGAAGTATCCGATTATCGGAAACAGGCCTAATATATATGTGTGTGTGTGGAGTGTGGGTAAGTGGAACCATGGATATCAAATCCATGGATAAGGTGATCATCCTATACAATCCCATCTTCTTTCCTTCGTTTCTTTTGTTCTGCTTCACTGTCAAAAGAAAGCAATTGATGACACCAAAATACTCCATTTCTTTTCATGTCACCACACGTTCCTCACACCTGATATATAGCATCCTGTGGCACCAAACATGGTTTTTCTACAATGGTGATGATGATATTTCTTACCCACCTCTCCTTGCAGCTTTAGAGAATTTTCCTAAAAGATTTTGAAAAATATTGGAGTATTTTCTTGCAACTCACTTTCAGACATGAATATCACCCCACTGTCTCTAACTCTTTCTTTTATTTTGCATCAATCTCAAACATTACATAATTTAGCACAGCTGGCACATGCACATCTTATTTTCAAGAAGAAAACATAGTTGGCAGTGGAAAGGAATGTATCAGGATCATATCCACCCATCTGGGACTCTTTATCGAGTCACACCCATTAACTAGCCCATCAAGCTAACAAAGAGGTAATTTGAATAATCTGCCTTCATTTTATGGCACCAACCACACAAATATGGTAACTGAACTGGGTAGATGTAGAACTGACCAAGGCAGGAAGTGTGAGTTCAAGATATACAGCATTCACAGTCAAAAAAGTTATTTCCACACTTAAGATGCAAAAAACCAGACAAGCATCTTTCCTTCTCCAGGCAGCAATAGTGCAAAAAGAATAACACTGTGATACACAAAATAAGAGGCTCCCACTTCACTCCGCTTTGTGGTAGTAAACATTTTCAACAATCAAGACTGTATTCACACTGCAGAATGATATCAGTTTCATACCACTCTAACTGCCATGGCTCAATGCTATGGACATCTCGGTTTTGTAATTTTGTAAGATTGTTTACTCTTCTCTGTCAGTGAGCTTTTGTGCTACAAATCTCAGGATTACAAATGATGGAGCTCTGGTAGTTCAAATGGTGTCAAGCTGCAATAATTCTGCAGCACGGATACCCCAAGATACTCTCCAAGACTTAAAAACTCATGTAACGTATGTGGTAAATTCTCGTCTTTGTTTAAAACCTTACCTGTTATATTGGGGAATGGCCTGTGAAATCTTTATTTCCTGGCAAAAAGAAAACAGACACTTCGGGCTTTTGATAAAATTAGCACTGATGTGGGTATTAATGTGTAGAAAGAGAGAAATATGCACAGAAAGAAATGAGAGGGGGGGTGGATTTGTCACCATTTAAACTCCTGATCCCTTCTGATGGCAGCATAGTTGGAGACTGTCAGACGGCTTGGAAAGGAAGCTGACTGGCAAGACTCCACCAGAGCAGGGTTGCTAGGTCACTGGAACAATAAAAAAGGCAAGGAAAAAAACATCCTGGCTGAAAAGAGGCCAGCCCAGAATATAAAAGGATGGGTGGGTGGGTGGCTAAATGGGGGCGGGGAGATACAATAAAAATCCACCGCAGCTCCATGGATGTGTGGAGAACAGGTTGACTGGAATGAAATATAGTTTTAGGCCTGAGTGATCAAAGCATTGCCTGGCAGTGACTTTGCAAGGTAAATGCATAGCACATCAAAACTGAAAATCTGTAAGGAAAAACATATTCATCTGATATGCCCTTGGCCAGCAGAATATTCATTTAGGTCAGTGTTTCTCAACCTGGGGGGTCAGGACCCCTGGGGGGGTCACGAGGGGTTGTCAGAGGGGTCACCAAAGACTATCAGAAAACGCTGTTGGTCATGTGGGTTCTGTGTGGGAAGTTTGGTCCAATTCCATCATTGGTGGGGTTCAGAATACTCTTTGATTGTAGGTGAACTATTTCCCCCAAAATCCACCAGTGTTCACATTGCATATTGAGTATTCCTGCCAAGTTTGGTCCAGATCCATCATTGAGTCCACAGTGCTCTCTGGATGTAGGTAAACTACAACTCCAAAACTCAAAGTCAATGCCCACCAAACCCTTCCAGTATTTTCTGTTGGTGATGGGAGTTCTGTGTGCCAAGTTTGGTTCAATTCCATCATTGGTGGAGTTCACAATGCTCTTTGATTGTAGGTAAACTATAAATCCCAGCAACTACAACTCCCAAATGGCAATATCAACCCCCCCCTTTCCGCCACAACCCCACCAGTATTCAAATTTGAGTGTATTGGGTATTTGTGCCAAGTTTGGTCCAGTGAATGAGAAAACATCCTGCATATCAGATATTTACCTTATGATTCATAACAGCAAACTTACAGTTCTGAAGTAGCAACACAAATAATTTTATGGTTGGAGGTCACCACAACATGAGGAACTGTATTAAGATGTCACGACTTTAATAAGGTTGAGAACTAATGCTTTAAGTAGAACATGGAAGCTATGGTTTTTTCCCCCATATATGAAGATTTTCATTATCATTGGAATGCCAAACATGTTATGCTGAACCAGGGCTGAGATTCTGCTAGGCTGTCATCAGGAAACATCAGTGTTTCTTTATAACCTATGATCCACAGGAAAGATGAGAGTAAACTATAACAGAATTGAGTAATAACATGGAACAAATTTTGTGAGTGGTTTCACAATCAGCCACAGTTCATGCCAAGGCTGTTCTGAGGTCTAGACATTATGGACTTCTGATCTGGAGTGACAAGAACTTTGCAATTTTGATATCAGGCTCAGTACTTTATAACTGAAACAATAATGATATAGAGGAGGGAATGGCAATCAATCATTGCAATGTAAATGCTCTTTCATGTACTTCAGTTGACTTCATCTAATGAAGATTTTGTGAACGGGACTGCAATCTATGAAAACTTATTCTAGAAATCTCAGTCTCAAAGGTGTTTTTATATTTCGTATGCTGAAATAGACTAACAAGGCTACATCTTTGGATATTTAGTGCAAATATTTCTCTAGCATCCTTCTGTAGATATTCCAAGGTAGATTAGAAAAACACTTCAGATAAGTGTTGGTAAAGCTGCTTTGTTTATTATAGCCTTTAAACTTATCTCCAGATGTAACAATACAAAGTCTTTTCAAGACACTCACTGTATGCTGTCTATAAAATAGTTTTCAGCCTCCCACAAGATAGTGATAGCTTCAATCTCAAAGGAAATTACTGTGTTGCTGCTAATGGACACCTGGCTTTTACTGCCTTTGCCGTCAACCCTCATGGCCAAGAAGGGATGTATGGGTTCTTCTCAAAACTGCCCTTAAACCAATGTAAGCAAACAGCTCAAGCTCAAACAAGAGCCCACTGTGATTCCAACATTGTCACCTTTATTCTACTTTATGATTTTGCCCTGCTGTAAGAAGCCAAGTTCCTTTAGTTTGGTGCAATAAATGTACCACCCTGATGTGGTTTGTTCTGTGTTGCTGTATGGCCAAAACATGAGTTAAGAAGATAGAGTACCAGTAAAACATAAACAACATATGTTTATAAAATGTGTTTAAAGCCATGAAAATAAAAAAGTAATTGTTTACAATGGTGAATGAGAATTCACAAATAGGGTGCCACCACTGAGAGGGTTCTCTTTCTGCTCATATTTCTGATTGTGTTTGAAGAATGGGGGGGGGGGGGATCTGAAATGATAGGAGTCAAGTAGATTTCTCCATTAGGTAAAGGTTTTCCCTTGACAGTAAGTCTTGTCATGTTGAACTCTGGAGTTGGTGCTCATCTCCATCTCCGGCATTGTCCGAAGACGCCTTGAAGGTCATGTGGCCAGCATGACTGCATGGAGCGCAGTTACCTTCCTGCCAAGGCAGTACCTATTGATCTATTCACATGTGCATGTTTTTCAAACTGCTAGGTTGGCAGAAGCTGGGGCTAAAAGCGGGAGCTCACCCAAATTCAAATCGTTGACCTTTCAGTCAGCAAGTTCAGCAGCCCAGCGGTTTAACCCACTGTGGCACCAGGGGCTCCAGATTTCTCCATTACATTAATCCTAAAAAGTTGAACTGAGCAGCATTTAGGCTAGACTTCCAAAGTCTCTTCACAAGAGTGTCATCATATGGGATCTATAAATCTTGATCTTTCAGGGGAGTGAGGAACAGGCGACACCTCTAGGTACTGCCAGACTGCACCTCCCAAAAATCCCCACCAAGTAAATTATTCTGTCTAGGCTTAATGGGAATTGCAATCCAACTATGGGCCACATATTCCACACTCCTGATCCAACAAACTCTTTCAATGCAATGGGTCTTCTCACATTCCTGGCTTGTTTTCACTGGCTGCCCCTGGTATCAATGGCCACCTGCAATGCTGGAGAGAAAGGAAACAAAGGTGCATTTCCCCAGCTCTCTTTCCCTACAGATATTGGCATGTGTCACCATGTGGTATCTCAGGTTACCATGCAGAAACCTCTACCTACCCCATCTCTTGTTATGCATCACTATCTCTATTTTGGGGCCAATACATACAAAACGACTTTCCAGAGGACAGGCCATTTTGTTCATTAGGCTTGGCAAATAAACACTGTTTTATTGGAAACACGATTGCTTATCTACGTAAGCACTCCTGGGGCAATTTGGAAGAAAAGAACACATAAAGAATATGAGTCACGGATCCTCCAGAACAATATGCCACAATATTTCAAGACAACAACAGAAAAGCCTTCCTATTTTTTGAATAAATGTATGGGTCTAGGGACAAAAGATGAGGTATCCATTTAGCAGAACAACCAAGAGGTCCCAAATTGTTGCTGAGCCAACTCGCCACACATTGAAGCAACATATGTAATACAAAAACAGAAGACCATTGTATTTGTTACGTGCCTTAAAGTAGGTGTTGTCTTATGCTGATGCTCCAGAGGAATAATTCACAACCACATGGATCATATGATGGTTTATGGCAGTGGTTCTCAACCTGTGGGTCCCCAGGTGTTTTGGCCTACAACTCCCAGAAATCCCAGCCAGTTTACCAGCTGTTAGGATTTCTGAGAGTTGAAGGCCAAAACATCTGGGGACCAATAAGTTGAGAACCACTGCTTTGTGGTCTCTGTAATTTGCCAGAGCTCTGCAGTTGCTGAGCATGGCAACACCCTCTGAGCAATTTTCCAGGAAACCCACATGACAGCTTCACTTTAGGACCACTGTAACTCATAAATGACTTTAAGGTATACAACAACAACTAATAATAATAGGATGTTCTTGGGAAGACTTATTCAGAGGAGATTTGTCATTGCCTTTCTCTGAATATATCCTATAGCCCTGACCCTGCTTACTCACAATCCCTGACCCTGCTTAGCTTTCAAGATCAGACAGGATCTGACCGATGCATTTGCTGTGTTTACACTTAAGGCTATTAACCACACTCTATCCAGACTGAGAAAAGTTTCCACCTAACTGCACAACCAACTGTGAGTTTTGAAGCTGCCCAAAGAATTCCAAAGCTTGGAGCAAATCCAATTTCACTTCCCCGTGTTAAAGGGAAAGTATTGATAATGTTGGCTTGAACCTGGTAAAGTTATTTATTTGAGGAACAGTTCCCAAAATCCTTCAGCCAACATGGCCAGTAATCATGCTGACTACTGTGATTCTGGAAGCTGCAATTTAAATAACTAGCTTTTCCAGACTATGATGCTAAGCTTGTGGACCAGCATGTGCTTCTGCCTGCTCTGAAGCTGAGTACAGTAATTGTGTAGATCCCCTTTACTTTTTCTCTTACAAGTTTCCAAATATGCACAGAAAACTTGGCTGAAGGTATGGAGGCAGAAAAATATAATCAGAAGCCAAGCCCAAATCTCTACAGCCTCTGTATCAAACTACTGGAGCAAGATCTAAAGCCAGAGATTATAGTGATAACACAGAAGAAAAGTCATAGGATACCTTAACAACTAACAAAATCAATTTTGGCATAAACTTTCATGGGTTACAGTCCATTGTATCTGTCCACTGTAGCAGTTATTAATATATAGCAATGTAAAGAGAACATAGGATTAAGCCTTCCCTTACCAGGTTCTTTCTTCCTAATATGCTCCTGTGTATTCACAGGTAAGAGAACAATGGACCAAGACATTTTTAAGGTATATAAAATACAGTAGATATAAAAAATCAAACCTTTTATGATAATAAATCAGCATTTGCTGATTTTCCGTTTTATGAAGTACAGCCGAAGCATTTTCTACAGAATCCACTGTAAACATTGCACAACAAATTCATGTAAATATAGATGGAGTTCAGACACATTTTACCGTTGCCAATTTTTGAGACCCCAACATTGAGCTGAAGGGGCCCTATTTGGGATTGGGACCCACAGTTTAAGGAGCAGTGCCCTACCTGAATCTGGAGGTCATGAAAAATGTGTGTGGCTAGCTAGTGGCTGTTTTAGACATTTAGATGTCTCCAGGAGAAAAAAGGAGAGCCAACAGAGTATATTCTTCCACTTGTTGCTGCAAACCAAGCATGGCATGAAAAATGTTGAAGGTGCTCAACATCCTGTAGTATCAAATATTCAGCTAATATGTAATTCTCTTTGCAAAAATAAACAAGTAATCCCATCACATTAGTACGCAAACTTGCTTTCATCTTTAATACATGGTAAAACATTATTTATAATTTAAATAGCTATTTTATATACCCAGGTTATGCATTGTCTAACGCTATTTATTAGAAAAACCAAGTTTTAGCTTTATGATTGTAGGGATGGTTCATTCAGAGAGGTGAAAAAAAATCCAGATTTTTTTTAACATTACCTTTAAAAAAAACACTTCACTTTTACAGTGTAAATTATAAAGTAATTTATTTTTCCTTGGTTTTGGAGGGGATTGTCCCAGAGGATGTGGGGGTTTTAATGCATTACACAGCCTCCTCACTAAATAAAAGATGCAGTTATTCACCAAGCAGTACTTTCTCTGTCCCTCAGGTACTGACCACAAAGCAGTACTTTGTTTTTCAGTACAGAAACCCAAAGCAGTACTTTCTCTGTCCCTCAGGTACTGACCACACCCGGATGATATCGTTCTCCATAGCAACCCTCTACTGTCCTCTTGTGGTTGGTTCTGAACACGGCACATTGGGACTCATTGGCTGGCAATGTAGGTCTTTTTTAAAAATTAAAAAGGAGGGATTTCTTTACTTAAAACCACACTAGTACTTTTTATTGGATAATGAAGTTGCATAATTTTTTTGGGTGAAATGGGATTGCACATAGAAAAAGTTTAAGAAGCCCTGTTTTAGAAGGATCAGTGCATAGTAGAAATACTGTAGTCACTGCACAAATTTTATGCTTAGCTCAAATGACAGAACAGTATCAGGAGCATAGTAAAGTTGCAGTAGGGTATGTTTCAGTCAAAATATCTGAACTGAAACAATATATAGGTGCTGAGTTAATCATGGGGGGGGGGGGTCTGGTACAAATTACCAAAATTTGGCAATCCAGAAGGAACCCAATCATAATGCATTTTTGTTGATTTTTTGGACAGCCTTTTGCAAAATCAGTGAATTTCACAGAAAATAATTGTTATGTAGAAAAGTTGGTATCCCATGTAAATATTTCACCAGTTTTGTCTTGGACAAAAGACATGCTATAATCCATGGAAGCAGTTAGCCTTAATGCATTTAGATGAGTCCAGAACCACTGAATTAATCAGGTTCCTAGCAAGATTTATTTAGCACATGTCTTCTGTCTTTGGGACGGAAGCTGGAGGGCCACAGGTCAGAGGGGCTTTGATTGTGCTTTTTCTGCATAGCAAAGGGTTAGACTGGATGGCTCATGTGTTCATGTGACTGGATGGCCCCGTCCTGTGGAACTCTCTGCCGCCAGACCAAAGAGGCTCCCTCGACCTGCCCCAGTTCTTGGCGGCACTTAAGACATGGCTATTCAGGAAAGCCTACGCATAACACGGAACCAGCGACTCGGAATTCACCGAGTCTGATATTTTAGTATTTTAACCATTTAATATTTTAATATTTTTAATATTTTAATCACTAGTTGTGTAAGTCGCCCGGAGCACAAACGTGGAGGGTGACTCATAAATAATAAAGTTCAGTTCAGTTCAGTTCTCTTCCAGCACTTGGCCGCGGGGCCTCCCTGGATCCGCCGGGAGGGGCGTTGGCTGAGGGTGACAAGATGGCGACGATCCCGAGCCGCTTGGCGTCCTTAGTCCTGCCCCCTCCACATTCCACAGGGGCTGCGGCTCTGCACGACCTGAGGACTCAGCCCCCACCTTCCCTGACTGCCGGACCGAAGCGGCTGTTGTCGCTGGTGCCCCCTCCAGAGGCGCCAGATGTCTCTGAAATCCTGGCAAGGGCCCCAGAGGCGCGACCCCGACGCCGAGCTTGCCAGCTGCTGCCCCCCCCCCTCATTAGCAACCTGGTCACAACCCCCTCCGCCTCCCTCTGACGGCCGGGGGCTGACGGATCCACTGAGCCGGGGCAGTGCAGCTCTGGAACCGGCAAGCCCCGGGGGGTGCCCAGCACGGAGGCCAGGCGGCCGCCGGAGAAGGCGGCGTCGGAGGCCAAAGAGCAGCAGACCCCCTGGCCCTAGGACACTCACCACTGTCTGCCCGGGAGAAGGGAGGCTTGCCTTGCCCGGATCTAAGCCCTGGAACCTGCTGCGAGCCAGAACCTTCTGGGGTCCGGGCTTTGGGCATCGGAAGCCCCCTCCTGCAGGCCCACAACGGAAGAAGGATATTAACCTTGCAGATCGGGCACCCCCTGCCAGATCTCTAGACAATGGGAGACTGGCCATCTCGGACCAGTTTTGTGGGATCACCTTGAGACCACCTTTGCTCCCCCCCTTCGATGGGAGAGTAGGGCCCGCTTGACCTGCTGGGCACTCTCCCGTCGGTCCTCTGCTTCCACCTCTCTTCCCTCCCCCCTTCCTTTCCTCTTATGGTCTGTATTGTTCTTTGTTTGTTATATTGACAATGTAATTCTCCGTGTTGCCGTTTTGGCTTTGTAAGCCGCTGCGAGCCTTAGGGAGTTGGCGGCGTAAAAGTCCAAACAAACAAATAAATAAATAAATATATTCTATGATTCTATCATTAAAAGTGGTTTGTTGCAATGCATTAAGCTTTTTCCAGCAAATTCTGTACAGCATTTCTTTCTGGATTGCTGGAAGATTCTCTCTCCCAATGGAGTAACAAGATGAAGGCTAGTATTGCTTCTGCTTATTTTTGAATTATTTTCCCTCCTTCCTTGAAACTGTAGCTCTTTCCCAATCCTCACTGCTTGGAGAAAGCAGAACTCAATCTTATTTTTCCCACCATCATTTCAGAAGGGTGTAGTAGCTTCAGTCTGAGCTGTGTTTGGGTCTTAACCACACTCCTTTGATGCAAGCCATCTTGCCATTTGGCCTAAAACAGAAAGGCAGGGAGCACTCAAAACTTTGTACAGATTTTTTAAATTTTTATTTCAGTAATCAAAGTCCAGCCAGCGATACTTCAATCCTGAACTCAAAGCCACAAGGGAAGGAGATTGTTCTCAATAGCAAGGGGACTGAACATGACCTAACATCTGCTGCATTCAGCTCCATAAAAACCACAAGTCATTTTGGCCAGAGCATGGGGATCACTTACACTAAATGAGTTTATGACACTAGAGGAGCCTTGTACTCTGCCAAAGCTCCTTCCTCAACACACTGCTTTGTGCTGATTTCCAAGCCTGGCTTGATTCTGCCAGGAATCCTCTGGCCGGGGCCCGTATGCCATGCATCCAGCCTCTTGCCCTTCCAAAAGCCTGCTCATTTCTTGAGGAAAGCAGTGCCGCATTTCCCTCTTTGTTCATTAAGCCACACAGGCGAAGAACCCAAACCTTTTGTTCTACATGTCAATAAAGCAGCCAACAAAATAGATTTATAGTTATGATTTATGAAAAGTAACAATGAACAGGATTGGCAAAAACAAAACAAAACAATTCTATGGCTTCATATATAAAAAGATCTAGGAAATTCCTCAATGAATGGGACAAGTGTTGATTAGTGCCACAGAAGCATCCAGGACCAGTGGTTTAATTAGGCAAAGTGAAGCAGGAGGCAGCTGGGAAGATATTGCAGGATGGAGAAATGAACCATGCCACGTTTTTTGTATCCCTAGGTTAGCCTGTTCATGTTCCAGTCATTTTCAGTGGAAGTGAAATATGCAACTACCGGTCCTATTGGAATTATTGCAGGTACATGTGCCATCTTATTCTATCCTCAGGCAGATACAGTCAGGCCTCCATACACTATGGCTTGAAAATATCTCCCATTCTCCCAAAAAGTCCAAAAAGCAAAGCTTCATTTTGCCATTTTATATAAGGGGCACAGTTTTCCTACACCATAGTATATAATGGGACATGAATATCCACTGATTTTGGTATCCATTGGGGCACAAAACCCCAGCAGATATTAAAAGTAAACTATGAATGTTTTGAGTCGGTCCTGCTACTGTCTCCAGATAATAGTGAAAGGCCTTTGTTGAAAACTTCAGCTGGTAAAAGCTTGGTATGTAATAGCACATAAAATCATCGTCATCTTAATCCAAATTCCACCTTTTCCTCAAAACTGAGAATCAAGAAAACTTAAAATTGCAAATAATATAATATTGTTAAAATGTCACAAAAGTTACCATTAAAAATACTGTGAGCACCTAGATCAGAAGCAATAGCATGGGATATTTCCTTCCTCCCTTCTTCCCTTCTCATTCTTTATTCTTCACACCTAATTTTTTCAATGTTATTGTTTTCCCTTTCTTCACAGGCTTGAGCACATTGCAGCAGAAGTGATATCATGTCACTTCCTGGGGGGGGTGCAAAAAAAGGGGAGGTGGGAGATTTAGTGGGTCTCACAATAGACTTCAAAGGCTAGCATGTAGACCCACTTTCCTTATCCAGTCCATATTTTCTCCCTTTTGTTAATGTTTTCCCAGTTGCTGCAAAACTTGGTATCTTCAAACAGGGGGGGAAATATTCAAAGATAATTGCACTGACCATACAAAAAGATACAACAATATGAAACCACTTTTTTAAAAACCTGCAACACAACAAGGCTATCCATATAATAATAATAACACAGATTCTAAGACTTGCTAGTACCTGAAGCACCCATTTATAGTGTCAGTACAACAGCTGAATGAATTGTGACACCCCCCCCCACACACCCCCTCATCAACAGCTTGTATATATCTAATCATTTTCTGTGTATAGAGCACACTTGAGAATCTTCCTTCAAATAAATTGGAGAATTTTACCTTTATATCCAGAAAAATGGGTTTGCCACTATTATATTGCAATTGGATGCAAGCAGAAAGAAGACGAATGGAGAATGAAGGTAGGAGAAAAGAGCATCCCGAAGGGGACATGGGTGGCTGGGATGTGGAACAGGAACCATGAACAGGAAGTGCGGATACATTACAATATTTTGTTGTAAGTCCCATTCTGCTCCTCCACCCACTGCTACAAACAAAGCCAAGTGGCAAATTCCTAGGTTTTATTGAAAAGATGTAGCCTTGTTACTAATCCACAGATGTCAATTCTGATTATCTTTTTTTTCCTGGTCAGGTTTCACGAACACCAGCTTTGAAACATATCTAAATACAATCTAAATACCGTAAGCATGAAAGGGAATCCCTTTCAACTCTCTGGCAGGAAATGTGTCATTAAAAAGAAAGGCCTCGGACCATTCACCTTTAAGTTTGCCCATTTTCCTTCATGATTATTCCAAGCTGAGATCATTTTACCTTGTTAAGACTTGGTGTTTGAAAAGAGGCTTTATTTGCTCTGTTCTTCCAGACCAGCACTGTATCACATCCCACGGTGGATGAATAGAACAATAATATCAAAGGGAACCGAGATTTAGCATCTAGCCTGGTAATTTTATACAGAACCAGACAACAATGAATGTTAAAATGCTTAGATCTACTCAGGACTAATTTTTCACATAGTCTTTTAGAACATACATGCAGGGCAAAATGACTTTGTAAGGACTCTTCCAGACAGGCCCTATATCCCAGGATCTGATCCCAGGTTTTCTGTTTATCCCAAATTATCTGGCAGTGGGGACTCATATAATCCAGTTTAAAGCAGAAAACCTAGGATCAGACCCAGGGATAGAGGGCCTGTCGGGAAGAGCCATAAGTGGTAAGCGTAACATTTTCTAGAAACAGATGCAATTAATTATGCTCAGTTTCCTCAATAAACAGTGACAAAATCAAGGAGCAGTCATTATATCATGATAGGAGCTCCCGGTGGCACAATGGATTAAACCCTTGTGTCGGCAGGACTGAAGACCAATAGGTTGAAGGTTCGAATCAGCTCCCCGTGCAGGGACATTAGAGAAGCCTCCCACAAGAATGGTAAAACATCAAAACATCCAGGCATCTCCTGGGCAACATCCTTGCAGGCAGCCAATTCTCTCACACCAGAAGCGACTTGTAATTTCTCAAGTCACTGGGAACTTTGAATTGCTCACAAGGCACTCTTGGCATTTCTGCTTTCTTCTGATTTTTTGAGATCTCACCAAAGAGCCTCTACCATCAAAAATAGTTCAGCACCTCTAAAACTGAAAATCCTCCTTTGGGCATACCACTTCAGTGATGGTATTCCAAAAATTAAACCCAATTGACATACTAAGAGTTTATATATCAACATATAAATTGGCTATGTACATTTCTTTCACTATATGCCCAGAGTGCTTATCCACTTTGGAAAATACCGGTTGTAAATACCCCCATATAGTCTTCCACATTTAGATCTACTGATGCTAAGCGGGAAAGGCACTGAGGTAGTAGTGGTGGCAACTCAGATGGCTCTTATAGATGTTCTGTCACATAAACATTAAAGAAAGCGCTGGACTTAAAAAGGCTAATTTTAGAAGGGGTTTTAATTGTGTCGGAAGCGACTTGAGAAACTGCCAGTTGCTTCTGTTGTGAGAGAATTGGCTGTCTGCAGAGATGTTGCCCAAGGGACTCCCGAATGTGTTGCTATCCTGTAGGAGGCTTCTCCCATGTCCCCACATGGGAAGCTGGAGCTGACAGACAGGAACTCACCCATCTCCCAGATTTGGACGTCTGACCTTAAGATCCGCAGTTCACTGTCAGAATGACCCCATCTCAAGTCATGGCTAGCAGGCATGTAGCCAGGGGGGCCCTTAGGGGGCTTCAGCCCCCCCCCCCAAATTCTCAGGTTGGTCTGTGAGAAGGCCTTACTGGTACATTATTATTCATATCATGATCTGATCACCATGCCCATTATATAATGGGGTTATTGGGATAACAATACAAAAGGTTTGGTAGGGTAGTCCCTCTCTTGCTCAGACTCAGCCCCCGAATCAAACTCAGCCCTCCCCGAATCAAAATCCTGGCTACGGCCCTAATGGCTAGGTGAGTATTCTGATTGGGAGACAGTCCTCTATTCTGCCTGAGTGTCCTATGCCTTCTTTGTCCTTTCAGGGCAAACATGTTCAGTCTTTCTGAGCTCTTCTTGTTTCATGTATGTACATCCTTTCTCCCATGTTTTAAGCCTCACCGTTTCTGTTGCCTCTCCCTGCCTGCCAAAAGCCTCCCCTTCTGCCCTTAAATGTCATTAAGTTTAAGCCCCTCTTATCTCCTTATGCTTGTCGCCTTGCAGGACTTCCTGTCTCATTGCTCAAAAACAATAGATTATCCACATCCTGATTGCATTTTGAGCTAAATAGCCCTTCTGCAGAGGAATATGTAATACCATGTGTAATTGCACATATAGAAAATAATGACCCTCTCATCATTCATGTTAGCCCTGATGGGTCACAATGATTCAAGTTTGGTTGTTTAGTACATTTTCAGCACAATAGTTGCAATCTTTTTTGTAACTACCCACATGGCTTCCTGCTTCACTATCTATCCTCATCTCTTCAAGGTTGCCCCTGCTCTAGTATCTGCTTTTCCATCCCCTTGTGTCCATCAAGGCCTCTTAGCTAACATAAAAGAAAAAGCAGATGTTGGGATCTTGAGGAACATTAATTAACACCACAAATTCTAAAGAGACTTGCCATTGGGATATGAAAAATTCCCACCTTTCCCATTCTTAGGTTTAATGCCTGCCAGTAAATGCTATGGCCCCTCAAAAGCCTAGGTTTGTAGATAAATGCTTCAGTCAAATAACAATACTCTTGGGCTGTTGTAGGTTTTTCAGGCTATATGGCCATGTTCTAGAACAGGGCTGTCCAACTGGCGGCCCTGGGGCCGGATCCGGCCCCCCAGCCTGTTGGACACGGCCCCACCTATGCCCTCAGCCGCCATTTTTAAATTTGGAAAAAAAATTCTAATTTTTTTTTAAAAAAATGGCGGCCAGGGGGGGGAGGGGGAGGCGGGCAGGGAGGAGGAAGAGAGCTGGCTCCTCCTCCCTAGGGCACCGCCCCCTCCAGGCCTGGCGTCCCTCTCTCCACGCCCCAAGGAGGAGGAAAAGGAGGGCGCCAAGGGCAGCGTGTCACGCCAGGCCTGCGTGACGCGCTGCCCTTGGCGCCGCTCCTTCTGCTCTCCCTCCTCCTAGGGCGGAGGGGGCGCCCGGGCGCGTCACATGCCCCGGACGCGCGCCTTGGCGCGGCCTCCTTCGGGACAGCGGGGGGTGCCTGGGAAAGAGGAGGAGGAGGGAGAACAGACCTGGCAGCTTTAGGAGGCGGGACCTGGGCTGAGGGGGGCGGGGCCCAGAGGGCGTCACAGGCCTGGGGCGCGGCTTGGCCGGGCCGCCCCTAGGAAGGAGGGCCCCGAGGTCATCAGTGACCTCTATTCGGCTGCCCTGGGCCGCCTTCTGTAGCCGTTTTGGACAGCCCTGGGTTCTAGAAGCATTCTCTGAGGTCACAACCTAGGTCATCAGTGACCTCTTATCCATAGCCCTGGACCCCGTAGAAGTTGGACAGCACTGTTCTAGAACATGGCCATTTAGCCCGAAAAAACTACAACAACCCAGTGATTCCGGCCATGAAAGCCTTCGACAAAACAATATTCTTTTCCTCATTCTTAATCTAAATGCCCCTCCATCTTTCCCCAAAGCAAACACTATGGCCCTTCAGAAACCTAGGTCCAAATACAAATGTTGCAGCCAAACTTGCAAGCAAGAGCTATTTTAATAGTGCCAAATGTTGAAGTCTTAGAATTTCCTTTACTCAAGGGAGCTGCATTCTTCTAAGATTATATTATTACTTGGGCTAGCTGCCTCGGCAGTACAGCCATCTCATTTCCCTTTTGGGTGGGAAAGTTTTTCCTCCTTGAACAGGGACTCGAATTATGATTTCAGTCCAAAAGGGAGGATGTGAATGTTCTGAGAAGACCAAAGCAGTCAGTCCAGGCTCACGAGCCAATGCCTTGTGTGAAACAGCATGAGACTAAAGCAGATAATACCCGCCTAGACCTCTTTGTATCTATTGCTATAAAACCCACACTTTCACAGATCTCCCTTTGCATCTGTGCATCTAGTTTGGGAGAAGTCCACTAGCAGACCACTTTGACCGATCCCTAGGTGTTATGTAAGGTATCTCTGTTCAGTTACAACTAATTATCTGATCTATTTGCTGCTTACAAAAGTACTGTTCAAAATTACTGTTGTCTTCCACCCCTGCCACACACACACCAGTGATTGTGCCTCCAGTGTTTACTTCCACAGGTGGGCAGAGCAAACTTTATGGGACATGATACTGATTCTCTGCAAGTTTTCTTAAACCTGGTACCATCAAAATGTCCTATACTATAACTCCCATCAATCACCAGGTAATGAGAAGACTGCTCTGGAATTCAACATTCAAAACCGATCACATTCGAAGACATGACTATGGCCCCTTCCACATAGCCGAATGAAATTATCTGCTTTGAACTGGAATATATGGCAGTGTGGACTCAGATACCCCAGTTCAAAGTAGATATTGTGGGATTTTCTGCCCTGATATTCTGGGTTATATGGTTGTGTGGAAGGCCGCTCAGTTAATCTGTATGAGTACTTAAAGGTGTCTTGTGAGTCCCCCTGCGGGTGAGAAGAGTGGGGTAAAAATGATGTAAATTAAATAAACATCTTGAACACCTTTCAGTTAGCCAGCTCAGCCAACTCAGTCAGTCACCCTAACTATAAAGAAGATTGTAACCATTGAACTGAAAACAACCAAACCTGAGCTAGTCAACTGAAAGGGGTTTGGAGCATAGGTTTCTGTAGACTCTGTCTACTTCATCCGATGGCAGGCAAAAACCTTTTTATTCAGCAGGCTTGTAAACAACTAACCAGGGGGTGCCACACTGGTTTAGTGAAATGTTTTAAACCATTTTTTGTTTATTCATTTTAAATGTATTTTATGGAATTGCTTTAATAATTGTGCAAGTTTTATGACATGTTAATATTTACATTTTGTGTTTTAAGTGTGAGCCCTTTTGTGTTTCAATCCAGCGGGGAGGAATCAGGGTAATAATAAAAACAACAACAACAACTTTGATTTTGCCATTTGATTTAAGGAACATAATTTTATCCTGCCATTATACAAGGGATATCCGGAAAGATTTTTTTTAAATACAAAGAATGAATGTATTTTAATAAAACTTACAAAAGCTTAAATATTACATTAGTTTTTCCACATAATCACCATTCAGTTCAATACATTTTGTCATCCGTAGGATGAGTTTTTGATGCCTGTGTCAAAGAAGTCTCCCTCTGCCTTTTTCAGAGGGAGACTTGGGACGCTTATTTCTAGATATTTGTGATTTACCTGTGATTATGGACATTGATGCTAATATTACCCTATATTGATGTATAACTATTGTATTGTGATAAATCTTTGAAATAGTTGGAATATTTTAATATTTAATTATTGACTTGATACCCTTCTGGTTTGCTTTGGTAACTTAAAACATCCCAGCCAAATGAAGTCAACAACTCTTGTGTTGCATGAGTGGTGTGTGGATGTGCATTGTCATGAAAAAGATAGACTCCCGCTGCCAGCATCCCACAATGTTTGCTTTGGATGGCTCTGCAAAGTTTCTTCATGTTTTCACAATATATTCTGTACCCATTTTGTCACATTCTGTCTTGACATTACATCCTCTCCATAAACTAAAATGATTTTGCGATGAATCGCAGTGGCGTTCATGCCCTTAACATTTAAGTAGCGTATTACAGCGCAGACTTCGTACTTGGAGGGAAGTGAAATGTGGACGCTCATCTCTAACCTTCACCACAATGCCAGTCAATGAGCTACTGATGACTGGCACTGCTCGTTCACTTCCGCTGGCTTCCCACTACATAGCAGTGATACCAACTTCCCCTGAGAAAATTTCCCGCGAGAGCTAATTGCCTTGTAATTTTACTTTCCAGTTAACCCTTGTATATAATGGGTCTTGAGCATCCACAGAATTTGATATGTATGTGTGGTACTGGAACCAAACCCGGGCAGATAGCAAGGGTCCGCTGTACTTCAGTTAGCCAATTTTTGCCAGACATTCTGTCAAAGCCACCTGTGAGGCAAGTATTTCAGGTATGAACCCAATGAGGGCATGCTGCCCAAAGGTCTCCAATATATGGAGTGTCCACTCTCCAATGTTTTAAAACTTTAAATAAATGGTTCCCAAACATTGGCTATCCAGACAACTTGGACTTCAACTCCCAGAAGCCCCCTTCAGCTTGGCCAACAATCTGGGAGCTGAAGTCCAAATTACCTGATGAACAACTTTCAGAGCCACAAATAGTCTATGAACAATGGACAGTTCCATGGCCTCTGCATCTATGCACACATATGGCTAAAATATCCCCTCCTCCTTTTCAGAGCATTCCTCATTCTACAAGATTAACTGAAAATCTTAAGTGGCTTAGTCTATCCAGCTCATATTATCTACTCTGATGGTAAGGAGTTCTTCAGACAAATCACTTGCTACCTGATGCTGATTCTTTTGAGATAGCAAGGACTTAACACAATATCTTTTGCATGCAAAGGCTGTGGTCTTTCTCACCACACTCTACCATACTAAGGATCCATCATGGAAACTAATAGGGCATAAGGTAATCTCCTAGGCAAATTCCTCCAAGTTTTAAAGAAAATTATCAGCTTATAAATCAAGATATTTTTATGTAATAACGTTGCTATTAGAAATCAGAACAGACCTGCTTCAGAGTTTGCCATATAAGTGTTTAAGGCATTAACAACCAATAAAATGCTAGAGTTTAACAGACAAAAGCTTGAACTGATTGCAAAATACTTACTTTCAAATTTATGAGCAGAAATCCATTGTGATTGCGCAAACAAATCTGCCAGTGGTTCTATATCCCGTGGGTTTGACACTATCCTATTTGCTTTTCCTTATCATTCCCATTCCTAGCTTTTCTTACATTACTTTTCACTAGAGTGGTTTCTACATATAGAAATATAAGGCCCATGACAGCTGATACACAGGCTTGGGGTGGGGGGAGGCAAACTATAAATCCCAATACATTTGACATTTCAGGAAACAACAGCAAAGTGGCTGCCAATATTGTAAGTTTCAAATGTCATTACTTTTTAAATTTTCCTCAAAAACATCACAAAGATCCTTACAGATGCCCTACCTCCAGTTCCTGCATGAAAAATAAAGACAGGATGCAAATGCAACTATCATATAAATAAGTAAAGTGCATTAATTCATTCAAGTTAGTAAGATTACAATCAATGGTCCCAGCCAAATGTTAAGTTTCATAACCATCTGGAGGATGATACATTCCACAACCGTTTTCATGATCTGTCCTCACAATACCCCAAGCAAGATAGGAAATTCTCAATCATTCATCCTAGCCAAATAGGAACTGCAATACTGAGTAAATTTGTTGAGTTCCCTCCATTACAAGGAAAGACAGAATTGAAGACTTCTGAATCCCTGCCCAGGCCCCTTATCATTTAGGCAATCATTCCTTACTTTTAATACATGTTTAACTGGCGCAAGGAAAGTGAGGCTATCTAGCCCAGCATCTTGTCTCCAATCATGAGTAGAGGTGAACTTCACATCGAAAGCTACCGCCTTCTTATTTGGATTGTGCCTTCAAGATGTTTCCTACTTATGGCGATGCTAAGGCGAATCTATCATAGGATATTTTCAGCAAGATCTGTTCATAGGGGGTGTGCCTTTACCTTCCCTCTGAGGATGAGAGAATGCACGTTGCCTATGGTCACACAGTGAATTTCCATGTCTGAGTGAGGATTGAAATGCCAAAGCCATAGTCCAACTCTCAAGCTACGCATTACCTCAGGCTAAATAAGCTAAATAAGCTTTCTCAAGATGCTACTAAAATGTGCTGTAACAAGAAAATGTTATGCATTGCACCAGAAAAGTAATTACACCCACTTGTTAAATTACGTACACATTGTAACCTGAGCCTTTAAAAAATCTGGTAAGCCTTGTGACGTGTTTCATTCAAACTCTGGGGTTTACCAATTTTGCTACATTTTAATTGGTTACCATTCCCTGACCATCTCTCTTTCGAAAACTATTACAAAAATATGCACCCAACACATCAAACTATTCATAGTATCAGAAGACTATGGGAAATGTGCATTTCTTTTCAGCTTCACATCTTTACCTACCTATGGTAAACCATATACGCCTCACTTTACAGAATATAAACTTTGCATCAACAAAGTGACTTATCAAACTTGAGATGCTAGTTAGCTGACAGACAACAATTTGATCATGGTCAATATTGTCAAATATTCCACAAATCCAAACACTACACTTTCATACTTGACAGTGTTTCTTCTCTCTCTCTCTCTCTCTCTCTCTCTCTCTTTTCCATGTCAGGAGCGACTTGAGAAACTGCAAGTTGATTTTGTTGTGAGAGAATTGGCCGTCTGCAAGGAAGTTGCCCAGGGGATACCGAGATGTTTTACCATCCTGTGGGAGGCTTATCTCATGTCCTCGCATGAGAAGCTGGAGCTGACAGATGGGAGCTCACTCCACTCCCTAGATTCGAACTACCAACCTTTTGGTCAGCAGTCCTGCCGGCACAAGAGTTTAATGCATTGTGCCACCGGGGGATCCCATTATTACATTACATAAATTTCAGTTCATGACACTGACAAAAGTAAAATTTTAATGAACCATACAAGAGACAGTTTCCACACATTTCCTTTAAGAGCAGGAATCTCTACCCTAAAACTTAAACATAACCATCTTTAACTTTTTTGTCTTTTTTTTAAAGTTGCTAATCCATAGCCACAATTAATTACAAAGATTTAAATGTATCTGGATATCATTTTCTCCTGGAAAGTAGATGTTTAATAAGCAACTAAAATATTCATAATATGTATATGTTTGAATTGTAACTATTTGATCTTTCCCTGTAGCTGTGTTATAAATATCAAGATCTCCTCTGTCTGTTTAATTTATTTATTTAATTTATTTGTTTAAAACTTTTATATCCCAATCTTCTCACCGGCTAATTTCATTCATATGTGGATGTGCACGATAACCTATAAATAATGATTTAGCAACACTATGTAGATTTAAATTTGTTATTTCAGAAAATAAGTTTTAGAATTAGCACTCCTCCACTATTTGTTAGAAGCTAATACAATAATGCTTTGAACACCTGACCACTCAATGGACTATGCTGTCTTTTAAATCTGTCTACAGCACAAATCCAGACTTAATTCAAGGATCCCTTGCAAACATAAATACACAGTAATGATAGTCCAGTATTAACTAACCCGATGATTTATAAACAATGGAGTATAGTTGCAGAAAATGATCTTAAGATCTCAATAAATGCTGCATCCTCCAAATTTCTATGCCCTGATCCAGCGTCAGGGATTTGCAATATGGAAGTAGATTTACAGGCTCCCAGACTTTATGAGGTCGACGAAATGAACGAAGAATGCAAACTGCTTGAACAAAGGCTCATGCATGGGTTTTGGTATCCCTTGTGTCCTCATATCAGCATAAGGTGCCTGACAATGTGTTTTATGGATAGGCGACACCATCAAAACTTGACTCTTGCTTAAGTTTTAATACCTAACCGAGCTGAGGGTTACTTCAAGGATCTTCCTTTCCTCCTCTGTGACACCACCCACACAGTGCATAGTTGTATATAGATGATGATTTAGAAAGGATAAGGAAATTCCAGAATCCCCAAAACCAACACCATACTTCTGTCATCTAGTTCTGGACCTAATGAGGCGAGATATACCACTTGGTGGAGTACTCAAATACAAGGCATTGGTATGCATATTAACTCAGAAATAATGTGCTGAGTTCAATGAGGAATGATACCCAAGAACTGGTTTTAGCTCTGCAGTCTTTGGGGGGCAGCAAGTTTCAATGGAATCAAGGGATTTACTGCTCAATGAACGCGTACAGCAGAGGTTGGCTCAAAAATCAATCAAGTACTGAATTACATATCACTTAATATTGATTACTCAGCCACAACCTGCATCCCTGGTTTTTTAAAAAGGTGATAATCCCAAGTAATTTAAGAATGGCAACAAGAATGATATCATATAATGCTTATAGCAATACTTCTCATCAGATTTTAGGATGTGTGACTGTGCATTTGTATACAGGTCCACTCAAAAGTAAGAAACATTCACCTCAATTTAACTTTCTCAGCAGTTAGTAAGTATAGAATTTCATCTAGAATCCACAGATTAAGATTGCAATTCTATATACATTTCCTGAGAAAAATCTTATTGAACTCACATCTGATACTTGCCCTGCAAGCCACACATTTATCTATTTTCCTCTAACGGTATTTGTGTATAATCTTATTAAAAACACTCTTGAAAAGAAATGGGTGAACTGCAAATAACTGATTCAATATAATTTAGACAGAAAAGATGTATTTATACTGTTTACATTCTCTTCCCAACACAACTTTTCAATTTGCACGATGGCAGCAATATCCATCACAATGATAAAAACTAGTTCAGCAAGATAAAGCACATTGAGCCATGTAAGCTGCTCTGGGAGTTAAATTTAATTCTTCCAATCTCCGGCTACTTACTTTGGCTACACAGAGGTGTGCTATTCCTAAGAAATGATCGGACATTTCTATATAACGGGTGTCTTTCACCCCAAATGTATTCATTCTTTTTTTCTTTCAGTCTCAGAGTTGGCAACATTTCATGTTTTGAGAAGCTATGGTATCTATCTTATTGGGGGAGAACTGCATTCAAGCAGTACATGCATAATGAGAATGACAATGAGAATAATAATAGTAAGTAATAATGGCCTTCATCACTATGAGATAATGTACCCCCACCCCACCCCCCACCCCCCCGCCCAATGGGCAATGGGTTAAACCCTTGTGCCGGCAGGACTGAAGACTGACAGGTCGGAGGTTCGAATCCGGGGAGAGCAAGTTGAGCTCCCTCTGTCAGCTCCAGCTCCCCATGCAAGACATGAAAGAAGCCTCCCACAAGGATGGTAAAAACATCAAAACATCTGGGCACCCCCTTGGGCAACATCCTTGCAGGCAGCCAATTTTCTTACACCAGAAGCGACTGACACAGAAAAAAACATTACTATGTGATTTTAATTGTTGTTTCAATGTCATGTTTTAATTGGATGGCTTTAATGTTTTTGTTTATCCATTGATGTATGTCTACATGTGGCTCTGAATTGTTGACTTTGTAAGGCCGCTTTGAGACCCCTTCAGGCTTGAGAAAGGCGGGATACAAGTATGATAAATAAAAATAAATAAATAATAGTGATAAAAGTAATTGAACTGACTAATTGTGCATTGATTATCAATTAAACATCTCTGGAGATTTTTAAACAGAAGGTGGATGGCCATTTGCCTGGTGTGCTTTGCGCGTTCTTGTACGGCAGTGGCTTGCTCAATTGAACGTCTCTGGAGATTTGTAAACAGAAGGTGGGTGGCCATCTGTCTGGGGTGCTTTGTGTGTTTCTGTATGGCAGTGGCTTGGCCTGGGTGGCCTTTGTGCTCCCTTCCACCTCTATGATTCCATGAACATATCCCTTTTGTTCCCCCAGTAGTGGACTTTGCCTGCCTCCAAAGCAAACTCTCCGAAACGCTTCTGCCAACCACATAATTCCATTAGCCTGACTTAGCAAGAAAAAGAGCAGCTGTCTCTTTCCTAGCACTTGTCCATCAGCAGCCAAATTGGGGGAGACTGAAAGGGAGAGAGAGATCTGTCTCTTGGACATACAGCCCACCACTCACAGAGGAGTAGCTTGCACCCTATAAATCCAGACCCCATGGGGATCCCCTCTTTAGAAATGGGAGGGAAGAGAAGGGGGTTGGCTGGGCAGGAGGTCCTATTGTTTCAAGACTAAGGGTGCATCTACACCAGGCATGGGCAAACTTTGGCCCTCCAGGTGTTTTGGACTTCAACTCCCCCCATTCCTAACAGCCTCAGGTCCCTTCCTTTCCCCCCGCAGCTTAAGCTGCGGGGGGAAAAGGAAGGGACCGGAGGCTGTTAGGAATGGGGGGAGTTGAAGTCCAAAACACCTGGAGGGCCAAAGTTTGCCCATGCCCGGTCTACACTGTAGAAGTAATGCAGTTTGTCTGCACTTTATCTGCTATGCCTCCCTGCAATGGGGCTGCAGGAGTTGTCATTTTTATGAATCCTTTGACCGCACAGCACTGAGCCAGGGCATTGACTGCATTGATTCCACAATGTAGATGCCCCCTTGGTGGGTTGGTGCTGGCTTCACTGTGATGTGAAGGTGGGATGAGCAAGGGTGCTGCCTCCTTGGAAAGTGGGTAGCAGGGGTGGGGGTAAGGGTTGGATTTCCTGGGGGTGAGAGAACTCCCCAGCCAGGTGGGCCTTCCCTTTATGGCCCCCTAATCCTAAAGGCCCTAAAGGCGCCAGATCCTGTCTGATCTGGGAAGCTAAGCGGGGTGAGCCCTTGGGCAGGACAGGAGAGTCTGGGTGCTACTACTGCCTGGTGGTGCAAGGGATGCCATCTGCTGAGGACTGGCTTTCCAAGGCATTGAACTGACCAAACCAAGCTGTAGGATGAACACTGTTTGACACCCTTGCCATGACTCAGGGAAGGAAATCCAGGGAGTTCTAGTTTGACAGAGGCCCCTTCCACACAGCCATATATCCCAGAATATCATGGCCTAAAATCCCACAATATTTTGAACTGGGTCGAGTCCACACTGCCCTATAGTAAAGGTAAAGGTTTCCCCTTGACATTGTCTAGTTGTGTCCAACTCTGGGGGTTGGTTCTCGTCTCCATTTCTAAGCTGAAGAGCTGGTGCTGTCCGTAGACACCTCCAAGGTCATGTGACCAGCATGACTGCATGGAACACGGATATCCTCCCGCAGAAGCGGTACCTATTGATCTACTCACATTTGCAAGTTTTCAAACTACTTGGTTGGCAGAAGCTGGCTCTAACAGCTGGAGCTCATCCCACTCCCCGGATCTGAACCACTGACCTTTCAGTCAGCAAGTTCAGCAGCTCAGCAGTTTAACCCACTGCCCCACTGGGGGCTCCTGTTTGCTGCCATATATTCCAGTTCAAAGGAGCCCCCGGTGGCACAATGGGTTAAACCCTTGTGCCAGCAGGACTGAAGACCTACAGGTTGGAGGTTCGAATCTGGGGAGAGCACGAATGAGCTCCCTCTGTCAGCTCCAGCTCCCCGTGCAGGGACATGAGAGAAGCCTCCCACAAGGATGGTAAAACATCAAAACATCCAGGCGTCCCCTGGACAACATCCTCGCAGGCGGCCAATTCTCTCACACCAGAAGTGACTTGCAGTTTCTCAAGTCTGGTTTGCTGTAGATTTTTCGGGCTGTGTGGCCATGTTCTAGAAACATTTTCTCCCGAAGTTTCTCAAGTCGCTTCTAATACTGGGTTTTCTCAGTCCACACTGTCATATATTCCAGTTCAAAGCAGATCATGTGGGATTTTATTCAGCAGTGTGGACGGGACCAGAGTTAGCCTTCCTGCCAAACTCCACAATCTCGAACTATTACAATAAAAGTGTACGCCTTCTGCATGCCTTAAGAAATCCCTCTGGAAAAACCGGACATATGAACGCCTTGTATTGGAAGGGAGCACAATCAAAGCACTCCCGACAGATGGCCTTGCAGTTTCTACTGAACCCCCCCCACCCACCCACCCACCCTTTCCCTCCGTTGTGGACGGAGGATGAGAGACCTCAAAGCCAAAGGCACCCAAACAGCCTGCGGCTCCATCCCGGACCTTTCCCTGACTCACCCGGGTGTCCCTCGGTGCGGTGTCCCTCGGTGGCCGGGCTCTCCTCCTCCTTCTCCTGGCCGGTGGGGGGCAGCCTGGAAGCCCCCGAGGCGCGGGAGGGGAGAGAGCCCGCGGAGAGAAAAGCCGGGAGCAAGAGGAAGAGGAGGAGGAGGAGGAACTGATGGAGCAGACCCGAGCCCGTTGCTGGCATGGTGCTGGGGCTTCACATGCTGCTGGGGGTGGTGCTGGTGGTGGGGCGCAAGGGGGGACAATGGGGGACGAGGGCGCTCAAGGGGCGGCTCCGGCTGGCCAAGCCCCGCAGCCCCATGGCCCAGCGGGTGCCCTGAGCAGGGAGGACGGCATGGTCCGGAGCGGAGCAGGAGCAGCACTGCGACTTGGCCGGAGCCTGCTGCGGGGAAAGTCCAAGCGGCGCCCACCGAGGCAGGCTCCGCCCGGGGAGGCTGACATCAGCCCCGGACCAAGCCCAGGCCCGGCCCCTCCAGCCAGCCAGCCAGCCAGCCCTCCCCTCCCCTTCCTGAGAGAGAGAGGGGGAGCAAGCTCCTTCCAGCCCTCGCCAGGACGCACCGGCTGCCCAGCTGGACCGGGACCAAGAGGCACACGGCCCAGGGGAGGGTCTCTTTCGAGGGGGAGCCTTTCTTTTGGAGGAAGAAGTAAAACTTATTCGAAAGAGACCAGAGAGCCAGGGAGAACACCTATGCCAGACAGAGGGTTGTTGTGGGAATCCAATTCCTGGCTGGGGGGGGGGGGGGCTGAGTCTGAGTGAGAGGGTCTACCCTAGCAAACCTATTGTATCGTTATCCCAATGCCCCCATGCCAGGCAGGTCGCCGGGGGGGGAGGGGCTTCAGCCCCCCGAAATTCTCAGGGTGGTCCGCGAAAAGGCCTTACTGGTACAGTATTTAAACTGTTATGTTAATTCATATCATGATCTGATCACCATGCTCATTATATCCCACATTAATGGGGTTATTGGGATAACAATACAAAAGGTTTGCTAGGGTAGACCCTCTTCCACCCAGTCTCAGCCCCCCGGAACCAAAAGCCCCTGGAATCAAAATCCTGGCTACAGCCCTGCCCCATGCATATTGGGATATATTGAGCATGGTGATCAGACCATGATATGAATAAACGTAACACTTTCAATAATCAATGTTATTTATTTACTTTCATTGAGAATACTTTTTGACTTATTTTTGACTTTACAGCAACAGTCTTCGTTTTGGTCAATTTTGTCAATTACTTTTCCCGGTTTGATAGTGATGTCCCGATGGATGGAAATTATTGCTAGTCCACTAAGTCTCTGGTCTGTCATTCAACTTCTAGATACACTTTTCACTCTCTTCAAGGTTGAGAACGATCTTTCCACACTGCATGTCGTTACTGGTAGAGTAGCTAACACAGTCAAAAGGAAATTTATTGACCGATAGTAGGTTTTGTCACACAGTTCCAACACTTTAAGTACTGAAGGCAACCAACATCATATCTGGACCAAACATGGCCAACTGTGCATACAGGACAGGTGGGAATTGGGGGTGCTTGACCTTGGATCTGGGAGTTGCAGTGCGCCCTTATCCAGAGGGCATTGAGCCATGCCAACGCTGGATCTGGACTAAACTTGGCACATAGAGCAAATGTGCCTAACTGTGCATCAAAGTAGGGATTGGGGAATGATTGCCCTTTTTCAAATGGAAGTTGCTGTTTACCTGGATCCAGAGAGTCCCAGACGTGCTTGAAGCACTCCATTCCCAGCCATGAGTGTTGTGAGACTTGAATACACAGGCACAAAGGCCTATTGCAGCTCCCAAATGGTCTGTGGTGCAGCGGCGCCTGGGATGTCGGCAGACTCCCCTTCCTCTCCCGGCACCAAAGGCTGAAACCAGGGGCACCGAAAAGGAAAGAGAGTGCGCGGAGGGCCCAGACCCGGACAAGAACACCACCATGCCACATACCAGTAAGACCTTCTCACGGACCCTGAGAATTTCAGGGGGCTGAAGCCACTCAAGCCCCCGCTACATGCCTGTCCAGAAGCATTCTCTCCTGACGTTTCGCCTGCATCTATGGCAGGCATTCTCAGAGGTGGTTGTCAGATTCTTGCATTTGAAAAGTAATTCATGAGTCAACACAAGATGTATTTTTGCGGTTTGAGATGACCTGCGGTGTGGCGTGCTTGACACCAGATGGCGCTGTTTCAAGACTGCTGAGTGGAACCTGGGGGGATTTCAGTTGAAAGTGACAGTTGGGATTTGATATCTGTGAGGAAAGGTTGTATGTTAAGAAAGGTAGCTGATGGCTGTTGTTTTTTATGCTTAGCTCGATATTATTAAATACAATTCAATACAAAGTTTTATACTTACCATTTGAATTGAATGAGAGTTTTATTATTCACACGAACAGAGACTGAGTTTTGAGCCTATGGGGGATTATTGTTATATTTTTGTTGCCTATCCGCAGTAACACAATTTCCTCGTCGTCGAAGAGTGGTGAGGTCTGAAGTTGTCTCACATGCTTGCAATAATTGTACTTTCCTTGCTTTTGGAGTGACTTGTCCCTTGGTTTTTTGAAGGCATTCCCCAGCCACCTCATTTGATGAAAGCAGCACAATTATTCACCACACTGAAACCCAAAGCAATTTCAGGAGTATTTAGGATTTTGGAATTCTGGATAAAGTATGATATGCTTAACCTGTACTGAAATATTTTACAGGTCAGAAGTCCAAATTCAGCACCATTGCTGCCTTCTTAACTAAAGACATTAAAGTAATATGCACAGATTAACTTAAAAGAAGAGTAAAGTTTAAGTTTTCCTGTGGTGACTGGTCATATATCTGAGTCAAATACATAGGAAAAATGCAATCTCAGTTCAAATTCACCTTCAGCAGGTTGCACTGCAGGTTGCAATGCAAATAACCAGCACATGAACATATATTTATTTATTTATTTCCACCATTTATACCCTGCTTCTTCTCAACCCCCGAGGGGGGACTCAGAGCGGCCTCACAACGGCAATGATTCGATGCCACATATAGTACAAGTTGCTAATGACGTGATTTTTTTGCTAATCTTAATCTATTAAAAAACCCATAAAATTGAGCCAGAAATTTATTAATTTATAAACAAATTAATGCAGAAAATGTTGACTTACAAAGCAGGAATCACACACTTGGAAATGAACTGGGAGAAACCAATAAAAAGCAATGTGCTGTGAAGGGGACATTAGGCAGACTTTGCATAAAGGCAATCACTTCAGATATAGTTTTCATGTAGAGTTCATAATAGCAAAACTAAGACCATAAGAGTAGCTTTACTGGTCTATCTAGTCTAAGTTTTCTGTTGCTCTGGTGGCCAACTGGTTCCCGGTCACAAGCAGGTAAGAACAGCAATACACTCATCTCCAAAAAAGTCTTATACTGAGGGTAATGTATAGTCATCAAGGCCAATAACCAGTGATCAATTTATCCTATACAAAATGAAATCTGAGGTTAGAGGACTAGATGTCTTATACCAGAGGAAACAAGTAATCTGTATCAATCAGCATTGCCAACAACTATTCTGCTCAAAGTAATGGCTCATTGACCAGTGTCTGTTCCTGAGACGCTGGCTGCTGAAACCTTGGATGTTTCCAAGATAAAGTTCATGGTATTAGTCTGTGGCATGGTGGGAAAATAAAAGAGTCTCATGCCACAGAGTTTCATTAGCACTGACTGGCAGAGGTGCTCTAGAGCAGGGGTCCTCAAACATTTAAAGCAGTTGAGTCCTTTTTGAAGGAAAAGTTTCTTGTGGACCCCAAAAAACTTTTGGACACGGGGGCCACATTGCATTTTAAAATTTGACAGATGGGCCAGGTCAGTGGCAGATGAATGGAGAATGTTTGTGTGAACTAATTGAAAAAAGCATGAACACATTCCTATGCATACTGCACATATTTTGCTTATAGCGCAAAAACAGAAAAGAAAAACAATACAATATTTAAATTAAAAACAATTTTAACCAACAAAAACTTAAAAGTGTTTTAATGGAAGACCACCCAGGAGGATCTAATCCAACCCTCTTCTGCCATCCAGCCTTTGAAATAATGATAACAACAACAACAACAATAGGAGCAACCCAGGGGCCATCTAGTCCAACCTCCTTCTGCCTTGCAGGAAAAGTAGTCAAAGCATCCCCAACAGATGGCCATCCACCCTTTGCAGCAATAATAATAATAATAATAATAATAATTAGCACAACGCAGGGTCACCCAGTCCAACCTGCTTCTGCCTTGCAGAAAAAGCAGTCAAAGCAGCAGGGAGGTCTTTCAGGCTGTGATGGCAGCAGTGCCAGGGAGGCCCCTTAGACCGTGGTGGTGGGACTCCACAAGCCATGTGCTTCCTAGACAGGGGAAAGCAGGGGGGCACGGGCCCCCTGTGGAGTCCCTGGCTGGGTTTCAAGGAGCCCTGAGGGCTTCGTGGAGCACAGTTTGAGAACCACTGCTCTAGAGTTTCAGACAGTATTTCTCAACATTACCTTTGAACTGGGGATAGGGGATATTTGATATTTGAATCCAAAGCTATAGCATGTTCTCATTTGCAGAGCTTTGAAAAAATCATATTTTTTAAACCCTGCCAAAACCCCTAAGACAGCATAGTCAGTGCCATGCTAGTTATAAAATGCTGGGAGCTACAGGGCAAAAGAAACAATGAACGTTTTCTAGCTCTGTCCCATGAATATTTTTTCTCTATTTGTTTACAGTGATTTGGAGATATTTCAGTGATCCTTACAAACACAAATAGGCTTAAGTCAAGTTATTACAACAGTTTATTTTCACATTTTGTGCTACTCTACAAAATTATATTACAATGGCTAGGAAGTAATAAGAGCATTTTCTCATCTTTTTTCTGGGTGAAAAACATATAGTTAATGTTATGTATAGGAACTGCTCGTCACCTTGCTCTTTTGTTGCTTGAGTCCCAGTGAGTTTCAGGCATCTTTGAGAACAGGAGAGAGCACTAGCAGCAAGACTTAAAATATAAAAAAGGAGTATATGTCATGAGGCTTGTGCAGGTATTCCTCAGTCAATCAAGTAGATATGTTCCTGAGGATTGCTTCAACATAAATTTTGATAGCAAAAGCAGAAATCATATGGGAAAAGTAGGCATAGGTTCCTGCGCCACAAAGAAGAACATTTCAACAAATTTCTGCCAATTATTGTCCAATACTAATAAGATGCACTTGTGAAATGAAACAACTTGGTATGGTAAACATTAAAAACTTTTAGGAACCATTCAAAATCCTCTTCCAAAACGCATCCATGGATTATCTTTTTTTATTTTACCAGCCTCCACATTCCTTGTTATTTCATTGTAGTAGTCAAATTTTTAGATGGATTTGGGTTTTTTTCCACGTTGCCTTCCACTTTGTTCTCTGTTTTACTGTTAATGCATGATCAGTATGGGATTCTTGAAGCAACTACTTTTGACTCTATCTGTTGTAGGTAAACAAGAGGACTAAACACAATACTAAAGGTAAATACAGCCAAGGCATAAATATAGAAATGAACGGGCAGAACTGCATGAGCAGATTTCAGGAAAAAAGTAATAGGTGTGATTGGGATTATTGGCACAGCTCTTGCCTTACTAATACCAAGCACATGGCCAATGAAAACAAAAGGATTTTTAGGAAAACCATGTGTTCCTATCCCAAAAAAAGTTCACTCAAGAGAACAGAGAGAAAGAATAAAATGGAAGAAAAGACATAATTGTAATATTATCGAACATTTTCAGCTATTGTCGATTCCATTGTAGTCCTAATGACTAGGGTTATGTGAAGAGATTTCATTATATGGGGCGCTTATCTCTTTCATTGTTTTCTACCTTCTCTCCTGCCTCCTTTACCTGCACCAAAGTAATGCAGAGTTTATGCATACCGTACTTAGATTCTTTTTTTGCAGCTTGTCAGCCTTTGCGTAACTATTCAAATTTGTACAATTGTACAAATAGGTCAGAATTGTACAATTTTGGAGCTTAGCAATAGAGCTCAACTGTGTTTTTTATCTTTTTAATTTCAAATTTTAATTATTTAAAGCATTTCTATTCTGCCCTTCTTGCCCTGAAGTGGACTCAGGGTAGAGCACAACATATGTATGGCAAGCACTCAATGCTGGAACATCTACTTAAAATTGTTTAAAACCATCTCAAAACAACCATACCGGCTCCAGTCAGCGGATTCGGTTTCCTATTATTTCCTTATTGCACTGTCCCAAAGACTTGGTCCCAGAGTCAAGTTTTTACCATCTTTCTGAAGGACAGGGGGGAGGGGGTTGATCTAATCTTGCCAGGGAGGGAGTTCCATAGCTGGGGGGCAATCACCGAGAAGGCCCTCTCTCTCGTCCCCACCAATCACTCCTGTGACGGTGGTGGGACTGAGAGCAGGGCCTCCCTAGAAGATCTTAGTCTCCATGGTTTTATCTTACCTTTTGGCAGCTCAATAAAAATTAACAACAAGAACACCACCCTCAAGGTATTTCCCATGCACCCTTTTCCCTTCAAGTTAGAAAAAAGTTAGAAAATACTATTTTTAAAATACTAGCAAGAACAGCAGCCAACCAAACTCTATGTTCACCTGTTACCGAAAATCGGCTATCTGCTACCAGCGGGTAGGGTAGTTCAATTGCCCAGCATGTCATGCTACTTTGAAAGTCAGAAAAAACGTGATTAGGTTTGAAGGCAATAACAGCAGTTTTATTCACCTGGCAAGATGTGTGGCAAAACAATCATAATCACCAAAAGAACTGACATAACATATAATACAGTGAAAAGCATTTTATCCCCTTTAGCAGCTATTTTGCACAATAGCTTATTTTGCATGATAGAATAGTGTTGGAACTGTTTTTTAAGGTATATATTTGTGTTAATAGTTTTATGTCTATGTTTTAAGTGGCTACTCTGTATGTTTCTGTGTTACTTTGCCTGTGTGGAAACTACCCTGAGTCCCCTAGGGGAGACAGAGCGGTATACAAATAAAGTTTATTATTATTATATTTATTATTATTCAGAAGACCTGCTCCCTCCCCTGATTGGCTCAGGAAATATTGCCTCCTAGGATCTGCCTCTCTTTGGATTAGGACTTCTTTGAGATGAAACAGACTGAGGTGGGGAGGAAGAGAGAACATTTTGGGATTGGTGGGGTTCAAACTTAAGGGTCAGTTGTGCCTACCTCTGAGGGCTATGGGCTCCATTGTCCATAGTGGAAAGAATAGGTATTTAGCACTAATGAAAGCTTGGAATAATCTCTACTCAAAGAGTGAGGCTCGTGAAACTGGAAAATCAATCAAGTGGTTAAACAAAATCCTTGACGAGTCCTGGGTCCTGGGGTTTGCTGGTAATCAGTCTTTCAATAGTTCACTGGAATAATCTGTGTTGTTTCCCAAAACAGCCATGTAGTCCAAAGTAACATAAGCAGCACTACAGAATACAAGTTATGAAATTTGATAACTTTGGGTCTAATGGATCCTGCGCTGGTCCACTGTACAACAGGGGTTCAGTTGTACAAACAGAATGGTAACATAAGGAAGATCGGCTGATTTTGGTGTGTCTTATTCCACACACACAAGTAATATCAGGTTACAGTCTTAAATGTTCAGTGATATATATGCACAGACACACCCGATTGCCCAAACTATGGTGTTTGTTGAGGCTTTGTTTAGCAAACTGAAGTTTCACAACTTAGTTAGTAACTTAAAGTTTATTAATAGCTTTCTGTACAGAAATCTGGAGATTCCTAATGCAAATTTGGGTTTATCTTACAAAGGAAGTGAGGAATCTGGATTGACTTAGGGGTAGAGACCACTAAAACTTCACTGTGCCTGAATACAACATACAGTTAATTTGAGCCTTGAACAATATTACATGAAATGTATCTGTTATGTGACATTTCACATGACATGAATAATATATTATATAAATAATATATATTATTTAATTATTTAAAGGCTCAACTAAAGCTGTGCAACCAAATTTCAAGTCTTAGATAATTACTTTTCTGTTCTTTCTATACCTTAATGTTGCTATTGCTTCTCTTTCTCTCATCCTCCTTGCATGCTTATTTGTCCTGCATCTTCTTTCTATGGATAATTTAATTCCACTAACAGAATAAACTTGGAATGTTGTATAAACCATCTGCAACAAAAGCAGAAAATATTGTGTAATACACACACACACGCATACACACACATACAAAATAGGATACACATACACTCACATATCATGTTCTGCACAGGACTTAAAACTTTTTGTATTCAAAAAACAGAATAGAGTTTTGGATCCATGGCACTGAGGCCTGTTGTTTATTCCCCTCTCCTCTGCTGAACCCCCACTTTAATTGGAAGTTTTGGTATTCATTAAAATCGGACATAAAAGGGCAAGCCTTTTAATCAGGCGGCGTGTCTGTGGTCAGAGTTTTTAATTGGCCAGTAGAGTCAATGGCATGCTGCTCTCTCATTGGAGCTATTTAATAAACTCTTCTCTGGTGATAACGGAGGAATGGTGGTAGCGGTCCCGGGAGGCAAAATCTGTATTCTCTTGAGTGAGCTGAGTGGTCTCCATGCCAACTGTTGCAAAGGATGGTGTCACAACAAATCGTTCCTCCGGGGATGGCCTTCCCCTGGAAAACAAAGGAACGCAAAACCTTCAGATGCCTCATTGTTTCCCAATGCAACTGCAGCTGCACTCTGAACCGTGTAAACAAAAGAGTAAAGGAATCTACTCCATGAACAAAGACATGCCACTACAAGGAGGAATGCCAGCTCGTTCCTGTAGCTGGAGGGTTTGCCCCAAATTAATCAGAGACTCTTTGCAAGAAATACATAAAAGGTTTTTCTCCTTAACACATGCATCTGCTTCTCTTCCGTTATTTCCAGATTGCTTCCATCACATCAGTCATGTACAGATAGGATATAGGTTACACCTGCACCATTATGGCTAAAGATGAAACCATTTAAAATTATGACTGCTATCTCCTTCTAAATATTTTCTAGTTAGCAGGCAGCAAATCCTGAAGAGAGAAAAAAGCCTTGCAGAGACTTTTCCAACAGCATGGTAAAGACCTCTAAACAGATTACATATTGCAAATATAAACTGAAATGTTATTGGGATCATCATATTGAAGGGCTCCCTGAAAGACACTTGAATGGTATATGATTGATCTGCTAGCAGATACTAATAAAAATATAAGAGAAATTGTTGCAAAGTTTCTTTTCTCTTGTGCTAAGATTCATTAATGTATGATTCAGACACATTCAGTTATCCCCTGTATCGATGGGTTTTGTATTCATGGATTTGACCAATCATGGCTCAGTTTTTTAAAAAAACAGATCGTTTTCCTTCGCTACTTCGTGGTTTGCTTATTGTGGATTCGCAGTTTTGCGGATTTCAAAAAATATTAATGTAAAATATATATCATGGTATTTTAGCTGTTTTGTGGGAGTTTGCCACTGCCGCTGTCCGAGGCGCTTTCCCTCCTCAGTCCTCCCTCCCTCCAGCCTTGAAGGGCCTTTCCTTCCTTCCTTTCATTCACTTTATTTTAAGTTTATAAAGACTTAAAATATTGTATAACTACTTAAACAATGTATAAATATTAAAATAAATAGTGTATCTCTACATCACGGTTTTTCACTTATTGTGGAAGGCCCTGGAACGTAACCCCAGCAATAAGTGAGGGAACAGTGTAATTGCTTTCTCTCTAGCACTTGTTTGAGTTGTTCACCACTGTATATAAGGAGCTCATTGCATTTTCCGACAGAATTGCCACGGATCGTGGGGAATCCCCCGGTGCCCAGTGGGTAGCAGGTGGAACTCATCACCCCCCTCTCTCTCACACACACACCACATCGCCCAGCTTCCCTTTGTTGATCTCTATGCATCACGGGAAACCTCCCATGTTGCTGTGGCCATGGCATATGCGGGTTCTGCCATGGAGTTTTGCCACGGAGCCTCGCCGGAAGTAGATGTAGGTTGTGGGATGGGAGCCAGTGGGCTGCATGGCAAAACTGTAGAATAACCAGCGTACAATGAATTTTAGCCCGTTTGATGGGGTTGAATGAGATGACACATTACTATTTCATTATATAATAGGGTTTTAACATCCATGGATTTTGGTATCATCAAAAATCCTCAGCAGAAAAGGATTTGTTTCATATTATATATTATATATTACCTTTATCTACTTTAGTGTTTTATGTTATGAATATCTTGTGTTTATTGGTATGTGACTGCATTATAAAGACTGGGTTGTAATGGCATGTTCAAGGGCTTGCAAATATATTGTGTATCAGCAATTTTTCTAAAATATATTGCTAGATGGAGGAGAGAGGACATATTCAAGGGCTTGCAAATACATTGTGTATATTAGGCATCTTCTCTACGTATATTGCTTGATGGAGTAGTGATAGAAGTGGTAGTTATCACTGTTAATTTCCTGGTAAAATGAGAAGTTCAGGAAAATCTCACAAAGAGGAACGGAGCAGAGAGAACCTTTACACATTGCAAAATTTCTTGGATAACTATACTGCACAAAATGTGTATTTAAAAAGTTACAAAGTACAAATCTCACATTGTGTTACATATTTTAGTATAGCATAATTGACCTAAAGCCTTTCAGAGTGCAAATACCCATAAAGAACGGCACAGAAATCTCCATCTTATTTCCTAGACTGAGGAAGAAACTATGGAGTGTCTTTGTCCTTTAAGCAAAGTTGAAGGCTGTGAAGATCCTTACGCTGGTGTGAAGAAGAACTGCAAAGTAGGGATCAACAGTCTTTTGCCTTGAACTAGCAAAATTACGGTTTTAAACAGTGTGGACAACAGGTCTTTAAAAATATTTTCATTAAATTATGTGTTCCTACCTACAGAAGTCCAGTTCTCAAAAGGCTACAGGTGTACAATATATAGGAGTACACCTGAGCATAGAAAATGACTATTTCAAAAAGTCATTTCTTTTTGCATTTGCTACATTATAAACAAGCTGTCCTTTAAAATGATCCTTAGATTATTCACATGCACGTGATATACACACACACCTGGTTTAAACTGGTTCTAACTGCATTATATGGTCACTGTAGAACCATATCAACCACACCAAACTGCATTATATGATTCTACACTGACCATATAATGCAATTCTAACTGTGTTAATTGGCAGTGTAGAACCAGCCTTAATAGGGTGCTTTTTAAAGAGATGTGGGATTAAGCAGGTTAATATTCTGCGGCAAGGATAAAATGTTATACCTATTGACCATAATACTCTCCAATCAAATTATTACAGTTATCAAGAGTCATGCTCTGTTTTGCACCACAGAAAGAGCTGATAGGTGAATTCACAAATAGTGAAGGGAATAAAAAGATAAATGGGTGTAACACAAGGCAGGATTCAACAACATGTGAAATGTCTCCTATTTCCACGAGGGCATTTTCTTAGCGAAATAACTGGTTGTAATCTCACAAGAAGGATATGCTATGTTTGAGTGTTCACGAGAAACACTCTTTTCTGGTGTATTTTGCATACATTTGCTGTCAAAATGACTTAGATTGCAATCCTATCTCCAGTGCCCAACGTTGGATTCCATGGGTCTTACTCCTGACCAAACATGCAAAAGGATTCAGATTTTAATATCAAAATTATTAAGAAAAGAGTGTATGCTTTTTCCTAGTCATTGATACTAACCTGCAGGCATTAAATAAAAGTAGCTTCATCCATTTGAAAAAACTAAAGTTGGCTGCTGCACCTATAGAAAAAATGAAATAAGTCAGACTGATGATCTTTTCTCATAACTAATATAACTGAAATATTTATAGTAAAATAATATATACTAATAAATTTGGTATAAAAGATATCCTTGCATGAAGGTTTAACACAGTTTAACATGAATTCAAAAGCATACAAATAATAATAATAATAATAATAATAAAAATACAGAAATTCATGGGGCCAGAGTGGTGCAGTGGGTTAAACAGCTTAGCTGCAGAACTCACTGGCCAGAAGGTCAGCAGTTTGAATCAGCAGGAATGGGTGAGCTCCCACTGTTAGCCCCAGCTTCCACAAACCTAGCAGTTCAAAAACATGCAAATGTGAGTAGATCAAAAGGTACCGCTTCGGTGGGAAGGTAACAGTGCTCCATGCAGTCATGCCAGCCACATGACCTAGGAGGTGTCTATGGACAACACCGGCACTTCGGCTTAGAAATGGAGATAAGCACCACCCCCCAGAGTCGGCCTTGACTAGACTCAATGTCAAGGGGAAACCTTTACTTTTACAGATATTCAGATTCCTCCTTAACTGAGGCTTTGGAATAGCTGCTGAGGTGATTAATACAGATTTTACATGTCGTAACTTTGAATATTTTGTTACCTTAGCTCTGTAAAAAAAAAAGCTTCAACATCTAAGACAAACTTCGAAAAGGCAGACCATATATTCTAAATTTAAAATCTGGAAAGGAAGCTGCTCTTACTAAGTTTTACACTCACAGCTGCACATATAGCCGTGCAAAATGTAGACTACATATTCCCAAGTATTTTGATAAAATGAGTTAATGTTATTGCTTGTTGTCAAATACTGTTTCCAAGCAAGTGTGAATCAAAAACAAAGCTCTTACCAACACATTTTTTCATAGCATTGTATGTCCAATGTAAGGAGAGAGAGAGAGAGAGAGGAGAGAGACTAAAGACCACCAAAGTATTCATAACATGTACCAATTCCACGGCACTTTAGTGATGGTTTTTGGTTATGCAAACAAACCACACACATGTATCATCTATTAATGCTGTGAGTAATATATTACATTAATTATAAATAATCTAAAAAAACTAAATGGGTTGGATTTGACAATATAGGTACATATGGGCAATTTTTGAACTTTGGAGATAGATTTCAAAACATTGAGTGCTCAGTTTCATCTTGCTGACTTATTGAAGTAGTTGCAGTGCATCCCTTCCATCACAACTGGCATTGGATAAGGGGCTACTCCAGTGCCCTAATTTGTCCACCCACCAATACAGTCTTAATATGGAAAATTGTGTTCCTAGGGGATTCTGGGGCACAATCTATTTGAGGGCATTTCTAACATGTGATGTACAACTGGTCTTCCATGACTGGAAGGTATCTATATGAATTTTAATTTATCATTATCCTTTGCACCAGGAGAAAGGTAGGAAAAAATCAATCACTCAGTCATTGAAGTACATATAAAGCAATCAATATAAATGTAAAGCAAACAAGATAATAGTTAATTTACAGCTATTTAGTATGGCCTAGCAATTTGAGTGGTCTGGAGAACAGGATTAGAATCCTTGCTCAGCCATTGAAACCCACTGGGTGGCCTTGTTCACTAGCTCTCTGCCTCAGAAGAAGGCAAAGATAATCCTCTGGGTTGCTGTGAGTTTTCCAGGCTGTATGGCCACGTTCCAGAAGCATTCTCTCCTGACGTTTCACTCACATCTATGGCAGACATCCTCAGAGATTGTGAGGTCTGCTGGAAACTAGGCAAGTGGGGTTTATGTTATATATATATATATATTGTTATATAAAGTGGATTGGTATATAAGTTATATAAAGCAGGTGATATATGTACACCTATACCCTTGCTTGCAATGTATGTTTTTGACTTGTGTTATGACTTATATAATATAGAGTACATAGATATATTGCCCTGTTCCAGTGTTGTTTTCCAGACTTACAGGTAGTATTAACTTTGTTGATTAAGTGGGGTTTATGTATCTGTGGAATGTCCAGGGCAGGAGAAAGAACTCTTGTGTGAGGCAAATGTGAATGTTTCAGTTGACCATCTTGATTAGTATTGAATGCCCTTGCAGTTTCAAAGCCTGGCTGCTTCCTGCCTGGGGGAATCATTTGTTGGAAGGTGTTAGCTGGCCCTGATTGTTTCATACCTGGAATTCTCCTTTGAACACAGTTTGGCAATAAACCCCAAGATAGGTTTGCCATGGGGGAGCCATAAGTCAGAAACAACTTGAAGGCATACAACAACAACAACAACAACAACAACAACAACAGATAACTATATGGTGAAGCCTTTTCAATTCAAACAAAAATAATAAACCCTGAAAAAGCGTCAATGCTACAAAATGAAGGTACTTACCAGGTGGTAGACCTGGACTCACTTGACCGATGTAGAAATACAAAATAATGACTATTCCCAAGTTAACAAGGGTATATATCCACTGAATGACAAACATAATGGCAAGTGATCCTATTGCCTGTTGGGAAAATAAATTATTTAGTATGGTGAATCTGCTTGTGCCACCAATTATTTATTGTGCCTTGAACTGTGAGGAGAGGTGAGGTATTATTTTATTATTTACTACCCGTCCCCTGCCACACGTTGCTGTGGCCCAGTCTGGTGATCTGGAAAAGTAATGAGTAAGTGTTGGTTTCTAAAATATGTGATTTCTTGATGCTTGTGGGTAAACAATATTTTTTGTGGTTTCTTTGTCAGTGTTGATGTAGAGATTGCCTGGTTTGCCTACTCTGGAACATGCAACATATAATTGTCCTTCTTTAAGGGTCCCTTTCAAATCTATGATACTATATCTGTCATATAGTAGAGCTTGCAGGGAGGAGCGGTTTATAAAAGTGAATAATAAATAAATAAATAAATAAATAAATATACATGTGTGTGGGTGTGAATCATATATATCTATCTATATCTATGACTGGATGGCTCTTTGTCAGGAGGCCTTTGGTTACGCTTTCTTGCCCTGGTGAAGGGAGTTGGACTGGATGGCCTTAAGGTAGCATTTCTCAACTTGGGGGTTGGGACCCTGGGAGAGAGGTTCCAAGAGGGTGTCAGAAGGGTTGTCAGAGACCACCAGAAAACACAGTATTTTCTGTTGGTCATGGGGATTCTGTGTGGAAAGTTTAGTCCAATTCTATCATTGGTGGGGTTCAGAATGCTCTTTGATTGTAGGTGAACTATAAATCCCAGCAACTACAACTCCCAAATAGTCAGTTTCGTCCAAGAACCCCTGGAGCTGCGAGGCCACCACACGTTCAAAGACTTTGCCCAAAAAGGAGAGATTGGAAACTGGCTGAAAGGTGTTCAAATCAGTGGGGTCCAATGATGGCTTTCTCAACAGTGGTTTTATCACAGCTTCTTTTAAGCTCGCTGGAATTTTGCCTTCCCGAAGGGAGGTATTAACCACCACCTTGACCCACTCTGCCAAACCCCCTCTGGCTTCCTTTATCAGCCAAGATGGGCAGGGGTCCAGGATGCATGTGGTCACCCTTGCCTCTCCAAAAATCTTGTCAACGTCCTTGGGTTGTACAAATTGAAATGAATCTATTATGTTAATCCCACAAACGAACATTACATTTTAATTTATATAGATGCCAGTAGAGCTCCAACAGCTAAATCAGCTGTCGGAATTTAAGACACAAGTGAAGACCTATCTCTTCCAGCAGGCCAACCCAGATAGTTTCAATGATGAATTTTAAACTTCCACCCTATGTCTAACTATGGTTTTGTGAATTTTAATATTATTTTATGGAAATATGTTTCAATATGAACTGTTTTTAAATGATTATGTGTTTTAGCAATGTTGTAACCTGCCTCAAGCCATGAGGAGAGGCAGATAAGAAATAAAATTATTATTATTATTTCTGTTGAAAAATCAAACACCTTGTGATATCCAAAGGCAGAAAAAAACTTAGATTTTTCCATTTCTCACCACACTTGCCTAGACATAATCAGAAGTCATTAAATTTCAATAGGATTTGCTATTGTCTGAAGTTTCGCATATCCAGGAGCATATCCTCTGCTGATACGGAGATCATACTGTATAAAATTACAGAGTTTTGAGAAAGTGGATAATCAGGAGCTTGCAAGGGTTTTATCTCCACTAACTGAAGCTGAGTACTGATAAAATAAAATACTGGTATTATGTTACTGTATCAATTTGTTTGGTTGTAAGCCACCCCAAGTCCCTCTGGGGAGATTGGGTGGGGTATAAATATTATTATTATTATTATTATTGAACACAAAGCATCGGTATGGTTATCAAATTGAAACATTTGAAAATAAATTAGAACAATTTCACTAATATCAGAGTCAGTATGCCTCAAAAAAAACCATTGCACTTTTGTGTTGGCCTTTGGCATGATACAGCATTACTTGACTGCCTTTACTATGGGGAAGCATAGACACTGTCCCTAATTTGAATGGCCAGTTGGCCACATAGCATTTTAGCATGTCTCCAGCCTGCATTACCTATTGTTGTTTCATTTTCTCCCTCTTTCACACCTAGCAACTAAAAGTACCACGTGACAGAGACAATGTGTGTTATAGTCAAACACAGAAGAGCTCAGGTTAGAAAAGGCAGATCTGCATGGATTTTATGCCTTGTATTTAAAAATCTTGCCAATTTGTATAACTCAACCTTTTCAATGAAGTTTGGACTATGCTTTTAGATCTGTAATAACATTTGTGTTATCATTTGCCTGTCCTCCTACAGAAATGATTGAAATATTAGAGACTCACACCAACAAGGGAAAGCCAATGATCACAGAGTTTGGAGTAGAAGGATACTGGCATTTTCTGGATTTCTAATTCTTGGTTTTGTCGTTTTGCATTTAAATCTATAGAAAAAAGAGAATAAAACACAATAAAGGTTGACTCTGAAAGTATAACTCCAGGTATGTTTGTATTCTTCTAAGAATTCAGCTTTAACTGTAGATATGCCTTGCTTCTATCAACGAAAAGAGGCCATCTTGCAGATGCTTCTGTCTCCTTCCCTTGGCTTCTCAGAAGTTCACACTCTGTCAGATATTTGGCATTGCATTCTGAAGTTTCCTCACAACTGCAACTTTACTTTTTCCGCTTTCTCCAAAATGAAGAGCTTCAAATCTTGCCAAGCTCCAGTGTTTCAGGAGTACAGCGATGTGGTACTGATATATTGACACATTTACCTTAGTAATATGTCTAGCCATCTCAAGGCTCTAGCTGTTTCCTAAACCTCATTTCTGCCAAATTATTTGAAGATCCAAATTGGCTGAAAAAAGAGATTTTGCAAAGAAAACATATTCCACTAAAAGGAAAAATATCTTCTTATTGTTATTGGTTACATAATTTCCAATCTATATATTTTCAGACCAGTTTCCCAGTAATTGTTACTCTGTTAGAAGTTTTCAGACAAAGTGATGTTTTATTTGGTATAGCTAATGGCTTTTGCATGACTCAGATCATTTTCACGCTACCATTTTAGAGAAGGCAAACTTTATGCTTCCAGGCATGCAACAAAACCAAGTTCATTTCTAAACAATAGCCTAAGGAAAAATGCAACATGTTTGTTTGTGCAAAATAGGGCTGACTTTAATTTGATGTTGAGAATGTTAACTTCTGGAAGCTATTCTCTCTTATGTCACAATAAAATATAAATATTTCACACTGCTGTGTATGTGAAGGATGCAAATATATGCAAGCCAGCAGATGGAATGATATAAACAGTAAATCTTCTGCACTGAATTAAATATTGGCTCCTTTTGCATAGGCAAATTAGATCACTATTTCTGTGAATAATTAAAAGTAATTATGTGTTTGTTTCTTGACCAAAAATATCTGATACCTAGGGTAACATATAGACCACATAAAAATAGCCAGCTTTGGTGTGGGCTGGTCCATGAGGTCACGAAGAGTCGGAAGCGACTGAACGAATATACCACAACAACAAAAGGGCACCTGAACCTTTCTTTACAGCTATATAGACAGAACAAATTGTACTTCTAATTTTATTACCTTCCGTTTTCTGATTGGAAGTTTTCTGCATCTCATCAGAATTGTGGTCCTCATCTTGGATGTGCTTTTTCTTAGTTTCTACAGTTTCATATGTCAATGCATGTTCTTCATTCTGGCAATTTGGCTCTGGAAAGCTTTGCATATTTTTGCCACTGGATTCCAGCACACCACTGTCAGTATCCTGAGTAGAAACAACATCAGTATCTAGATCCAAGAGAAAGCTGTCTTGTAATGTCTGTTTAGCTGCCTTCTTTTGCTTTCTCTGTTTGACCATCTGGCCAAAGTCCTTCCCTTTGGTTTCAAGAGTGATTCCTGGATCTTTATCGAGAGGCTTAAAAAGATGGTCCATATCTTTTGTGAATTCTAGCAAGGTGCCATCTGACCTGCCTTGAGCAATGCCATCTGACCCATAGCAGGATGGTTTGTCAAGTATCAAAGGCCGAGAACAACTCAGTGCAACCCTGGAGTCCTCCCTCCGCATCTGCCTGGAGTTCTGCTGAAGACCGTAGCTCATGGAGACAGCAAAGTAGGCATAATCCACCGCAATATAGGTAAGCATGAAGATGATGGTAACTATCGGAGCAAGAGTATTCACTTGACCAATGAAGATGAAAACCATGGTGATCAGGCTTGTTAAACAGATTGCAGCCACTGGGGTTTTGTTTGGTCCTTTCTAGATTGAGAGCAAAGAAAAGATCTGTATGAGTAAAATATGGGTGGTACTGCAATTATAAGACAATTGCACTTGCCAGATAATGTCTGCCTCAAACTCCAGTTCTGACTCAAATTACTGTCTTGGAAGAGATGCTTTTAGGAAAGTATGAAGGATGAGGGATGCTTTTAGGAAAGTATGTCAGAGCATGGAAGCAATTCATTACAAGTAATATTGTATAGGCTGCCACTCCGTTATTCCCCTGAGATAATGTATTGGTGACATGTTACTTTTAAGGGAGACCAAGAAATACTTTTGCCTATTGTTATTACCTAGCACTGGGGTGGAGTGATGCCTCTTAGGAGAGGCTCTTAGGGCCTAAATACAATTCTTAATCCCAAACAGAGTAAATCCTTTGAATCAGTGGAACTGACCTAACATGCTCAACTCAATAGGTCTAGTTTAGTTGGCAACGGCATTTAAATCTAGCTCCTTATGATTTTAGTATTCAGCTCCCAGGATCTCTCCTGTTGGCCAAGTAAGCTAGGAACTGGAAAACACTTAGAGGACCAAAGTTTGGGAATTAGTACTTTGGTCCCATCTACACTGACCATTTACTGCAGCTCACAGCTAGTTTCAAACTGCAGCGGCCAGAAAACAAATTCCCATAAAAGCATGCAAGAGAAAAACATTAATGTATATCAATACTCTGTGGTTTGTGTGGTCACCATCCAGGCCTCAAACTAGTTCCAGGATTTCCAGTGTAATCATAAACACAGCAAAGCCACTTTCTTCAATGGTCAGTGTTGATGAGGTCTTTGTCCCTTAATTTTAAAGGTTGGCTGGGTGGGACACTTTTAAAAGCTTTGTCATAGCCTTCAGTTATTTTGATTCCTCGTCCATTATCTATCACCCTAAAGAGCTTTTCCAATGTTTCTATTTCCCTGTCCTCCTCACATTTTCCCTCCAGCTTACTTCAATTGCTGTAAATAGAATTCAAAGTACAAAAGTGATTTGCATTCAATTAACTTAGCAGCTCAGAAAGGAGAGGATTGGAGAATGCTTGTACTTCCCAGTACAATCAGGAAAAAGAAAACTGCTGCACCATTTCTATTCATCTCCTTAAATAACCTTTGCTGCCTTGGTCACACGTGGCTTTTCATGGTTACAAGGCTTCTATGTTTTCAATTTCTTTCCCTCATCACACTAGAGGATGAATCCACTTTAAATCTGGTTTCTGCCTCCTGCAGAATTCTGGGGTTTGTAGTTTAGTGAGGCTGTTAAAGGCTCCTCCCTAAACTACAAACCCCAAAATCCTGCAGGAGACAGCAACCGGATTTAAAGTGGATTCATTCTCTAGTGCGATGAGGTGTTTGCAAGAAAGGAGAGGAAAAGGAAGAAGCATCGAAGTGTGATGTTGTCCATGATTTTTTCTTTTAATTGAGAAACCATGCCATTTTCTTGTGCCAAAATTAAAGGGAGCATATACACAAGAAAGGACTGCATATACATTTGTTTTAAAAAGCAACATTGTTATGCATCAAATTTAGAAACTGAATGGTAGCCCATGCCCTACATAGTGTCCAAAGATATCCAGGTTTTAGAAAAGAAGATTCAATTTCTGGGCCTTTATTCTTCAAAACAGAAGAAAACCCAGAGTAGTGTTTGTCCAAGCAAGCTAGATAGAATAATGGATAAAATTTTAATGGTAATATACTAGATTGGGGATGGGAATCCTGTGCCTTTCGAATATTATTGGATCCAAGTCCCCATTATCCCTCACCATTGACGACTGCTAAAATGCTAAATGAAAGCATAATATAGTACTGTGAAATAAAAGCCAATTCCCAATAAAGCTCATGGTTTGGACACTTTATTTTATGCAGAACTTGTTATAATATTTCTTATTTGAAACGATCAGAGTGCCTAATATCCTTCTGCTTCTGGAATCTCAATTACCAAATGCATTTGGGGATTATGATGATGAAGTTCATAGTTGGGGATGATGATGATGATGAAGATGATGATGATGATGATGATAATAATAATAATAATAATGAAATAATATTTATTTATATTCCACCCTAGCGCCTCACAGGGACTCGGGGTAGATTCCAAACATAAAAAGCAAATATTCAATGTCTGAATACAACAACAATATATCCATAATATTGAAAATTGACAACCCAACGTGTAAAAACAAATTATGCCTTAAGAACTAAAATTAAATGAATGCAACCTGTTATATGAGACATAAGACAAAACTACAAACATCAAACAGAAGCATTAATTTGGGAAACATGCCATATAAATCAGAAGGAAGCAACTCTGAACTTTTCTGCATTGAATAGATAGCTATCTCAGTTTTCTTTCAATGTTTACTAACCCCTTGTCCAAGAAATGCAAGACTTGGTATCACTTTCTCTTGGGCGATGCACTGAAGTATTCTGGGTGCTCCATACAGGCCACCCATACAGGATGCTAAGGATGAAATATACAAACCCAGCAAGAATAGGAAACCCACCAGGGACACCTAAAAATGAAAACAGAGCAAAAATGAGTGCTTTTCTTGATTAATGCTACAGTCCTAAATATATACAATTGGAATGAGTGGGTTGCTTGCCTGAAGACGTGACATAATAAACTTAACAGTGCCAGTGAGGTAGTCTAGTACTGAGTCCTCACTACAGTCATTAATTTAACAGGTGCTTCTCTTTTCACACCTACATACTTATGTTATCATTTGAACTTCAGAATAAACCAGGGGTAGGGAAGATGAACATTTTTTCACATATAAACCTAGTTTGTTTTTTTAAAAACTAACCACGCATATCTTCTAGATCGGAGATGTGGATTCTCTTCATATATTATTGAAATGCAACATCTATAAGCCCTAGGCAGTATACTTAACAGTAAGGCAATTGGAATAGCAGTCTGACAACATTGGGAGAGCTCCACATAATTGTGAAAGCTTTGAGTACATATATACAGTGAGAGGTCCATACTTCCAAGATAGGAAATACCATCAGCATTGAGTTTTTGTTGTTTGGTTTTAGGGAGTGGGTTGGATCAGAGCCACTGAGCAATGCTGTTACACTGGAGCCACAAGTCTTTATCTGGGGATAACAACCTTAATTTAATGTGTTCCTTTTCAATCATCAGTTTTTAAAAACCAGCAGAGAAACATGAAGCACTCTAAAACTGCTGCCCTGTGCATGTTTACTCATAATTCTCATTGACAGAGACCAGCCTGGTGTAGTAGTTTGAGTGTTGGATGAGGATGCTGAGAAATCAGAGTCCAAAACCCCACTGGGCTATGGATACACACTGGGTGACCTGGAACAAGTCACACTGTCTCAGCCTCAGATGAAGGCAACAGCATGCCCCCTCTGGGCAAATCCTGTCAAGAAAAGCCCAAGACAGGTTCACCTCAGATTCTCCATATGTCAGAAATAGCAAACAACAACATTTTCACTGCCTAAGTACCGTACTCCAAAGATACCAGACCTTGTCTGCACTTTGAAGCTAAATAGGATTCACACTAGTTTGTACTTATATGGGAGACCATCAATGAATACCGGGTGCTGTAGTGTAGGCTATATTTCAGAGGAAGAAACTGACAAAATCATCTCTGAGAAAACCCTATGAAATTCATGGGGCTGCCATCAATTGATAGGAGGCTTGAAGATGTGTGCACACAAACACAAACACACAATTTCCCCTGTGATTCACAAAGTGCTCTCTCTTTTTCTCTCCTGGCAAAATGTGCCCAGAACTGCAGCATAATTTCATTTCTTTTTTATGAACGCAGTCTGCAGCATGAGGAAAATGGTATAAAATTCATGGGGCATTTAAATGCATATAAAGTCCCTATGAAACCAAATGAAGCTTTTTGAGTCCTGAGCAACATGTTAACAGAGAGAGGAAATATAGGAAAAGGTGGGTGGGGATTTCGGTAGTATGTTTTGATTAGGTAATGAATCAAAAAAAGAAAGAAAAAAATGTTTATTGGGTAACGAATCAACGAAAGAAACAAAAATGTTAAGAACAGTATGATGACCCATTTTAATAACAGAACTGTACACTTGAAAAGAAACAGCTGATTTGTTTTCAAGATTTGCATAGAATTTTAGTTCCCCAAAGGGCTTGCTTGTGAAATTGCCACTTGACATTTCATTCACAGCATAAGAGGAACCAGTCTTTTCAATGAGAGGGCCAAAATTATTGAAAAATTGTAATGAAGATAAATTCCTCATAAGCAATCGATGGTTCTAGTTTGTCCTCATAGCCCATTATTTCACTTCGTCCCAACACATTCTAACACACACAATGAAACCGGTGCAAGAAGAAATATAGGGTATCTTCCCCGCTAAATGTTGACACTTTTAACAGTGTATAGTTTAGGGAGTGGAGGCTGCATTTCCCTCTTCAAAAATGTTTACAAAAATGTTGTGCCTTTTTGTAAGCCGCTCTGAGTCCCCCCTCGGGGGTTGAGAAGAGCGGGGGTAAAATGCTGGAAATAAATAAATAAATAATAAATACACCCTTAGCAGGGTTAAAGAGGTGGCGCAAAATTATGAGCCCTTCCATTGTCACTTAAGATAGAATTCCTAGCTCATATTAGAGCATTATTATAGCATTTACTTTTCAATACAAATGTATTTACTTTGCCCTAGAATGATCACCAAAACTATAAATAGCTGTTAAAGGGTATATACACTTTGGGGGGAGATCCTGTATTTCTTTAATAACAAAGGTTGCATTACACCATCATTAATATTTTCAAATGAATGTCTCACTTGTGACCAATGAAGTCTAATCCTGCAAATAAAAACTGTATATGCCATTAAATGCTAATCAATTGCACACCTACCTCAAACAGACAAGACTTCTTTCTCCTACCCTGGACATTCTACAGATATATAAATTCAATTTCCCTAGTTTCCAACAGACCTCACAACCTCTGAGGATGCCTGCCATAAATGCAGGTGAAACATCAGAAGAGAATGCTTCTGGAACATGGCCACACAGCCCGGAGTACTCACAGCAACCTAGTGTATGTTAATCCTTCCATTACATCATCATTGTACATCAGCATTGCACAAAGTGGAAATAAAAGTCTTGCCTCCTATTTCCTGTGTTTCATGATGCATAAAGATGGATTAAAACTTTCCTTCCCAAAGAATCTGCTGAGCATTTGTTTTCCCCAAAAGCAGAAATTAAATTAGTGTTTCCCATATGGCTCGCTTTAAATGCACACATTCAGCAACACAGTTTTGCATCTTGCTTCTCAACCATGGAAGCCATAAAAAGACAAACTAATCCTGGAAGAGATTCTCAACATAATTCTCAACAATCTTGACAGATGAAGCAAGACAAATCCATCAAGAATGGACTGCTGTCATATTACACATGTTGGAAACATTTTGACGACTAACATGCTGCTGGCCGGGATATTCTGGGCGTAGTAGCCCTCAGTTGGAGATGCTCTGGAACTCAGAGGACTACACACTGCCATTGTGTGCTTCTCAGAGAGCAGCAGTATCTCATCTTACCTGCCATTTTGGCAGAACAGGTATATCTGGTGTCTCAACCACCATGTTGAAAGAAGCGCTGTGCCTGTAAGGGGACAGGCAGGTGAGTGAGCAAAGTAGTACACTGGGACAATTAATCAGGGATAAGATTAAAGGTAAAGATTTCACCTGACATTAAGTCTAATCATGTCCAACTCTGGAGGGTGGTGCTCATCTCAATTTCTAAACCGAAGAGCCAGTGTTGTCTGTAGACACCCCCAAGTTCATGTGGTCAGCATGACTACATGGCGCACTGGTTACCTTCTCGCAGAAACGGTACCTATTGATCTACACACATTTGCATTTTTTCAAACTGTTAGGTTGGCAGAAGCTGGGCCTAACAGCCGGAGCTCACCCTGCTTCCCGGATTCAAACTGCTAACCTTTCAGTCAGCAAGTTCAGCAGGTCAACAGTTTAACCCCCGAGCCACCAGAGGACTAAGATTATTATGTGATAAAAGGAAAAATACCAATTTGGAATGCAACTATTGTGTGGTGGCGACTATTATGCTTTTTCAACTGTGGGGGCAGTTGGCATGAGTTCTGGATTTGGGACAGATATGTCCAGTTTGGCTGGATCTATTGTGGTGGTGTGGGGGGGGGGGTCTCCTTCGGGGACTCAGAGATCATGGGGCCGCTGTAGATCTTGAGTGGGTGAGGCTTCAGCTACCCATACATTGCCCCCTGGTGGCATAAAACCATATGGGATGGGCTACTCCCCACCACTGTGCTCTCCCAGTAATCCCAGGTTACTCTGGCAGCTGGAGCTCATTGGGCAGCAGCAGGTTGTTCAATGCCCAGATCTGAACCCATCCAGGCGCCATGATGGCTGTAAGGAATGCAATTGTTACCAATAAAATGTCTATTTTTTGACATGTGCTTGCAGAGTGATCTCGCACTTGACCCCTCAAGCAAACAGACCTTCTCCTTCTCATTAACTTTCCTAAGTATGTTATCTTCATACATTTTTAAAAGGAGAAGAAAAGATGTGTTGTGTGGCACTAGGTGTTACCCTCGACCTATCCACAAGTCATAACAAAACCCAGAATTCTGTCCCCAAAACTGCCCTTGACCTATAGATGAGTTTGACATATATATGAGTATACATGGTAATATGAAAGAAGAGTCTGGTATGTGAGACAGAATATTCAGTGACTCCAAAAATGCTATTACAGAAAGGCAGAACGATGTTTAAAACATATAAAGACAACTGGTTTCCAAAATTAAAATGCCTAGTGTGCTTCTGTTCCTCTTTTTCAATGGTGATCAAAATAACTGGAAAGTCTAAGCTGAAGCCTCCCCAGATTATGTTTCCACTGTCCCCACTTTTTTATTTTTTTTCTCTTAAGTACATGTATTCACTCAATGAAGCTACTGGATATAAATAGTTAACTTGTTCAATTTTACCCCCACAGAAAATCTTTCCCTAGACTTTTAGAAAAGTTAAGCATTAATATAATTCTATTCATAATATGCTAGTAAGGGAACCAAAGAAAACCTTTTGTTTGTAGGGCACCATCGCCTCAAATAGACTTCACATATATATCAGTCACCAAGGGAATGTATAGTATTTAATAATCCTCTTAGTTTTATTGCAGTCACACTGGGATAAAAATGAAAATGTACGGTCTGCATTCTGCAAGAGTCAACGTGATTTGTGTTTGATTTTAATTTGGTTTCTAAGAAATGGGATACAGTGAACGAGATAGAACACTTATTGTTTAGGAATATGTGCCTGCTTCAGTTCCTGGGGCTATTAGTGGAGGGATTATACTAAGATGCTGTAACACTGAAATCTATTGAAGAATGCCAGCTGTCTAAATTAATTAATATTCTCTAGTATAAGAGAAGGTATTTCTAACAGAAAGTTAAGGGGCTCCATCTTGGCTAGTGATAAAAGTATGATTTTAATTTATTTTTGTTTATTTGCTGCATTGATATCCCACCCTTCTCACCCCACAGGGAACTCAAGAGCAGCCTTACAAGTAGGCAACAATTTGATGCTGCATAACATACAATTCGATGCCTCATAGTAAAGGTAAAGGTTTTCCCCTGACATTAAGTCCAGTCGTGTCTGACTCTGGGGGTTGGTGCTCATCTTAATTTCTAAGCTGAAGAGCTGGTGTTGTCTGTAGACACCTCCAAGGTCATGTGGTCGGCATGCCTGCATGGAGCACTGTTACCTTCCCACCGGAGCGGTATCTATTGATCTACTCACATTTGCATGTTTTTGAATAATAAAATAAAACTTTATTTATATTCTGCTCTATCTCCCTGACGGGACTCAGGGTGGATTCCAAACCCAAAAGACAAACATTCAATGTCTGAATACAATAAAAATACATCCATACTGACAAAATTTCAACAACCCAAAATATAAACATGAATTATAACTTAACAACTAAAATTAAATAAAAAACACAGCCTGTTATAGCAGACACAAGACAAAACATCAAACTGTTGACAGAAACTGAGGCTAACAGCGGGAGCTCACGCCGCTCCCCGGATTCAAACTGGTGACCTTTCAGTCAACAAGTTCAGTAGCTCAGCACTTTAACCCACTGCACCACCGGGGACTCCTGATGCCTCATACCATACAGCTAAGATGAAATATTTGGCAAATGATGGTTTTGCAAAAGTGCCCAAAACTTTATCTAATGCTTAGCAAATAAATATAAAATTTATTCCACACTCCACAATAATTTCATGCAAGTAAGAGATGGTCCAAGGCATGTCTTCCTCTAATTTGGAAAAGTTACTATTTGGTTAGCAAAGTCTTCTTGCCAGTGGCCATGCTGGTTGGGGGATTCTGGACTTGGACAGATCCACTTCCTCCCTTCTCCTTCTCACCTTGATTTCTTCCTCGAATAACACACATTGATGTGAATGTTAGGAAGGAGGCCATCACAGCAGTTTTATTTTGGGAGGAAATAACCACCTAAAAGTAAATTTGGTTTTGGAAAGTTCCTTGATATTCAGGGGTGTGGGTGATCTGTTTTGTGCATCTGTTTCTTGGAAATTAATTAATGGCCAATTGAAGTCGATTTTTCACAATCTTCTGACTGATAAAAACTTGATATGAAACTTTGTTGCTGGAAAGACAAAGTATCTTTAACGGATAGAAGATTTCAGCGTTTGAAAGAAATTTACAAATGGATTTTAATTTGGAGATTTGGTCAACTTTTGCAAGTAGTTATGACAAATCTGGTTATTTTTCCTCCATTTGTGCTTTTTTTGCTGCATTTGTTACATTGGAACATTACTATATAAACTGAGATTCTTGAGTTGCATGGAGATTATAATTCTTATGTCCATCTTCAGTTTTTCTGCTCAACATTTCAAACTTTAGCAGCTCTGATTGGTTCACTGTCTCATGCCTATGTCAGGTCTGGTTTGAACTTAAAGCTGGGAATCTGTGGTGCTGTGTTTTGCTTTTTCTTGTGGTAAACCACTAAGCCTACAACTGGGAACATCTCTCTGGGAAGTAAAAAAAGTCCTGAAACACTGGTTCTGCCCACCCAAGTTGGCAGACATTTTCACTCTTTTACAGGAAGGGCCGCAAAGGCCTTCTTGTTTAAGTTGGGACCTTGCCTGAACAATGATGGTTTTTCTCAACATGACTATACATGTTCCCCAAGTTCACCAGCTTAACCCCCTATGCTTTTTCCTATGGCGAAACCTGCTGGCATGACCCTTTCCCAACTCCTGGCTACAGTGCTATGGTTGTTGCTGACCTATCTTTACAATTAATTTTAGATTTCTGTGATCAATTTTCTAGGGATTTATTTATTTATTTATTTATTTATTTATTTTGTAGCTAGCTGACACAGAAGCTTTGCAGACAAATGGCAGAGTATTTTAAAAATGAAATACTTACTCATCTTATATGACCAAATGTATTTACTGGAAAGTTACAATTTGCTGAAGCAGCTTTAACACTCAATGTTAAAGTATACTAATTTTTAAGTGTGGTTTTAAAAATTACAGAGAAAGAGCCAAAGTGAATATGCATGCAGTCAATACATTTAAAGCCCACGTTGATTATGTTTTTAATGTATTCTGTTTTACATGTGTATTTGTATCCTGTGTTTCATTTTTGATGTTTAATTTTTTCCATGCAATTAGTTCACTGTTGTTATTATTCTGCATTATGTCATATTGCTTTGCTGTATTTGCACTTGTTCGGACATTGAATGTTTGCCTTCTTTATGTGTAACCCGCCTCAAGTCCCCTTGGGGAGAGAAGGCAGTCTATAAATGTATTATTGTTGTTGTTGTTGTTGTTGTTGTTGTTAAAGCCAAAATTATACATTAAAGGAAAAAAAACAGGTTCATAGTTTTCCCAAATAATATTTGATAACACAAAATCCTGCGCACAGCATCTTTTAGTGAAAGTGAAACAGAAGATATTTTTGTATATTACTGCATGTCACACGGAGAAAGAGAATGGGATGGTTATTTATAGCGGTAGCTATGCATTTTTCCACTTCTGATTTTGCCTCTGGCATGCAAGCGTTCTGGAAGGCAAGTTCTAGTTTTAAAATCCAAGATATTATTTTATTTTTCATACACGAGTTAACACATGGATTGTGATAAACATCTCTGAAAGATCAGCAGCTGCCTCCTTGAACACATACTTAAGCAAAGCATATTAAACAAAGGAGCCATATTTACATTTATCAGCATTTTGGGGGCACATTTTGCTCCAAATATTGAATTGACAGTGTAGCACTTAACCCTCTTCACTGAATCATTTAAGACGTATGGCAACTGCCATTCATTCTCTACTTCACATATTTCTTTCTTTTTAATTTAGCACTAAATCATAGTTTGACACTACATGTCCTCAAGAGAAATCATGGCTTGTTCAAACCCCAGTTAGCCATGTTTTGATATTAATTACACAATCCAACACAGACCTCTATCACAAAACTAAAAGTGAAATGGGAACTCCAGTCACAAGAAGGGAAGGGAAGTACACAAAGCCAGTATTCATTCAAATACTGCCACAACTTTTCAGACTGTTATACCGAAACAGACCAGCATAGAATCACACTGCTTTAAAAATCTAATTTGAACCAGTCCTTTGCAGTACTGAATGAATCCATTTTATGCATTTGTATAATTAGTTAATTACCTTTTCTGCTATCATAAAATCATAGCGGAGAGCTTCTCGAGTACAAATAGCTCCCAGTAAAAAAACGAAGACTATGTACAGAAACCATCTGCAAATAAAGAAACATTCATGTCAAGGAAACAAGAATCATCAATTATTTTTTGGAAATATTCAAACATATATTGCCTCAAGATTATTATTCACTTCAGCAAAAATTAATTATAGTTGTGCTTGCTCTACTCTGACACTGGGAAAATAAGATGTATGTGTTTTGTGTAGCCCCCACTTGGCAAAACAAAAACATGTTTTCACATTTTTAGGAGAGAATGCTCTTCTATAGCATGGCCATAGAGTCCAAAAAACCTACAACAACCCAGTGATTCTGGCCATGAAAGCCTTCGACAATACAGAATACTCTTCAATCTATGGAAACCACAATGTTTCTATGAGCAATAAAGCTATGGGTCACCGCAAGTGTAGCCACTGTAGCTCTTGCTCACAAGCAATACAGTTACATAAATGAATGTAAATGAAAGATGAAATCATAGGCTCTTAGGGCCACAGGGGCCATCTAGTCCAATCCCTTCCTAAAGAGGAATGCACAATTACAGCACAGAGTTGGGTCGGCAATGTAAAGAAGGAGAGTCAGCCCACCACTTTTCCGCTTTATTTATTAGCTGGGCCTAGTCTTGCTTTGTAAATAATGTAGTAACTATTTATTGAGGCTGAAAAGTAAGAATCTGGAGCCAAATGTTTAATGTAAAACATAGGTTAAAAGAAGGAAGTTGAAGTGAAAGATAAAAGTGGAATAATTTAGGAAAGGCATTCCTACAGTTTGCCTTCTCTTTTTTCTTCCCATAATTTGATCCGGTTAAAGCCTAAACTCATCTGAAACTTTTTTTTGTGCTCATGAATCAAATGTAAAGAAAGAACACAGTTTTGTTTGCACTTTTGTGAACTGTAAGTCACATAAGGATTGCTTCTGCTTCTCTAAAGCCAACCAAAAAACCTCTAGGACAACTAGTTAACGGTTATTGAACTGGGAGGTAGCTCTCCAGTAAGACACAACTTCTAGGAACAGTGAGAAGTACATTATCAAAGGTGTCATAATCTTTGGCTACTAATCAAATAATTCATCAGAAAACTAAAGTGAATGACATAACACAAACCTCAGTGTAGACTATGTCTTATGATTGTATATCCAGTTAGATTTTATTTAAAAAAATTGAATAAAAAATATTTTGCTGTGTGATTTTTCTTGGGTTCTCCAATGGATACAAGCAAAAGTCTCAGCCTCAAGAGTTTCCTTCCCACTAGAAAATTGGAGAGTGGGAAGGTGTTTCTAAAAATGAGTTATATCCGCCCTGAGATAGGCTGTTTGCTCTGGAATCCCAACATATTTTCTGAACTAGAGGGAAACTTAGAAGACTAGAAAAGGGGGAAAACTAATTCACAAATCAACTTGTTAAAGTGACCAGGGCTGAAGGGAGAGCATAGGGAAATTATTTAATTGCACTAAGCCCCTCTGAATATCTACAGCTTGCTGGAAGTTTCTGAATTCTGGGAGTTGTAGTTCAAAAAAATGATTTTTTTTTTGGTTTGAGATCCAGTAGAACTTGATAATTGATGATTTTTGAACAGCTGCCAAAGGCTGACAGATTTAAAAAGAACAACCAGAATACAAAATGAATTCATCACACTTAGGAGTTACAGGCTTAGTATTCCAGCCCAGCTTACCTCTCCAAACACATCTCCCTCTACCAACCATCTCAGAAGTTAAGATCATCTGGGGAGGCCCTGCTCTCGGTCCCACCTCCCTAGCAGGTGCAACTGGTGGGGGCGAGAGATAGGGCCTTCTCAGGGTGGCTCCCTCCCCAATGAAATTAGATCAGCACCCTCCCTTCTGGCCTTCAGGAAAAAAAGTAAAAACTTGGATATGGGACCATTGGGCAGTAAGCAATACAATGAATGATCAGGGATTATGTGCAATTGATATTTGGTATGGCCTTGGACCATGATTTCTGGATTATGTGATTAAAGGTTAGATTAATATGTTTTTAACTCCACATTTTAATTGTCTACATGCTTTTATGACCTAATCAATAGTTATATGTTATTGTTTCTCTATGTTAACTCCCCCCCTCTGTCTCTCTGTCTCTCTCTCTATCTATCTATATGTGTGTGTGTGTGTGTGTATATATATATATATATATATATACGTATATATATATATATATATATATATATATATTGCAGTATTTTTCCATAAATATGTTGGAAACAGTTTTGAGTCCCCTGGGTTGAGAAAAGCAGTACACAAGTGAAGTAAATAAAATGAATAATAATAATCTTTATTTGTACCTCGCCACCATCCCCTTGAAGGGATTCGGGGTTAACAAAGTACTCAAGGTGCCTCACGTGAAACAGAATTACATATCATCAAAACATTATACAATTAGACTGAATACAAACAATGGACAACATCAATTGATAAAATTTAAAAATTCTAAAACACAGTGATACTTGTGGGTCATTGGGTATCTTTAAACATGAACTAAAGTGCCGAATAACAATGATTGACATCATCACATGACCAATAGCTTAATGTAAATCCCTTATCTGAAGTGCTTGAGACTTCAAATACTTTGGATTTTGATTTTTTTTTCAAATTTGAAATATTTACAATTTACATATATATACAGTATAATGAGATACTCTGCAGCTAGGACCCAAGTCTAAACACGAGATTCACTTATGTTTCATATGTATCACATACACATAATCTGCAAGGAATGTTATGCACAATGACAATGCTCGTTTTTATTATGTAATGATTGATATGTTGTGAGCCACCCTGAGCCATTTGGGGGGGGGGGGGTGTAGACAAATTCGAATAAATAAACAAACAAACAAACAAACATACATACATACATACATACAATTTTGGTGCACATTGTACCACCAGAAAGCAAAGATTTCACTACCTTAGCCAGCCATGTGGACAATTTTCAATATTGGATTTACAAGGAAGGGATATTCAACCTACTCATGAGAGAAAGATTTCTATTAGGAGGGATTCACCACTACCACCCCTCCCCAAATCCATATTTTCAAGAGACTTACGAAATGCCTATGGCAGCCAGGGATCCTAGGGGGATATTCTCTGCAGGTTTCCTGAGATCACCACTCATATTGAACCCAGCCATCACACCTGCATTTTGGGGCACACACAAAAATAAACATGATGTTATGTTAGATTGCTGTAAGACAGTAGCCTCTAAAGTGCGCGCGCGCACACATCACGGGTGCATGTCCTGATATCACTGCCATGTATACAAGTGTTGTGATTAAGCAGTCAGGTATCCAGTGGCAACAGACTACGAACTATCATGCCCACAAAGAAGTTCTTTGTTCCAAATTGGACAATGGTACTAGAAGGAAGGCACAGATTTAAAAACAACAAAAAGAGGTTTATCGCTAAACTATCGCTTGAAAGCAGTCGCTCTCCAAATGTCCCCTGGCATTCAAGTTGGCACATCATTCAAACACACTATCCATCTCATAGGAGTACTTAACGCCATAGGTATTGTAGGCCCAGAAATGTTCACAAGGAAATTCATCTTACACATTTTTGTGGAACATGAGCCTTCAGGACAAAGAGTTTACCTCTTTATCTTTGATCATTCTTACCCACTCTCTGACATTTTGGCCAGAGTGGGCTCCCAAGGAAAAAAGAGAAAAGAAATAAAGAAAGAACTGTCAGACTGAGATTTTCTCAGCAGCAGCTGCACATTCAACTGGTTATTCATGAGCCTCAGCATGCTCTAAGCCAAAACAGCAGTTTCCAATGTTATCTATGGCAGACTAAAACCCAGTTTCTCACTATGAATCTTCCCCTATCTTTCACCAAGACACTATCTTGATTTGAGCATGTCTGGGACCAATCCATGAAAGGATACCCAATTCAAAAGGATTGGACACACTAGATGCTTTTTATGTTGTCACAATCTGTAATAGCTTTCTGAGGTCCCGTCCCAGTCACAACAACTATTAAATGCCACTCATGTATCACTTATTCATTTATTTTGTATGCCGAAGCCATTGGTTCATATGTAAGGCTACAATCCTAAATACATACAGCAACCTCCTCATGGAGTTTTCTTGTTCACCCAGGGTTTCCCATTTCCTTCCTTTGAGGCTGAGAGAATGTAATGTGCCCAGGGTCACCCACTGGGTTTCCATGGCTGAGTGTGGATATGAATCCTGATGTCCTCAGGTTTTAGCCCAGCACTCAAACCATACTGGTTCAGAGTGTCTTACTTCTCAGTAAACTTGCTCAAGGTTGCTGGCAAATCATTTCCATGAAAATTGATTTGTGGGATACTTTTCTATGAACACCACACATACAAATCTGTGCTAGAGGAAATTGTCTATCTATGTCTGGAATTTAAAGTATCCAAATTTTTATGGCAATCTAACTCAGGAAAAGCACCATTTTCCACACCCATAAGTTTGCATGCAGCTCATGCAATAGTCTAATTCCCTGATTGACAGACCAATTTCTTTACTATTATATTACAAAACATTTAGGAAGAAAGCCACACTTCCAGATGACTTGTTCTAATAGCTTCATATAAATGTTTAAAATGTTTAAAATGCCTTTTGCAAAGAAAGGAGAGCAGCAGAGCCATTTGGGTTGTCTACCTGTAAAATAAAGTAGGAGTGTGAAGCAGCATGTCACACCATTCCCATCCGCTCTAACTAGCACAGCAAACGGTGGTGGAAGCGGGAGGCCATAACAACTAGATGGTTACAAGTTGCCAATTTCTGAAATAAAACAACATCACTATTGCTAGCATGAATGAAACATGAATGATTTTTATAATGACCTATAACTTTCATTGTTCCTTTTCTCTTTTCAGATACTGCACAGAAACTATATGGAAAAGGTAAAGGTTTACCCTGACATTAAGTCAAGTTGTGTCCAACTCTGGGGGGTGGTGCTCATCTCCATTTCTAAGCCAAAGAGCCGCCATTGTCCAAGGTAATGTGGCCATCATGACTGCATGGAGCGCTGTTACCTTCCCACAGAAGCGGTACCTGTTGATCTACTCACATTTGCATGTTTTCGAACTGCTAGGTTGGCAGAAGCTGGGGCTAACAGCAGGAGCTCATTCCACTCCCTAGTTCAAACCGGCAACCTTTTGGTCAGCAAGTTCAGCAGCTTGGCGGTTTAACTTGCTGCACCACCAGGGGGGCCCTATGATGGAAGCTATACTTTTGTCAATTTACCAGTATTACATTCAGTCAAGGCCCTTGTTACAGAACTCAGCCTTATTTAATTTATTGACACAGCTTGGTGGGAGCTAATTAATAGATTTCTTCTTTCATAACATCAGATTTAGGGGAAAGCCAGATGTGTGTTGTTTTTCACTCACCCTTTTGCTTGTTATCTGAGCAGGCTGTCCCACGCTCATGCTCACACACACATCGGTACACTGGATTAATTTTGAAGTAAAAATCCTGCCTGAGTTCAGGAAGCACACCACAACCGCAAGGGGCCTCTGAAAGTTCTCCTACCCATTTAATGGTAGAAGGAGAGAGCATGGTTGCCCTTTGGGATTGGCTAGCTGGATGGGGAGAAGGGACCCTATAAATATTGCCCCTTGCCCAATGATGGTAAAAGAATACAAGTGCCCACATCACCCATGCATACGGACATTTATGAAAACTGGAAGGTGGTGGACGTTGCCTCAGAGGTGGCATCAGGCTCAGCTGACAAAATATATGTTTCTATAGAGTCCTAGATCCAGGATCCCCTTCTCCGTCCATATTTGATACTTTAGAGAGAGTGCCATCTCGTCTAGAACACTCTCATCCAAATCTAATTTCTACTTACACTACCTTCCTTCTAGTTGTCATTAAGTTTTAATGTATTTGCTTGCATCCATGCCAAAAGAGATTGTAGATGTATGTTTGGGAGTGCCAAAGCTTTCCTGGGATTAACTGCTAGAAGCAACGGTTAGAAATCTAGGTCATCACACACTAAAGCATCTTTCAGTCCACACTTCCAGGTGACTTCCTTCAATAGCTTCATGTAAATGTTTAAAAGCACAGGGCTCAGAACAGAACCTTGTAGGACTCCAGGGACAGTGATGGGGAATGTATGGCATTCCATAAATTGCTGTCCTGCAAGTTTGTGGCAACACTGTTCTTGCTGGATTGATGGGAGATGCAGCCCAAAAATAATGGGCTACACATTACCTGGCAAAAGGCCACATCATGTAAAGCAGGGGTGCTCACACTTTTTCAGCATGCGAGCTACTTATAAAACAACCAAGTCAAAATGATCTACCTACCCACTACAAAAATGTGAAACATATAACACAATATCTGCTTTGAACTGGGGTTTCTGAGTCCACACTGCCATATAATCTGATTCAAAGCAGATAACATGGGATTCTATTCAACTGTGTGGAAAGAACCTCAGATAACCCAGGGCCGGCAGCACTTGGGTGCTGTTGGGAGCCTGCAAGGCGGGACTGAGCCTTCCTCCCGTCCTGCCTGCAACCTACCAGGATGCCCTACGCCAGTGTTTCCCAACCTTTTTTGAGCCGCGGCACACTTTTAACATTAAAAAAATCCGGGGGCACACCACCAACCAAAATGACACAAGATGACACTGTAACACAGTAAAGAACGGCTGGGGGATGGTGAGCTGCTGGGAGCAGCTGCTGGGAGTGCCGAAGCCAGAGGAGGAGCCAGGCTGCGTCATGCCCCCCCCCCTCCACCCGGCTTCAGCTCTCTCACAGAGGAGGAGCATGAGCGGTGGACGGGCTTCAGTAGGCGGGGCTCCTCCGCGCGGCTTCAACAAGCAAGGGGCGAGAGTCATGGCGGGAGTCATGGCAGATTGGAGGCTGGTTGGGGAAACGGCCGAAGGAGGTGGTGCCCCGGTCCCTTCTTCTTTTTCTTCGCTGCCGCCCATCCCTTCCTCCTCTTCCAAGCAGCAGGAGTTCAGCAAGAGGAGGGGGAAGGAAGGGGGGCAGAGAGCTTTTCTCACGGCACACCTGATGATCACTCACGGCACACTAGTGTGCCACGGCACACTGGTTGAGAAACACTGCCCTACGCGATCTACCAGTATCTACCTAATGAGCACCCCTGATGTAAAGCAAAACTACCTCAGCTTAATTCAAGCGAGCTGGTATGTGGTTCACTTGTGCCAGAATCAGGATGTAGCCACCTGGATATGAAAAGGATACGGACTAAAGCATACAGAATAAAAAGTAATCTAGATTTGGACACAAATAATAAGATGAAAGCACAAATTTCTGTACTGACACATTGTGGGGTGAGCAGTGAAGCCCAAATGTTATAAATACATAGAAAGCAAAGAGGAAACTGTTATGTCATCTGCAAATTAATGACACACTTAACATACCCACAAAAACGGTATTCTGAAAGAGCATTTCGAATCACTGTTGGTTTTACTAGTATTAACAAAGTAATAAATCAATAGCCCGTTTGAAATAAATTATGTCTGTTAGTTTTGGCTTCTTTCCTAGTTGTCAAAAATTAGCAGGAGTATGTAACCGTTTAACAACATTAAGGATAATTTTTATGGCAGCTTCAATAAATATTCTTCCTTCTGGCCTATTTAGGATAAAGAACAGCTGTGCTCTGGCATTAGATATGCCAGCCTGGATCTCTCCTTGGGTCTCTTCACATTTCATTTTCATTTTATGTTGATATTTTGCCTTTTTCTCCACAAAAAGCACACACAGCCCAGGTTCTTCTGGAAATATTACCTGTTTGGGATTACAAATACCTGAACCTTGGCTATGGGGACTGTGAGATCTGGTGAGATATATTCTAAAAAGTAACACTTTCAAGCTCTGTCACATAGTTTCCTATCAAGACGCTGGCCAGTGACAGACCTATGTAACTTTGATAAGATTACTTCCATTGATGCCCCAGTGGTGCAATGGGTAAAACCCTTGTGCCAGCAGGACTGAAGACTGACAGGTCAGAGGTTTGAATCCGAGAAGAGTGCGGATGAGCTCCTTCTGTCAGCTCCAGCTCCCCATGCGGGGACATGAGTGAAGCCTTCTACAAGGGTGGTAAAACATCAAAACATCAGGGTGTCCCCTGGGCAACATCCTTGCAGACGGCCAATTTTCTCACACCAGAAACAACTTGCAGTTTCTCAAGTCGCTTCTGGCACACACAAAAAGATGCAGTATTACATATCTCCAACATTTCACTGATGAAAACATGTATGGTCAAGCAACATCAGAATATGGTCAAGATGGTAAAAGTTACTAATTAGGAGAAATATGCAAACTGAGTGTACCTGAGCCTACTGTTGATTTCATCTGAGCTCAGTTCTCAACCAATGAAGTAAACGGAGGACAGAGAGGGTACAGAGGGGAGAGAAAAACTGTGACAGTTTAAAAGCAGCTGCAAAAGTGGGATGGCAAAAGGTTATCTGAGACCATCCCTTTCAAAAGAAAATAGTTGGAGAGACTGTTGAGGGTGTGTGTTATTACGGTTTGTAGGTGTTCATTTATACAGATTTTGAGCACCCATTGTACACCCAAAATACAACAATATCTGGCTACATTGGATATTTCCTTAGCCTGCTGATGTGATATTTATATTTGTTTTTAATGTTTAGTGTTTAAGTGATTTGACTTCCTGTATTTATTATGGTTATTTAGTTTAATCCTTGGCTTCGGCAGTTTATAAGTTAAATTGAGTTTAATACATTTCATGATTTGCTTTGATTGTTGTCTATTTGTTTCGGTGCATTCAATGTTTGCTATTTTTGTTATTTTTGTAAACCGCCCCGAGTCCGTTTGGGGAGAAAGGGCGGGTTGTAAATGAACTTGTGTGTGTGTGTCTCCCCTTCCCATATGTGTGTGTATATTAAAAAAAACACACACATTACTTGGCAAAGGCCACAGGGTGTAAAGCAAAACTACCCTGACTTAATTCCAGCATATTTCTAAACACCTCTCTTTCACATTCCTTTGCTCTTGTCTTCATCCTCCTCTCCCTCTCCCTCTCCCTCTCCCTCTCCCTCTCTCTCTCTCTCTCTCTCTCTCTCTCTCACACACACACACACACACATACACACTAATAACTAAAATCAGATTAAGTTGTCAGAGAGGTACCAATCTTATTAGGTTCAGTATTTATCGTATTTTAATTAATCAAAGAAAAGTGATCTATCTTGACTTTATGATTATTTCTTTCTCTCTAGATATTGGCATAGTTAGCACTGAGGGACAAATATAACATGTTTCATATTGTTGGTTGATAATGTCTCATTGGAGTACATGTGCATAGAAAAGATGATAATCTTCATGGCAGCCAATTTTACCCCTATGCACCAAGAGCATTCAGCAACCTGTAATTTTTTACTATACATTGCCCAAATACTGCAATTGAAAGTCACTTCTGGTTGCAACATCTGGATTTGGCAGTAGACTTGCAAGGCTTTTGTGGATGGGAGGAGCTCTTATACAAAACTATTGCTCCAGGCATGTTTTGGGAGTTAAATTAAAATGAACATCCCTGGAGCTTCTGGTGCTGGAAAAAAACACTTGCAGTCCATCGTCTTTGTGCTTCCCATGATGGCATTTCAAAGAGAATCTCAATGTGTAAGTCATAAAACCCTCTACATATCCCCAACACTTCACAGATGAAAACCAGGACATGTGTCCAAGCCACATCAGAGTGCGGTCTAAAGGGTGGGCCAGGCAACAAGACAGCAAACTTTTCTTAATGAGAACACAAAGAACTACTATTTTAAGCAAATAAATTGGAGCATTTATGTCTTGAGTTTAGGAAGAGTGAGATTCCACCCCTTCTCTCCTGCTGAGTTGACTGCAAACTGCTTTCTACTTTGAACAAACTAACTGAAATAAACTGAGGACAAAGAGGGAAATGGTGAAAGGAGAAAGCATGACATTTTAAAGACAGCTGCGAAAGTAGGACTGCAGAGAATTAACTGGGAATGTCCCTGCCAAATTGGGATAATTAGAGAATATATATCTGTAGATGCTTGAACTATGCAGAGTGTACAAAAGTGGGGTTTTAATAATATTAAGGGGAACGCCTGCACATCCCCTACACAAAAGCATGAAACTCTCTTTGCATGGTTAAAATCAGGAGTTATGTGTTTGGTGTTATTCAGTCAGAACTTTTAAAGTGTTCCATGTCAACACTCAACAGAAATAATTAGGCTGGTCTCACCATTAGGCAAAAAGAGACAAGCTCGTCAGATAGTTTTAATCTAAGTTGTGAGTTGTCTTGACTTTCATTTTGGCATAAAAGTAAAAGAAAAGAAAAGAAAAGAGGAGGGAGGGAGGGAGGGGAAGGATCCTTAATTCCTTGGTTATTCTGCTTTCTAGGAAGAAAAATGAGCTATTATTATCATGTACCTGGGTACACTAGCCAACCTTGCTCTCAGAGAGCACAAAGGACACTTCACATTTCCAGCACTGAAATAAAATTTGGTCACAAAGGATTTAAGTGCATCTACACAGTAGAATTATGATAATTCAGTTAGACACCACGTTACCTGCTTTAACTCAATGCTATGGAACCCTGGGATCTGCATTTTGATGAAGCACAAAACTAAAGGCCTTGTAAAACTACAACTCCCAGGATTCCATAGCATTGAGCTATGACAGTTAAACTGGTGTCAATTTGCATTAATGCTACAGTGTAGATGCATCTTAAGGCAATCAGGAAGGATTTAGATAAGATCTCCAAGTATAAAGAATATTGTTGAATACTAAAATCAGAAAGGTCTAAGCTATAGTACAATACAACCCTCGTATCCACTGGGGATACACTCCAAGATTGTGGATACTTGAAATAAATAATAACTGTGAAATCTATATTTCGATTATACACTGATCAGAAGCCGGATGATCTCTTGAGACTTACACACACTTATAGAGGGAATGTTTTTGGAGCATAGGCAAGTGAAACCATGAATACCGAGTCCACAAACAAGGGGGTTGTACTGTATTTCCAATTTCTATGCATGGTTGTCAAAACTGGACAGCGAAAGAAGCTGATAAGGACAAATACATTCAGTTGAAATATACAGGAAGAGAATTTCTATATATATTACGAAACTGGACAGGGAAAGAAGCTGATAAGGACAAATACATTCAGTTAAAATGTACAGGAAGAGAGTTTTGTATATACAAAAAAGTTAGTTCTAGATAAAATCAAGCCTGAACTCCCAGTAGAAGAAAAGATAAGTAATCTGAGACAGGTATATTTTGGATATATCATAACATTATATGATTTATTGGACAAGATGATAATGCTTGTTAAAGTGGAAAGTAGTAGGAAAATATAGAAGATTGATACATGTAGTTTGATTCAATCAATCAAGGAAGACATGGACTTGAGTTTGCAAGATCTGAGCTGGTCAGTTGATAAACCAAGCTCTTGGAAGGATCGGATTTATATGGTTGCCATTAGTCAAACTTAGCTTGACAAAAATAATGAGGTAGGAAGAGAAGAAGGGAGGGGATCTCATTCTTAGCTTCAGAAAGCAAAATATCCTGGGCTGGCTGACCCTGAGAAAGAGCAACAAGGAAAGGGTGTGTCAATAGTGAGTATATCAGAACAAAACACAATTCCTCTGATCTAATCTATAGTGAGGTAGTTAATTAAATAAAGCACTGTGCTGTTATTTTTCTTATTCTAAAGAACACAACAGTCTTCTCTTTTGGAAGTCACCCTACTGATCATAAATAGCCCTGCTCAGGGTTTTTCCAGACTTAGAGATGTTGCTTCCTTGATTGATTGATTGATTGATTGTATCTATCAATAACATGCTCTTCCACTTTTGCTACTGCCTCCCGTCTTAACAAGTGTTGTTGTCTTTTGTAGTGAGACATGCCCTCTTATGACATGTCCAACTGTCCAAATTGGCAGGGCCAGTTTAGCCATTTTGACTTCTGGGGATGATATTGAAGACCTCCAACTCCACCCCTAATTTAAAAAATTCAGCACTATATTCTTTGCCGACACACAAAGGGACAAAGGCTACTGCCCTGTCTCTTGCCTTGCCTAGTCCTCAGTCCTGGAAGCTGTGTCCTCATCTCGACAGAACCGGTTGCAAGAGCTCAAAGGGTACCATTGTGACCCACTTGGCTTGTTCACTCAAGAAGGGAAACAGACGAGGGGTCTTGGCCCAAAGGAGCAACGCTAACCGAAGGCATCCAGACATATGCAGGGGATCAGGACGAAAGAGACCTTGGTAAGACAAATCAGTTTGGCGATGGGGAGTGGTGGGAACAAGACACAGAAGCCAATTGGTCTGGGCAGGTGCATAGCCCAATCATTAGCTTGCAATGAGCCAGAGGTTTCTTCTTCTTAGGGCAAGAACTTGGGAGCTAGAAAGGAAAGAAGAAATCTTAAGAGGATTCTGAGAGGACTGTGCTCGGAGACGGTTGAGTTCCTCTGTCAGACACCTCCATGCTGTATTGCCCCCAATCCCTCTCGATGGCAGACATATTACAAGAAATAAAGGAAAATAAGTTTGGGACTGCAGTGATACACACATACCTGGATATTAAGCCCTACTGAACAAACTAGGCATTCTCCAGCCCTCAATTTTACAACCAGAGCCTGTAAGTCTCCCGTTAACAATCAACATTGTTCCTTATAAAGCATTTCCTTTCCTTCCCCCACCCCTTTTCTGGGTAACAAAACATACCATTTCAATCATTATGTAACATGTGGGAATAACATTAACATGCAAGAGGAAAAAGATTGAGAGAAGCAATGCTTCCATATTATTTTAAAGGGTATAAAGTGGTTGCTTGGATGATATTTATGTATTTATTAATATATCTGCAGACTACTCTAAAATTAAACAATTTAAAGCCACTTAGAAACATTTAAAGTAGCTTTTCATGTTTTATGGCCTTCTCTTTTCAATCCTGAATTATGCGTCTCCCCACCCTATAAAAAGGAACAGTGGAGAGGAGGAACTAGGCAGTGCAATTAAGTGACAAAAGTGTTGGCATTTTTGTATCAAATCGACAACAATTTCCTTTGGTAGTTTTAATTAGATAAACAAATACACAATGTGTTTCTTTTTTGTTGAAAAACGCAAGCTTCCACAAGCCTCCTATACTAGTTATTTGTTATGTATATAGTTGTGATTGCTTACTGTATTGTATGCATATGAATTAGTATGCAGTTTTCCTTTAACTCTATGTTGTTAGAGGTTGTGGGAGGGACTGCAGACCATGTGACCAGATCTTGGACTATTCAGACTGAGACTCCATTTTGCAAGTCAATCCAGTTTAAGTCAGTCAGTACAGTTTATGAAGTCAGCAAAGTTAGTATGCTAACATTGGTAGTGTCACTAGTTGGGAGTGTCAGTGTGCTGCAGTGAATAGTTATTCTTTATTGAGTCAATATTCGGTAAAATATTAGACTGAAGAGAGTGTTAGTCTGTATACAACAAAGAAGACACTAAAACAATGATTTAGATCAGTCATTGTCAACCGCTGTGCCCCGGCACACTAGTGTGCCGTGAGCAATCAGCTGGTGTGCCGCAAGAAAACCTCTTCCCCCCGCCTTTCTTCCCCCTCCGAGGTTTTTCCGCGGCACACCAGCCGATTGCAGGACAGCGGGTGGGGAACACGACCCTCTCTAGGACCTGGAGAGGCAGGGGAGAGGCAGGGGAGGCTCAGGAGGGGAGGGGCCAGGCCAGGCCCTCCTCCTCCTCCAGAAGTGAGCCCACAGGAGGAGGAGGAGGAGGAGGAGGAGGAGGAGGAGGAGGCGGGAAGCTGGCGCAAAGCGAGAAAATGGCTCCCCGCAGGGCCCAGGCCCTGCCTGGGAGCCGAGTTTGTCCGGCTCGGCTTGCGTCTTCCGCGGAACCTGGCGGAAGAGGCGAGCTGCCCAAACCCGGCTCCCAGGCAGGGCCTGTTCCCCAGGCTCTCGCTCTGCTTGTGAGGGAGAACTGGGGAAATGGAGCCAATCTCGGGGCTTGCCTTCTTCCAAACCGCTGTTTGGGAGAAGGCAGGGCCCCAGAGGTGGCTTTTCCATTTGCCCGAGCTGCCCCGCATGCGAGAGAACGGCGCAGGCAAACGGAGAAGCCCTCTGGGGCCTTGCCTTCTCCCAAACCGGTTTGGGAGAAGGCAAGGCCCCAGGGGCGCCTGCTCCGTTGCCCCCGCCCCTCCCTCCCTCCCCTCCTCTTCGCTGCGGTTCCCTCAGGCTCCCTGTCAATTTCCCCAAACTCCATCTGTGTTCACTTTTGGGCAGATTGAGTATTCATGCCAAGTTTGGTCCTGATCCAACATTGTTTGAGTCCAGAGTGCTTTCTGGATGTAGGTGAACTACAACTCCCAAACGTCAAGGTCTATTTCCCCTGAACTCCATCTGTGTTCACATTTGGGCATATTGAGTATTCATGCCAAGTTTGGTCCTGATCCAACATTGTTTGAGTCCAGAGTGCTTTCTGGATGTAGGTGAACTACAACTCCAAAACTCAAGGTCAGTTAAATATATGTATTACTGTGTTAGAGTGTCATTTTGTTTCATTTTGGTTGGTGGTGTGCCTTGGGATTTTTTAAATGTCAAAAGTGTGCCTCGGCTCAAAAAAGGTTGAGAAACACTGCTTTAGATAACTTACTGTTTAAACTATCAACCAATAAGAAATGTACCTGTATGCTGAATACATGACGTTTGTAAGTAAATTAACTATGTTATTTTTTAATGAAGACTACTTATTTTTTGGTCTCTTGAGAGCATAATTTAAAAGCAATATATTTTATGGGTAAAGATATGGGGGGGTTTGGCAACTGAAATAACACTTATGAAGATCTACTATATATTTCATGCATTGACATATCTTTGTTCCTAACAGTTCATAGAGTTAACCAGGTATATCAGTCTAACAACTGAGAAGCCTAATTTGCCTTGCATGAATACTAGTGGATAAATATTGAGTATCGAGGGTGAGAAGAAAGGAGGAGAGATTTAAAGGCACCGCGTACCTTTATTTTTTTGCTAGCTATCACTGCTTTGCTTTGCAATCTCTCTTGATTGGCTGCCTCTCTCCCGAGGGGAAGAGTGAAACCTCCGTCCACACTCCATCATTGGCAGGAGGCAGGATTAAAACGCCACTCTGGGCAACGGCAACCATTCATAAACTAGGATTAGACAGAATCATGGATACCAAGTGTATCGGTAGTTACTGAAAAGGACATTCAAGTGCCACCTCGGAGTTGGTTGAGGTAGGCAGGATTTCCCTGGGTACTGGTTGTGGGGGGTCGGGAGCAGGTCAGGGTTTTGCCCTCCCTTCTGCTCGAGATCCCCGTGTACAACTGGTGGGCCACTGTGTGATACAGAATGCTGGACTAGATGGGCTGAGGTCCGATTCAGCATGGCTCTTCTTATGTTCTTATGTAGGAGGCAAAACCCCACAAAACAGCGAGTCCGCGAAAAGCGAACCACAAAGTAGCGAGGGAACACTGTATGTTCAAAGATTGGGAATATGTGTATCTCTCCCATTTTTGACCATCTAAACAGGGATAGATGGGACAGGAGTTTCTTTTGTTTCTTCTCCCCTTTCCTATTTCTTGGTTCTATCTCCAAGAGTTTATGTTGGTTTATATGGCTAACTTCAATGTATCTTTTCAATGTATCTGTTTAAATAAAGTTTGGGAAAAAACCCCTGCATAAAAGTACTTGTATTGTAAAAACTTTTAAAAACATATAACCTATAAAATTTTACAGTACCTGTTGCAGCTGGGAAGAAGACTCCAAATACAGTGAAGAAGGACTCCCCCGGGCTGTAGTCTGGAAACGTGTTGTTCACCATAAGCACCTCAGAATAGCCCACAAAGCCATGTTCTGCGTATTTCATAGAAAAAGCAACAAGAGTTTAATGACTTAGCCTGCTGCAGTCTTTATCTTTACTCTCTTTGTTTCCATCCTCTCCATCACATTCACTCTTGTTTCCATTTCTTCAGAGACATCTTGTTTCAAACAAATTTTCTATTAAAAAGTTTACGTGAATCACAGGAAAATCAAAGCAATGTTTGGGAGCAATTTGGCACATTGTGGTATCTGAAATAAGGGGTATTTGCTTCTGGAATGTGATGTCCAGTGCAAGTGGAAAAAATGTGAAAGGAAAATTACGAGTATTTAACAAGCTTGTTATGAGCAAAAATGTTAAAAGTCAGCAAACAGAATATTCAAATTATATTCTGGATTGAGATCTGGAACCCCTTCATGTTACTACACCATTATAGCACTATGGTTCCACTTTAATTGCCATGGCTGCATCCTGCAGTGGTTCTCAACCTGCGAGTCCTCAGATGTTTTGGCCTTCAACTCCCAGAAATCCTAACAGCTGGTAAACTGGCTGGGATTTCAGGGAGTTGTAGGCCAAGACACCTGAGGGCCCACAGGTTAAGAACCACTGTCCTATGGGATCCTGGGGTTTGTAGTTTAGCTAATGGCACCAAAGGGGTTATCTGACTGGGAACAAAAAAACATCCAAGCAAGAAGTTTGACCTATTGCTGCCTATCATAGCTGGTAATGGATGATCCCTCTCACTCATTTGCCCCAAACTGCTCCCTACATGGCTGGCTGGAAGGATAAGGTGGCCTGTCCCGCTCATCTGTCACAAGTTAGCCAACTACAAATGAGCCTCTGTAGATTACTCCACTCTTTCCTTCTAACACAGTGATTTGGTGGCTGTCAGGAGAGAGGTCAGATGCAGCAAGTGAGAAGTCCTGCCCATTGCCAGATATCAATAGTCAGAGATGGGGAACCTTCTCCATCCCCTATCACCTTCACTGATGCATAACTGGCTGGGGAGAGGGGATGGGGCCAGACAAGTGAAGAGGATTGCTGGCTGCAGCCAACACACACCAATGCAGGCCACCTTTGGAACCTTCTAAGGATCCTCCAGAGATCCTCCAGTATAACACCATCATGGTGTACAGGTTATGTTGGTAGCAATCCTTCATCTACTCCCTACCTCTTGCCAACCACTACATTGCCATGGGAAGCAGGGGGGCAGAAAGAGGATGGATCAAAAGTGGGTTGGTTGCTGACTAAAAGGTTGGTGGTTTGAATCCAGGGAGTGGGGTGAATTCCCACTGTTAACCCCAGCTTCTGTCAACCTAGCAGTTCAAAAACATGCAAATGTGGGTAGATCAATAGGTATTGCACCAGCAGGAAGGCAATGGTGTTCCATACAGTCATGGCAGGCACATGACATTTGAGGCGTCTACGGACAACGCCAGCTCTTCGGCTTAGAAATTGAGATGAGCACCACCCCCCAGAGTTGGACATGACTAGACTTAATGTCAAGAGGAAACCTTTACCTTTACTTTTAGCAATGTAGATCCCTTTCACACTACACAATTGTTGTGTTATAACTCCCCTGTAATTACCATGCTGCATTCAAGGGGATCTCAAGGGTCATAGCTTGGTCAGAGTTCATGAAAACTAGGGTCAATTTCAAGACAGTTCAAGTTTATTTGAAGGCTAGTTGATGCTGGCCCCATTATCATCACAGCTTCAGTATAAAATGAGTTAAAGTAATTTCTGGGTTGTTGTAGGTTTTTCAGGCTGTATGGCCATCTTCTAGAACAGGGCTGTCCAACTTCTACCAGCCCAGGGGCCTGAATTCCGGTCACTGATGACCTGGGGGGCCGTAGGGTCTGCCCCCGCCCTGGCTCCGCCCCGCCATGCATACAGTCAAATATAATCTTTTACTGAGATAAAATGCAGGGATAAGATATTAAATTATTTTAATTTAATATTAAATATCTTTAATTCCATCCTCCCCTCTCCCCTTATTTTAATTTAATATTAAATATATTTAATTCCATCCTCCCCTCCCCCCTTAATGTATCCCATCTCCCTTTATTTCATCTTTAAATATATTTAATTTTATATTTAATACATGAGGGGAGATGGGGGGAGGGAATGAGGAGCCCCCTGAGGAGCCCCCTGCTTCGGCCTACCTTTTCCAAACATGCAGGATCCAGGAGTACCCGGACAACGAGAGAGGCGACGACCGACTGAGTCGAATAAGGTCCTAATCACGTCTGTGGGCCTCAGTGATCCAGTAGTAGAGCAGCTGAAGAATATCGCGAGAATACGCAATCCACACGGCGTGATCTCGCATTGACAGCAAAATCCTGTGTGGATTGCATATTCTCGCGATACTTGCTCCGAACCCGGAAGTAGGTTTTTTTAAAAAAAAATTATTTATTTTATTTTTCTTTTTTTTTTTATTAAAAAGCTTAGGGGGCTGGAGGGAAGGGGCTGGGGGGCCGTATACGACCCCCGGGCCGCCAGTTGGACAGCCCTGTTCTAGAACATGGCCATACAGCCTGAAAAACCTACAACAACCCAATGATTCCGGCCATGAAAGCCTTCGACAATACGAAGTAATTTCTGCCACCCTCTCTGTTTGCCATTACCAAAATAAATAAATAAATTTTAAAAACTAAGCTGTCTTGTTGCCTTAAACCAATGATCAGTGATCTGTGAAAGCTGGAACTTAGCATTTATTATTCACGAAGCCAAGAGACAGAACTTGATATGAAACTTTACTTCTAGGGGGAGTTGGTTAGACAGAGTCACGCACAACAGACAAAAAGGAATCCCAGAAGAGACTGCTAAACAACAAGTCTGTGCACAGAGGCAGTTCGGAAATTCCACAGCAAGAGTATGTGGCGTGCCATTGCAAATAGAAGAAGAAAGGACAAAAATAGTATTTTCTGCCACTAACTTCCCTCAGCAAATTAAGGGATCCTTTTTATCCACAGAGTAAATCCCCAAAACTAAAAAAGCACCATAATGTTGGAAGATTTTGTTTCTATTTAGTTATCTATGTCTCTGCAAAATGGAAGTGGTGGCTGAGAAGGAATGAAGTGGGGCAGGGGGTACAAAAGTCCGTTTTAAGACTTTTACAGACATTGAGTACTTTGGAGTGTATGACACACCTTAGAGTTTGGGGGAATGAGGTTTCTGCTTAATGGTTCAGGAACTTGGAAAAGGATCCAAGAGGTGAAGCCTTTGCCAGTAGGAAAGTGGTTACGTGGGGTGAGCCATTATGCAACTGCCGAAAGGATATCCACCATGCCAAGTTCTATGAACCTGGGCTTCATTACAGATTCTTCAAGTTCTGGGTCACATTCAAGATATAGTCATTTCAGAGAGTTAAAGAGCAGCAGACTCTGGCATAGAGAAGCAAGACTGCCGAGCAAAAGCTAAACAATGCAATCTTGAAAACATTCCAAGAGGATGATCACTGAAAAAAACTATAATGTGCTTCCAAGTTCAAAGGGTGGAGAGGTAGTAGTCTGAGTCTGAAACTACAGCAGATTCGAGTTTTTATAATATTGATGGAAACTGAAAAAGAAATAGATTGATTATGATTTAAATGTTATCAGATGCTGAAATGACGGAGACATAAATGATACCAGGAATAGAACACTAACAATAATGTCTTGCTTTTTGTTCATGTATAGCAAAAGTGAATGAGAGAAACTCACTCAAAAACTGCAATTTCAGCTCAGCACCAGGTTATCATTGTAGGATTCAATTCTGGAACATGCAACCCCCCTCCCTTCGCTGTTGGACTTTACCTCCCATCTTTGGTGTTGAAATGTATTTTCAAGTATTGGATTTAAATGATCACATTTTTCTTAATCCAGAATGCTTTCCACTATAGGACAATTATGACCAGTAGTACACATATCAAGAAATTACAGTATATTCCAATAAATCAATATTCAGATGTAAATCCCATTGAATTTAATGAGAAATAATCCTATGTATTTGTATAGGATTGTAATCTATTTAGTTAAATGTTATTTCTAATATTTCTTTTAAAAATTGATGAGCAAGTAGCCCTTTCTTTAACAATTCCCCACAGAAATGTGCAAGATTTATATTTTGGAGCAAATGGATTGCAGTCTTTAGAACTTCCAATGGATGCCCCGATGGTGCAGTGGGTTAAACCCTTGTGCATGTAGGACTGAGGTAGGCAGGATTTCCCTGGGTACTGGTTGTGGGGGGTCGGGAGCAGGTTAGGGTTTTGCCCTCCCTTCTGCTCGAGACCCCCGTGTACAACTGGGGGCCACTGTGTGATACAGAATGCTAGACTAGATGGGCTGAGGTCCGATTCAGCATGGCTCTTCTTATGTTCTTATGACTGAAGACCAACAAGTCACAGATTCGAATCCGGGGAGAGCACAGATGAGATCCCTCTGTCAGCTCCAGCTCCCCATGCGGGGACATGAGAGAAGCCTCCCACAAGGATGACAAAACATCAGGAAATATCTGGGTATCCCCCTAGACAACATCCTTGCAGACGGGCAATTCTCTCACACCAAAAGCAACTTGCAGTTTATCAAGTCACTCCTGACATGGGGGGAAAAAACCCTCCAATCCTAAAGATATGTATTAGAAAATGTCCTCCATTATAAAATACCATATATATTCATGTACATGTCAGCTTCATGTTTAAGTCAAGGATAGGTTTTGAGTGCAAATGTATATGAGTATATATAGGGTGTGATTGACTGACTAGTTTCCATACAGTTCAATTCAAATTAAAGTTTTTTTCAAAAAAAAACAATGTCAGGACCAAAAATCTGCCTGAAAGCTTTTTTGATATAAAATTCAAGTCTCATCCAGTCTCTTGCACTAACACACAAAATGGACATGATGTGTCACATCAATCACACAGCACGTATCCAAAACAAGAACAGCCACAATCTTTGGAATAAATCAAGCATTAAGGATAGTTTATTTTGTCTGACGGTACAAGGTACAGAATTGGCAGTGATTGAGCTGATGACAGCATTGCCTCAGATTTTGGAAGACGGATAAAAAAATAAAATTATTCCCATCCCCTTCATGGCAGGAGTCTACTTTTTATCTCTCTTTCTATATCAGCAATAACCACAGCCAATTGGCAAAGTGAGATAACTACTTGAGACTAGAATGCTATTAGCAGCATATGCATGTCTTACTCCTGGTTATGTCAACATTTTTTGAACTTTGCATAAGGAGGTATCCAATACCTCTCTGCACAAGAAACATCCCTTCTCCCTGGGTGTGCAAGAGCATCTGGTGTGCTTGCAAGGCGCAGTTCTGTCCTCTCAGCCCACAAGTTGCCTCTTATTCCGAAAGGACACAAGAACAGGTTGAATATGACTGAAACAACCTCAGTAGCTGGCCTGTCACTGACTATGCACCTTATCAGACAGCAATATTGAGAGGCATCGTAAAGGAAAGAGAGGAATTGGGAGCTAATCGTACCTTCCAGTCCTCCCTTGCTCATTTCCATTCATTCTCCTCTCATCAGACTTTTTCGTAGCACTTCCCTGTAGGTGCCCACTATCTTCCTCATCACATATAGGCAATAGTCTTCCACCCCCATTTCTTCTTCATGCAAATCTTCCAGAACCCCTTTCCATGGGATGTAGCAGTTCTGCATCTAAAACCATTGGACCCTTGAGACAGGGAAGCCGTTTTAAAACTGCTTTCAATGTCAACTGAAAACAATTTCAATGACAGGGATGCTGTTTTAAAATTGCTTTCAATTGCCTCCAGTTGTTCTGCCTCTAAGCCCATTGGGCCCTTCAAACAGGGATGCTGTTTTAAATGATTTATTTTACTAGGAAGAAGGAGACATGCATTTTTATAAACAGGGATGATAGCTGTTTTCTAAGTACAGTATTATAATTGGAGTAAAACAGCAAAGGAAAACAGCCTGTTCTCTGTTCTACGATGCCTCTATTACATTATTTCTGTCATTAATAATTTTTTAAAAGAAATTTGCAAAGGAGTTATTATGCACTTATGTCAAGCACGATTACAGCTTGCTGCTAAGGACCGCCCATTGGAACGCCCCTTTTCATCACGGCAAGCTCCGAAAAAGAACAGAGACTGTCATGGACCCCATCACAGGTTGTTTTGAGCCAATATAACAGGTTCTTAGTGCTATTTTTGCTAAATTCACAATTTCCCCCCATGATTATAGATTTGTCCAATTTCATGATTGCTCTCTACTTCTGTGATGGGGGGCGGGAGGGTGCAGGAGTAACACCCAGTACATTTACAGTAGCTGCCCCCGCCCAAAAAAACCAGGTGGGGGCTGTAAGTGTGATGAGGTGGCAAAAACTGTTCTGCCCCCCGAGAGGATCTGGAAAAGAGAAAAAAGCCTCAGTCTCCCAGACAACAGCACCATAGAGAAGGTGACTTGTGTTTAATAGGTTGGGGCCTCAGGTAGCAGATTTTCTGAAAGGGCAGAACATTCTTAGTTGTTTACTTTGTTGCCATTTTAACTTTACTGCAGGGCAGGAGAATATAGCTTTGTGTTATTTTTAGCTTCAGGTGCTAGATAGAATAAACTGTTTGGGGTTTGGATACTTTGAAAACTTTGGTTTGGGCCAGAGAAAGACACCAAGTATCCTGGATGGGTGCTGGCAACACACTTGTCAGCCATTCAATCACTGTCGGCTCTAAATTCATGGCAAGCAATGGGAAGCTACCAAAAAAGGAGAGATTCCACACAAACAATCTGGCAGGGCCCAGCCCTGAGAAAAGGCCAATTTGGCCTCCTTATCTTTTGATGGAAAAGAATGTGCTCCCACAGATTAATGACGCCTTTCCCAAAAGGAAATCACCACCCTTCTGAAGCACTGACTGTTTGTTCCTTCCAAGTTACTGTGTGTATCTAGGCTGATCTCCCCTTTTAAGGCACTACTAGACAATGCAATTTGCTACCAGTGGCTGGCTGTTCAAACAACATCCCTGATGTTAACCCTGTCCTATGAAGGAAGTTAGGAAAATAGATTCAACCTGTTCTCCAAGCTGCCATCAATGTCAGCAAAGTGCGAAGCTTTGCTATTTAGGTCACGCTGCATTATTCATATGCAAAGAGCCAAAAGGGACTCCTTCAAACAAACATGTAGTTGAGTTATTGTGAGATCCACCCCTCCTGCTGGAACGCCTCATTTCCAGCTAAGCACACAAGTCTTTCAATGCCAAGAATTCCAAGGGAAGGCCATCTCCACACACAAAGACAGCAATAAGGAAAAAAGAGGATTTTTTATTTTAAAAAAACCACACACACAAACGTGTCCCGCCTGTATATTTTCAGTATAGACAGCTGTGTGTGTGTATGCTTCTGTTTCTGTAATTGGGGCACACAACTAAAAAGAACCCAGAATCAGACATGCAACTGCATAGTCTCAGGCTGCAATCCTATACCCACCTACATGGAGATAGCTTCTACTAAACTCATTGTAGCATCATACAAGTCAGTGGAGTTCACCTTTGAGCAGATACATATCACAAGAACAACAGCAAAGCCACATTAGGGAAGAAGGTACAAGTGAGCATCGTGTGGCCCTTCATTTGTTATTGAACTGCAAATCTTATCAACCCCATCCAACCTAGACAATGGTGAGGAATATGTGAAGTTGCAATCCCACAACATCTGTAGGGGCAAAAGTTTCCCACCCATACTATATGGTAAGGAACATAATCTTACATAGTATAGGATAACATAGCAGGAAAATTATGCAAAGTAAAGCACATACTGGTACAAACTAACACAGAATTCAGCATTTTGATAGTGCACCATAAAATACAAGAGAGAAAAGGGAATACAGAAAGAGGACAAGTTGCCTCATTTGAAAATATGTGGGTTCCACAATATTGAATTTGAAAAATAGAAAGGCAACATGGGAAGGACAAAATAATTAAATTTGAAGTGTATAGAAAGCAGAAAACACCGTTGACGTCGATAAAACTTTGGCAACGCTAATTACAGTGTAGTCCAGATGGAAAAAAGTTTTGGACACAAAGAAAAATAAATCAAAAGTGAACAAGGCTTAATGTTGGTACAGAAGAATGCCATTTGATAATCATGATTAAAAAGGCTCAAGAACAGCGAGTGCAAATTTAAGATACGGTCTGCCCTGCCCAATTTATGGACCAACTCCCATCCTATGACCAAAGTCAAAGAGAAAGACTAACAAACTTATCAAAGTAGATTCCTGTTGTTTTCCTCAACTTTAAAGCTTCTATTTTTCCCTCACAGTCATTGCTATCTCATTCCACATCCTTAGCACCTCCCAAGTTGTTACATTTCAAGTCCTGTTGCGTATGTGGAAAAGAGATGTTTTGCACCAACATATGCTACTGAACATATTTCCGATCTACAAACGGAAGACAAAGTATGGGATAAGGACTGAAGGATGAACAGGGATAACTATAACAGCCCTCGATGGGTGCAATGCATCAAAATATTGTCCAAATTCTTTCGAGAATTATTAAAAACTTAATACTTAATTACAAAGAGACAAGGCAGCAGATGAAATATTTTAAAGATTATTACAATGTATTTTAAAATTATAACTATTTAGTAGGCATGATAACAAATCGAAAAATGGCGATTCTAAAATCAAATGGGGGGGGTTTTTTTTTGATTAGTATATCAAAGACTTACAAAAAAAATTCCCAAAAATTTTGGAAATGTAACTTAAGTACTAATGAAATTCGTTAGAAATTTCGTATGCCAGAGCATGCGCTTTTTTCAGATGGTTTTGGCCTACAACTCCCAGAAATCCTAACAGCTGGTAAATTGGCTGGGATTTCTGGGAGTTGTAGGCCAAAACTTGAATAAACCACACAGAATTCTAGATGGGACTCTCCAAATAGGAAGGAGGGAGGGAAGGAGGAAGGGAGGGAGGGAGGGGTTTTCTATTCTTGGAAGCAGCAAAAGAAAAGGAGGAGGAGCCCCCCCCCCTCGCTCCTCGCTGCCTCTCTCTCACCCCGATCCTGAGGGAGCGAGGGCCCAAGTTTGCCCAGGCTGAGAGGAAAAGGAAGAGGCCTGAGGCTGTGAAGAATGGTGGGAGTTGAAGTCCAAAACACGTACCTGGAGGGCTGAAGCTGGTCCCTGCGATGGGGCAAGGCAGCAGAGCAACGGGGAAGAGAAGCATCTGAGAGAGCGCCCGGGAGAGAGAGGAGAAGCGCGCGTGTGTGTGTGTGAATCAGGCCCCTGCGATGGGGCATGCATGGCAGCAGAGCACCGGGGAAGAGGAGAAGCTGAGAGAGAGGAGAAGCGTGCGCGCGTGTGTGTGTGTGTGAATCAGGCCCCTGCGATGGGGCATGCATGGCAGCAGAGCAACGGGGAAGAGAAGGAGGGGGGGGGAAGCCTGGAGAGAGAGGAGGAGAAGCGTGCGCGTGTGTGTGTGTGTGTGAATCACTTTCCAGAATGCATTGCCTCTACCTAGCAGCAGCGTCACTTCCAGTTCCCCATAGAAATGCGGGAAAAAGAAGAAGCTGAATGAAGGCGGGAAGGAAATGAGGGGGAGAAGATAGGGAGAAGTGAGTAGTACAATAATTAATTAATTAATAATTAAGAATTTCTAACGATCCTAACGCAAATTGTTGGCCTCACGGACCGTAAAAGGAAGTCTACTTCCTGGTTCGGGGCAGCGATCCGTAAAACAACAAAAGTCCCATTAATTACGGATTTCTAACGAATCAATTAGATTTCCGTTTCAATTTTAGCATGCCTACTATTTAGATTCATTGTTGCCAACAAGCACTAAATTTAATAAAGGGCCTGAACTGGAAGGGTAAAAGCATTCGCAGTTTTGAAAAAAGCCTCCAAATGCATTGCAAAAATTATCAAACAAAAGCCACTTGTTTACCTGTGTATTAATGTGCTTTATGTAAACTTTAAAGTGTCTCTCTCTATATGTGTGTGTGTGTGTGTGTGTGTGTTGGACAGATCATGCATGAACTACAGAGAACGATGGTCTCACACACTGCCACTTACACTTTACTCTACCAAATGGCTTGGTTGGAGGAAATGTTTAGAAGTGTTCACTTCAATGTTTGTTTAACTACAGTTTGTTGTATTCCCTGGACTAAGAAGCCGTCAAACAAGCCAACCTCAACTCATAATTAGTGCTGCTACCTTGTTCAAACTATTAAGATCGACACTTCATCATAGGGGTTCAAGATAAATGCATTCAGAAGTGGTTTCAGCAGCAAAATCATAAAATCTTAGAGCTGCAAGTGACCAAAAGAACCATCTAGTCCAATCCCCTGCCTTGCAGGAATACACAACTAAAGCACTCCTGAATGATGGCCATCCATCCTCTGTTTAAAAGCCACCAAAGATAGAGAATCCATAATAATATAATATATTGTATTTATATATTACTTTTAAGCCCCTTTGAGTCCCCTTCGGGGTGAGAAGGGCGGCATATAAATGTCGCAAATAAATAAATAAATATGTTGTGCACATATAAACATTGGGAAGCTGGTGAGGGAGGACAGTGGAGAAACACAGATTTTTATGCTGATTTACAGCAGCATGTCTTTTAATAATGTTTGAACTGGGAAAGAATGGGATTAGACTCTATCTAATCTTACTGTAGCTGTATGTGCCTGCCTATAACACACAAGGTAAACAGCAGCTGCCAGCAAACTCATTCACTGCGCAGAATGCAAGCAGAGAAAATCAAAATAGCCTATCTCATCATTTCCCCCACTGTGTTTAAAAATGTGTCTATATGTTTTAGGGTTGCCATATGAATAAGGGACAAGTACCTAAAAATAGGGAATTTTTCACAAAAATAAGGGACACTTCCTAAAAACTTGAAAATCAATCGATGATTTCCAAGGTTTTAGGAAGTGTCCCTTATTTTGTGAAAAATTCCCTATTTTTAGGTACCTGTCCCTTATTCATATGGCAACCCTAATATGTTTGGTCTTCTTAGTGGCTGTTCCCATCCTTTGGATCTCCCTTCCAAGGAAAGCCAGACTGACTCCTTCTTTGATATTCCTTCTGTCAGCTGCTAAATAACTTTTCTAACTGGGTTTCAAAACTGTTTTACAAAAAAAGGGGTCCTTAGAGCATTCCCACACTATTGTCAACCATCCACATTTGCTGTGGTTAGGAGTGCAGAACCATAGTGAGAGGAAAAAATCCCACAATTTTTTTAAAAAACTTGATTTTTTTAAAAAAATCAGAGAGAATCCCCTTAGGAACCACTAGATCCTTCAGCATGACTCTATGGTTAACTTCCACTGGAAATGATATCTATAGTTTCAATTGTATAGACCAGACATGGGCAAACTTGGACCCTCCAGATGTTTTGGACTTCAAATCCCAGGCTACTGGCTGTTAGGAATTGTGGGAATTGAAGTCCAAAACACCTGGAGGGCCCAAGTTTGCCCATGTCTGGTATAGACAATTTAATGCCATTTTAAGCATAACTTTTGTTTTTATTTATTTATTGTGTTTACATTTTTATCTTGTGAGTTGCCTTGAGTTCCACCTTTAGGAGATAGATGGGTTGTTAACAAAGCAGCACAATACCATACCACACTTGATCTATGGGCTGAGTTGAAATTAATTCACACTATGTTCAATGGGCTTACAAACATCTTCTGTCTATTTACTTAGGATTTCAACCCCAGTCTCAATTAGCCTATGGTCAATCAAATGCAAGGTTTGTCTCACATACGAGCTAACCTCAAGACAACCTGTTGTGGGAAGGTCTATTCAGCAGCTCAGTTTTTACAAAATACAATTTTTACTCAGTCGCAAATCCCAGCTGCCTTTGGAACTTTACTAAAACTTTAAACCCCTTTATGCTTAGATCATAAATGACAAGACCAAAACACAAAACATGACTGATGAAAGTTTAACTGATTAGTGAGCTTGAACAGCCAATTACTAGTATTATGGCTACCAGTGAGATAGTGGTGTACCATGGCCATCAATAAACCGAGTAACTTGTTTTATTTCATTTATTCCACCTCAAACATAATCTTCTAATTCAACCATGATCTGTGTTTGAAATATTTACTTCAGATATTCTGCAGGCCCCTGTAGGCCTGTCAATGTATGGCCCACTAACAATGTTATCATTAAAAAAGAAATATGTCTGCATTGCAATCCTGACTCCAGACAATTGGCAGGTAACCAGTTAATAAATTTTTTCACCAGACTGTTGAATAGACTGGCCAGTGATCAAGAGTGATGTCACATCAATTCAATGTGCTATAATTGGAAAAATGTGGGTGGAAACAAGCAGGGTGGGTTTTCTTAATAAATAAAAGATCGCATTAGCAGCCTCCTGCTTTGTTCACCCGTGGTGTCTACCTTATTCAGTAGTGGAGTGGGATTTGTGCTGCTGTTTCAGTTAGTGCTTTGCAGCTCAGAAATGTCGTGCCAATTTCCAGAAGTGTTTCTTTCAAGCTCGAAGTCGGCTATGGGTAGTTGGGAGGGGAAGCATGGCAGGAGGATTAGTTGAACATCGTTACCACACTTTTGTCAACACACACACACTTACTTACACACTATTCCAATGCTTGCTCTATAAAAAAAACTATGGCACACTCTTTTCAGATGAAATTTCTCAAAAGGGATTTGAAAGAATGGAGCAGGAGATAATCTACTTCGCTACTAGTTTCCAAACAAACTTTGCAGGTACTCATTTCAAAATTTCACAAAGAAAAAGTTTAAAAGTTAATGCGATATTTTCTCTCTTCTACATTACATGATGCTAAGGTCTGGATCCTACTGATATCCTCAAACAGAATAACCCCATATAAGTGATGAACAGCTTGTGCAAATCCTACTGATTCAATGCATCTACTCTATGTGATGTTGTCATTTGGATTCAGGCCAAGGATGATGTCTTTTGCTATCTTCCTGTGCTAAATTCAGTAGACACACATAGAACTGCACCATAAATGGCCTAAGGGACAGAGCAACAGTCCTTCTGTTTCCTGTAGTGCATTCTTCAACTTGCATAGGCAGTTATTTAAACTGGAGATGAGAGCGGTCTACAAAGCCTGCACTCTGCTACTAAGCGATGGAAGTGGCGACATCAGAGGCTCCCATACTTATTTGGCCTTCTGCCCCCTTTTCAGAAAAAAAATTACTTAGTCCCCCCGGGAAGTCTACCTTCTTTAAGTGAAAAAAACAGTAAGATGCAAAATTGCATTATTTTATGTATCTATAGTTCTACACTTACACATGGTAAAGAAAGATATTGTAAAATTAGACCCCCTGAAGCTTGAAATCATACCGTTATTTATTAACATGATACACAGAAAATTAAGATAACGACGAATAAAACAGATATTATAAATAATATTCAAAATAATCCTAATTGGGAAAGGTGAACCTAGTGGGCTATTAATTTATTAATACTCAATACTATTTTGTCAGCAACATGAATTTAAAAATTTAAAATGCTTTTTGCACTTGCACTATTAATAACTGCTTGTTAAACAGTTCAGAAACAATCATACATATCTCCTATTTATAGTATCATATCGTAAACAAGTCATTACACACACGTGTTCCTGCTGATGTACGCTGGACTTCCTGAAAATGAGCAACACACTTGCCTGACAACACTTGTGTGTTAAGACCCGTCAGTGGACTAGATTACTGATAGGTTATAACTTGCATTTAAAAAAAGAAAATAATCAGTATGACTATAACTCTATGTTACACAACAGATAAAGCATCATTTTCTTCTTTCTTTGTTTCCACCACCCCTTACTTTTTTTTAACCCCCCCCCCCCAAATTTGCACCTGAGTCTACTTCCACCCCTGGATTTTTCCAGAACCCCCAGAGGCTAGTACAAATGTACACCATTGATTCTTTCATATCTTCCAAACATTGATTCCAAAGCAATGGTCTTTGAAGCATCTCAGTTTTAAGCTATGCCTTCAATTTTCTCCCTTAGTCATCAGCTTAATTCAATTGCTGCAAACTAAGTACAAAGTGTATGTTCTTCCCCATTAATAACTGTTGCCATCTCAATCACATTCTGATATTGGTGTGAAATACTAGAGGGCATGTACTGATTGTCATCTCAATGTTGCCCCAAATTGTACTGAAATAGGTGATGCTATAACAGAATTGGCAGAATTTGTTCAGAAGGGGGTTTTCCTCTGAGGTCCAAGACCGTCCAGCGGGTCTCATGGCTAAGCAGGGACTTGAACCCTCATCTTCAGAGTCATAGTCCAATGTTCAAACCACTAAATCATTGGTTCCCAATCTTTTTTTGACCAGGGACCATTCTCCAACATTAGTACCAAAAGGATTACAAATCAGTTTTCGGTCTACTTTAGATTCGGTTGGGTTATTTGGGGTGCTGATTCAGAAAATGGCATTGGATAGACCACATGAGCTCTAGATTCTGATACAGAACATATACCATCCAGTAGTCGCCATATGCTTGCCCACAGAAAAGCATATTTAATAATCTAGAGCTGATGTGGTGGTAGTAATCTTTCATGGATAGTCAGCCTCTCCCCTCCCAACATCCCGGTTGCCTCATTTTAATTCTTGTGGACCACTGGTGATCCACGGATCACAGGTTGGAAACCACAGCACTAAATCATGCTGGGGGATGTTTGCCATGCAAAATTCAGCAAGATTGCAATGGCAATCTGTGGACCAAAATGGTTAAGGGACTTCTCCTCCATGAGCTTCCATGTCTCTAGGCTTTGACTGCAGGCATCTGACTTATTTCAATGTTATGGGTAACATTTTACGTAATGTAAGGATTTTTAGCCCCCTCCCCCCCCCTCTTTCTCTGAAAGCATTTTAAAATTAGCTTGAAAAACACTCTATACTTAAAGTCATTCTGGCATGAAGATTTTATTTATCTCTTTGAAAAAGAGAGAGAATAGGAAGATTAAAAATAGTACCTTAGTGTTCCCATCTAGGGCCAATGGTTACCGGTTTGGTATAATCATGAAACATAAAACAAGCCAGATGTTTCTTTCCTAATTTTATTAGATATGTAAATATCCATTTAAAAGGCCCAACAAGAAAAACACAGGAAAAAACATTTTGCTTGAAGGGGGAAAGCATTTGTAACAGCCGTTTCTTCTCAAATCTTTCTTGTAAAACAAAACATAATCCAACAACAACAAAATATGGGAAATTAGTAACAGATTGTACCCGGTAAGAATGAAAAATTTCACCTAATTGCTTACTTGCATCTCCATACTCAGTTTCAAAACGGCTCCTAAAAATAACCCCAGAACAAGAAATAGGTGTCTGAAGTATTGAGGAAGAATGATAAGACAGAGGAAATCTGAGAAATCCAAAGAAAACTAAAAGCTCTACAAAATTAAAATAAAGTATAATGCTTTTCTCTACTATGTTGTTGTGTGTATGATTCTGACTTTGGCATTTAAGGGTATATCGTATCATTTGCAGGTATTTGTATATAGTTCCTTTCGAATCGCCCTTCCCAACTCTTCTGATTTCTTGATTACAGCCATCATGCTAATTAATGACTAAGTCATGGTATAAAATCCTGTAACTATTTTTAATGACTTCATCGCCCACTCTATAAAGTTACATGAATAATCTGTGGTTATTATTTTTGTTTTCTTAAGATTCAATTGCAGTTCTGCTTTTGTGCTTTATCCTTTAACTTTTCTCAGTAGTTGTTCCAAGCCTTTGCTCTTTTCTGCTAGCAATATGGTGTCATCTGCACATCTTGATATTCCTTCCCCAGATTTTCAGGCCTCCTTCCTACAAGTCTAATCATGCTTTCTGTATGATACGTTTTGCATATAAATTAAACACAGAAGGGACAGTGTCCATGGGCCATAGGATACTGTAAAGAAAACACACACAGAGCGCAGTGTTTCATTAGCATATGTTCTGCTGCTTCAGTGAGTCTACTCTAGTTGAGAACAAACGTCCTTTACCTCTGGTATTTTTTCATCTACTTGCACTTTATCACTCCAAATTTGTCAACCTTGCAAAAACAGCAGCAGCAGCAACCACCCACCCTCACTCCTTCACATCTGTCTGCAATTTTAAGGACCCTGGCTCAAATCAGGCAAGATCTGCTCTCCTTTGAAGTTTCCTGCCCCTTTTCCTGTCTTCCTTTTTAAGCACAGCCTCCAACAGATGGATCTCAGCACAGTACGATGGGTGTCCTCCAGACAGGCACAATGATATATCCAAGAATGGCATTTAGTCTATGTTTGGAAAATGATCTTGGTTTTTACTTAATTTAGCAGTTCTTGTAAAAAATGAAATGTTCTGTGAAAGTATACTTCTGAAGCTATTTGAGGTGGAGAAGTGGCAGTGTCCCTCCCACAGCCCCCCAAACCATGCCAGAGACAGCAAGAACTTTTGTGCCCATTGGTGATAGCTATTTCTTTCCATCCTAGAAAGGTATCATGCACTGGCAATTAATAACTTGTACACTAGTACAAATCCACAGGCGGCCATTCTGCTGAATGGAACATAGCAATGGTTTAGCCTGTTTCATCTATGCACAGGATGTTCACAGAAGGATTCCTAATTACTCCCTTGAAAAATCATCCCTTGTCCAACTCCCAGGTGTCATCAATTCTGAAAAACTAGACTATTTTCGAAAGCCTCTAAGATGTCCAACAGTCAATGAGAAAACCCAGAGTACTCTCCTCACACAAATACAGAGAATGCTGTAAACCAATAGCTCTCAGCCTGTGGGTCTCCAGATGTTTGGCCTTCCACTCCCAGAAATTCTAACAGCTGGTAAACTGGCTAGGAATTCTGGGAGTTGAGGGCCAAAACACCTGACCCACAGTTTGAGAACCAATGCTGTAAACAGAGGAGAGTTGTGTCATTGTGTGCTGCTGGAAAGGTCACCAAGAATTTTGTGCCTGAAGACACAGAACCTTGTACTATAAAATATCTAAATTGTCCAATACTATTTCTGGTTTATGAATATTGTCCTGGAGCAAGCATGGTCGCATTCAGAGATCCTGGAAGGCAATCCTATGCCCCATCTGCCATAAGAAGTCCAAAAATAAAATCCTACAAGTTATTGAAAATCTACTTCCATGGTTTTTATTGTGTGTGTTTCTGGGAGAGCGGTTGTTGCTTTCCCCATTCCTGTCCCCAATGTAAGTACATTACCTAATGGATAGGAGTATTTTTTCGTGTCAGGAGCAACTTGAGAAACTGCAAGTAACTTCTGGTGTGAGAGAATTGGCCATCTGCATGGACGTTGCCCAGGGGACTCCCGGATGTTTTAACATCCTATGGGGAGGCTTGATAGATATTACATCCAAAGTCTGATAAGGTCTAGAAGGTTTAATTTCCCTGGATCAAAGAGATCCATGGATTTGATTTTTTCCTTTTTCTCATGTACAGGAAAGTGGGGTAGGAAACGAATTCATTTGAGACTCATTCCTCATCTCATTCCAGCTACACTTCCTAGGCTAGGGGATGGGTTCAAAGGTCCAAGATGACAGAAATTTGGATTCTATCGAGATATGCAGCCATTCCAACTTGCTTGATATAATAACAAAATCCTTTTTCAGCACCGGCAGTACAGATTTATTATAAACATATGATTCTTCTACTGTACGATTTATGCAGAAAGATGGGAAGCTCATGATGGGGAAAACTTTGTAAAATGTAAAATGTGTTTCTGCCTTTAAATTCTAAAAATAAAATCAACAGGAGGAAGGAAGTGACTGAACACTGGGATAATATTGGTGTGTGTGTGTTTGGGGAAATGGGAATGATACAGCAAGGAAACTCCACCCAAGCAGACTCACGTAGCAGATCTCATTTGAGAGCAACAAGGAGGATGTACACAAGTTTGGATGTTTGTGTGTATATGCAATTCAATGAAAAATAAAACCTTGTAATATGAGAGGGCTATTATGTGGAAGAATAGTACTCCGGCACAAAAAAGATTCCTAAAATATATGTAAACCTCAGTAACACAAGGCCCTTCCACACAGCCCTATATCCCAGAATATCAAGGCAGAAAATCCCACAATATCTGTTTTGAACTGGGTATCTGAGACCACACTCAGAAAATGTGGAATTTCTGCCTTGATATTCTTGGATATAGGGCTATGTGGAAGGACCCATAATTAGAAATGGTTTTATTATATCCAAAGATTAATGTAGTTTTATTAATCAGCATTGATCATGGAGAGAAATCCTGTACTCCTGTTATAAGATGTATCAAGAGAAATTATTGCTAGATACCAGAGGTCACCAGTAGGGCTGTTTGATCCACACACAAAAAAATAGTTCAAAACTTGCCACGGCTCTAGGGGGCGCTGGCGCTTCGTATCTGACAGACTTCCGAATATTTCCATTAAAATTTCAAAATTTATTTGGATTAATTCCAAAATTTCAGAATGACTTTTTAAATGGCGGACACGCGTCTCTTTAACCCAGTTAGGACTGGGGACGGGGAGGGAAGAAATCTGCACTGAGCAAGAAGAGGGGCCGAGATCTGGAGGAGCCTTGGCAATCAGGAGGAAATCTTGGCCCCTGGCTTCCAAAGCGCACTTTGGAAGTCAGAGGCCGAGATTAGGAGGGGAATTCCTCCAGCTCCCCAAGGCTCTCCCTCCGCTTGGGAGGGAGAGCCTTGGGGAACAGGAGGAAATCTCGGCCCCTGGCTTCCAAAGCGCAATAGCTCATTGGCTGGAGGAAATCAGATGGCTGCTTGCAAACCACCTGAACACAACCAGCCAATGACGGAAGGCTGCAGGAAAAGGCCGGAAATGACATCCGACGCCCTTTCCGATAATGGTGGACGGAGCTTCGGTATGGCGACGCCACTTCCAGGTAACTTTAATTTTTTGAAAACTGTAAAAAAGTAACTTTTCTTCCGACACATTCCGATTTCTGTTAGATTCCGACAAACCTACCCAGCCCTAGTCACCAGAGATTTCATCGTTAGACCAGACTCATCATTTGAAAAGTGCCTGCATCCAATTTAATTGTTTTATGTGTTTGCATTCCTCCCATTAGATTTATTTAAAAAGCTTCTTAGCTATATTCATTTAAATTATTCCCAGTTATGTGACTGCACATCCAACTTTTTCAAAGCTCCTTGGAAACCTTTCCATACTAGGAAAAATTTGTCTGGAGAATGACAGCAGTAAACTACTGGTTGTGGATTACAGCCAAGAAAACTTTAAGCAGGGAAGCAACAAACAACTGATACTGAAACTGGACAGAAATAATTTCAATTTGGAAGCCAGACACAAAATCCTCTTTTGCACAGCTGAAGTTTCTTCTCCTATTTTTAGCATTTATTGATCACTTGTATTTTCAAGAAAGTTTGACTTTCTTTTAAAATAATATGTATACCACCTTTTGCTATATCTACACAAATCCAGATGCTTAAAAACATTGCACCTTTCCAAATATACTCATGCAGAGCACTTCTCAAGCTCTGAGGATGACCTGGGAAGGAATCCTACTGAAGCATTGCAGCGCACCCAAATATCCGGGAGTCAACCTCGACTGTGCTCTGACCTACAAGAAGCACTGCTTGAACATCAAGCAAAAAGTGGGTGCTAAAAACAATATCATATGAAAGCTGACTGGCAAAACCAGGGGATCACAACCAGACACAATAAAGTTATCTGCCCTTGAGCTTTGCTACTCTGCTGCTGAGTACACATGGAATACATCTCACCTCGTTAAAACAGTAGATGTGGCTCTTAATGAGACATGCCGCAGTATCACAGGATGTCTACGCCCTACATCACTGGAGAAATTATATTGTTTAGCCGGCATTGCACCACCTGACATCTGCCGGGAAGTAGCAGCCAATAATAAAAGGACCAAGGCAGTGACATCTCCGGCCCATCCCCTGTTCGGATATCAGCCAGTACACCAATGCCTTAAATCAAGAAATAGTTTTCTAAGATCTACAGAGATCCTCGCAGGAACACGTCAGCAAGTGAGAGTCCAAAATTGGCAGGCTAAAACCCGGATCCTCAATCCATGGCTGATACCAAATGAGAGACGCCCTTCTGGTCACACAGAAGGCTGGGCAACTTGGAAGGTGCTGAACAGACTGTGCTCTCGCACCACGAGATGCAGAGCCAATGTTAAGAAATGGGGCCACAAAGTGGAGCCCACAACATGCAAGTGCGGAGAAGAGCAAGCCACAGACCACCTATTACAATGCAATAGGTGGTCTGTGGCTGAGCCCTGCTACATGCACAATGGAGGGCCTTCTTATAGCAACACCAGAGGTACTCCAAGCGGCCAGTTACTGGTCAAAAGACATTTAGTATAATGGCAAGCTTTTAAACTTTCTTTGTGTTTTTAAATAGATTACAACTGTACCCTCGGTTCACTTCTGATAGGACAAATAAATAAACACTTCTTTGGTTAATCCCCAAGGTTCAAATATCTTTCCAGGGACAAGTGTGATAATGCAAGATTTCCAACGTAAACTGTTTATTTATTTATTTTATTTACTACATTTATATACCGCACCTCTCAGCCCGGGGTCAACTCGAAGTGGTTCACAATTGGCAATAATTCAATGCCACACAATTATAACAAATAAAACCATCATAAAATATTGTTAAAAACATTATCATACAATATCTGTATCTGTATACCTTTATAAAACGGAATGTTTGTATGTGTGTATGTGTGTTTGTATGCGGAGGGCGGGAGGGCGGAAGGACGGAAGGGCGGATATGTGGCAGCTATTTGCATAAAGTCCTTTGATTGGACAGCCTCGCCACTCCAAAATTCTAAGGCACCAGACAGAGGGCATTGATAGCCACTGATTAGCCAGCAACCCAGAATCCAGGCCTCTACATTCAAACAACAGGATTTCTTCCCACTGAGGGGGAAAAAGCCAGCAACCCAGAGTCCAGGCCTCTACATTCAAACAACAGGATTTCTTCCCACTGAGGGGAAAAAAGCCAGCAACCCAGAATCCAGGCCTTTACATTCAAACAACAGGATTTCTTCCCACTGAGGGGAAAAAAGCCAGCAACCCAGAGTCCAGGCCTCTACATTCAAACAACAGGATTTCTTCCCACTGAGGGGAAAAAAGCCAGCAACCCGGAGTCCAGGCCTCTACATTCAAACAACAGGATTTCTTCCCACTGAGGGGAAAAAAGCCAGCAACCCAGAGTCCAGGCCTCTACATTCAAACAACAGGATTTCTTCCCACTGAGGGGAAAAAAGCCAGCAACCCAGAATCCAGGCCTCTACATTCAAACAACAGGATTTCTTCCAACTGAGGGGAAAAAGCCAGCAACCCAGACCAGGCCTTTACATTCAAACAACAGGATTTCTTCCAACTGAGGGGAAAAAAGCCAGCAACCCAGAGTCCAGGCCTTTACATTCAAACAACAGGATTTCTTCCAACTGAGGGGGGAAAAGCCAGCAACCCAGAGTCCAGGCCTTTACATTCAAACAGCAGGATTTCTTCCCACTGAGGGGAAAAAAGCCAGCAACCCAGAATCCAGGCCTCTACATTCAAACAACAGGATTTCTTCCAACTGAGGGGGAAAAAGCCAGCAACCCAGAGTCCAGGCCTCTACATTCAAACAACAGGATTTCTTCCAACTGAGGGGAAAAAAGCCAGCAACCCAGAGTCCAGGCCTTTACATTCAAACAACAGGATTTCTTCCAACTGAGGGGAAAAAAGCCAGCAACCCAGAATCCAGGCCTTTACATTCAAACAACAGGATTTCTTCCCACTGAGGGGAAAAAAGCCAGCAACCCAGAGTCCAGGCCTCTACATTCAAACAACAGGATTTCTTCCCACTGAGGGGAAAAAAGCCAGCAACCCAGAATCCAGGCCTTTACATTCAAACAACAGGATTTCTTCCCACTGAGGGGAAAAAAGCCAGCAACCCAGAAGCCAGGCCTTTACATTCAAACAACAGGATTTCTTCCCACTGAGGGGAAAAAAGCCAGCAACCCAGAATCCAGGCCTTTACATTCAAACAACAGGATTTCTTCCCACTGAGGGGAAAAAAGCCAGCAACCCAGAATCCAGGCCTTTACATTCAAACAACATGATTTCTTCCCACTGAGGGGAAAAAAGCCAGCAACCCAGAGTCCAGGCCTCTACATTCAAACAACAGGATTTCTTCCCACTGAGGGGAAAAAAGCCAGCAACCCAGAGTCCAGGCCTCTACATTCAAACAACAGGATTTCTTCCCACTGAGGGGAAAAAGCCAGCAACCCAGAATCCAGGCCTTTACATTCAAACAACAGGATTTCTTCCCACTGAGGGGAAAAAAGCCAGCAACCCAGAATCCAGGCCTTTACATTCAAACAACAGAATTTCTTCCCACTGAGGGGAAAAAAGCCAGCAACCCAGAATCCAGGCCTTTACATTCAAACAACAGGATTTCTTCCCACTGAGGGGAAAAAAGCCAGCAACCCAGAGTCCAGGCCTTTACATTCAAACAACAGGATTTCTTCCCACTGAGGGGAAAAAAGCCAGCAACCCAGAATCCAGGCCTTTACATTCAAACAACAGGATTTCTTCCCACTGAGGGGAAAAAGCCAGCAACCCAGAATCCAGGCCTTTACATTCAAACAACAGGATTTCTTCCCACTGAGGGGAAAAAAGCCAGCAACCCGGAGTCCAGGCCTTTACATTCAAACAACAGGATTTCTTCCCACTGAGGGGAAAAAAGCCAGCAACCCAGAATCCAGGCCTCTACATTCAAACAACAGGATTTCTTCCCACTGAGGGGAATAAAGCCAGCAACCCAGAATCCAGGCCTCTACATTCAAACAACAGGATTTCTTCCCACTGAGGGGAAAAAAGCCAGCAACCCAGAATCCAGGCCTTTACATTCAAACAACAGGATTTCTTCCCACTGAGGGGAAAAAAGCCAGCAACCCAGAATCCAGGCCTTTACATTCAAACAACAGGATTTCTTCCCACTGAGGAGAAAAAGCCAGCAACCCAGAATCCAGGCCTTTACATTCAAACATTTCTTCCCACAGGCATCCCATTTCAGGATTTCCCACTGAGGGAAAAAGCCAGCAACCCAGAATCCAGGCCTTTACATTCAAACAACAGGATTTCTTCCCACTGAGGGGAAAAAGCCAGCAACCCAGAATCCAGGCCTTTACATTCAAACAACAGGATTTCTTCCCACTGAGGGAAAAAGCCAGCAAAAACCAAACAGAGGATTTCTTCCAGGCCAGAGTCCAGGCCTCTACATTCAAACAACAGGATTTCTTCCCACTGAGGGGAAAAAAGCCAGCAACCCAGAATCCATTCCATGCAGGCCTTTTCCTTTTTTTTTTACTCCTTTCTGTTTTACACTGGTATACTTTCACAGGCCAGGCGGATATGTGGCAGCCACTTTCACAGGCCAGGCGGATATGTGGCAGCCACTTTCACAGGCCAGGGCGGATATGTGGCAGCCACTTTCACAGGCCATGTGGCGCCACCAGCGCGGGTGATGGACCAGCACCAAACGTGGTACACACACCCCCCCCCTATGACATGACCCACGTATTATGGGATTTGTAGTACTTTCCAACACTTTGGTTCCCACAGACCACTGAGGCCACCAAAAAGGACCAATACAGACCACACTCAGCACACACAGCCCCCATGACCCACTCTACGTCCTGGTGCAGTTCGGAGGAGGGTGGGCCATGGATGATGGGACTTGAAGTGCCTCTACTCACTTCCAAAGTCCGCTGCAACCCTCATCCAATCACTGATCGAGACCAAACTTGCCATACATAACCCCCATGACTGCCTTCACGTCCTGGTGAGGTTTGGGGGAGGACTGACAATGGATTATGGGATTTGTAGTACTTTTACACCCCTCTGTTCCCACAGACCACTGTGGCCCCCAACAAACACCGAGAAAGTCCACACTTGGCACACAGAGCCCCAGTGACCCACTCTACATCCTACTGAAGTTTGGAAGGGGACAGAACATGGATGATGGGACTTGCAGTACCTTCCCTCACTTCCCAATCCTGCTACAAACCTAATCCAATGACTGATCAACACCAAATCTGGCACACAGAGCCCTCATGACCCACTCTACAGCCTGGTGCAGTTTACTGTGAAACGGACCACGGATGATGGGACTTGAAGTACCTTCACTCACTTCCGAAAAACAATGCATCCCTCATCCATTCACCAATACAGACCAAACTTAGCACACAGAGCCCCCATGACCCAATCTACATCCTACTACACTTTGGGGGGACGGACACACAGAGATGATGGGACTTGCACTACCTTCAGTAATTTCATGATACCACTGCAACTCCCAGTAATGATGGATCAAGACTAAACTTGGCACACAGAGCCCCCATGACCCACTCTACATCCTGCTGCACTTCTCAAATGACCCGGGCAGGGCCGCGTCCCCAAGCTAGTACAATATAAAATCCATACAGAACCATAAAACATTATTGTGAGCATCTCTATGTCAAATCATCATTCAGTTGCGTCATCCGGTAATTCCATGAATTCATATACCTATGCTGTATTTGGGAAGGCCTGCTCAAAAAGCCAGGTTTTCACCCTTCTTCAAAACAACGGGAGGGAGGGGGCCAATCTTATCTCTCTAGGCAGGGCATTCCACAGTCGAGGGGCCACCGCTGAGAAGGCCCTGTCTCTTATCCCTGCCAGACGCATCTGCGATGATGGTAGGAAAGAGAACAGGGCCTCCCCAGAAGATCTTAATGTTCTGGATGGTTCATAAGGAGAGATACGTTTGAATAGGTATGTTGGGCCAAAGCAGTTTATGGCTTTATAGGCTAAATAGTACAAACGCAGGGGGCAGCACTGTGAAATACTACACAGTAAGCAACAGAGTTTGCAAGTATACCAAATAAGACAATTCAATATCCTTGGGAAGTCTGACTTGGTCACGGTAGTCCTGCTCTGGTTACATCTTGTATAGACTACTGCAACGCGCTCTACGTGGGGCTGCCTCTGAAGACGGTTCGGAAGTTGCAAATAGTCCAATGGGCAGCAGTCAGGTTGCTAACTGGAGCAGCGCTCGGGGAACACACAACTCCTCTGTTGCGCCAGCTCCACTGGCTGCCAGTTTGCTTCCGGCCCAATTCAAAGTGCTGGCTTTAGCCTATAAAGCATAGTAAGCAACAGAGGTTGCAAGTATAGCAAATAAGACAATTCAATATCAAAAGGAGTTTAAATAGTGTCAAAACTTAGTTCAGCACATTATAGTAAGGTTCACAATTATGAGAACCACGCCTAAGGTTCAAATGCTCCCCTGGTCATCGCCAAAACCTGGGGTTCCAGGCGCAGTGATGAATCCAGGATCACTCCCAAACTGTGAACCTGCATTTTCAGGGGGAGTGTGACCCCGTCTAGCACAGGCTTTAACCCTATGCCCTGTTCGGCCTTACAACTGACCAGGAATACCTCTGTCTTGTCTAGATTCAATTTCAATTTGTTCACCCTCATCCAAGCACTGGTTCAGGACCTGAACAGCCTCCTTACTAGAAGGTGGGAAGGAATGACAGAGCTGGACATCATCTGTGTACAGATGACATCGTACCCCGAAACTCCAGATGAATGTGAGTATATACTTTCAGTTTTTCTGTTGATAAGTGGCAACACCATGAATTTAACTGGGTTTTCTTATGAAATGAGTGGTTTTGCTAGTTTCCACTGAAAACAACACTTGGTATTTGCTGGTGGTCTCCCATCAAAGTACAAACTAGAACTGAGCCATCTTACCTTTCAAGATTAGATGGAATTAGGTGCCTTTCGGGCATTTAGACCTGATTTGTGCATAATCTAGAAAAAAATATCCCTCTGAAAAGGTTACTTCAAGCAAAAAAAAATCTACATTTCTGAAAGCACATAATGAATAACTCACTCAAAAACTGCAATTTTAGCTCAGCACCAGATTATCATTGTAGGATTCAATTCTGGAACATGCAACCCCCTCCCTACGCAGTTGGACTTTAACTCCCATCTTTGGTGTTGAAATGTATTTTAAGGTATTGGATTAAAAGGATCACATTTTTCTTAATCCAGAATGCTTTCCATTATAGGACAATTATGACCAGTAGTACACACATCAAGAAATAACAGTATATTCCAATAAATCAATATTCAGATGTAAATCCCATTGAATTTAATGAGAAATAATCCTATGTATTTGTATAGGATTGTAATCTATTTAGTTAAATGTTATTTCTAAGATTTTTTTAATTAAAAAATTGATGATCAAGTAGCCCTTTATTTAACAATTCCCAACAAAAATTTGCAAGATTTATATTTTGGAGCAAATGGATTACAGTCTTTAGCACCTCCAATGGAGCCCCCGATGGTGCAGTGGGTTAAACCCTTGTGCCAGCAGGACTGAAGAACGACTAGTCACAGATTCAAATCTGGGGAGAGCACGGATGAGCTCCCTCTGTCAGCTCCAGCTCCCCATGCGGGGACATGAGAGAAGCCTTCCACAAGGATGGTAAAACATCAAAACATCTGAGCGTCCCCTGGGCAACATCCTTGCAGATGGTCAATTCTCTCACACCAAAAGCGACTTGCAGTTTCTCAAGTCGCTCCTGACATGGAAAAAAAATAACATAACAAAGAGTTATAATTTTTCAGCCTTTGCAAGTGCACAATTCTGTTGCAAATGACTATGTAAATACACACACGTGTGTGTGTGTGCTCCTTTCTCCTTGTGTTTTCCATAATATCTCTCACTCATTTGAGCCTTTTAGTTCTGGTTGGATTGGCCCCTGTTCCTTTTGTTTCTAGCTAAGGAAACTTCTGGGCATTATATTTAAAGTGAGCTCATTTCTGAAGGCACTCTTTAGGAGCAGGAAAAAAAACCTAATCTCTATAATCTGTCACATCTTCAAGACAGACATATTATGGCTCAAGCCACAAACTTGATCTTATAAAGAAGAGGAAACCAGGACTCAAGCAATCGAACCTGGAAATACTCAAAACTTCCGCTTCATCAGACATGTTTGCAATTTCTATGCAAGCATCCCTAAATCTTACCTATCTCATCAAAAGAAATCTTTCTTCCTCAGCTCAGTAGGGCTTAATTTCCAGTAAGCACACTCCAGATGGTAACCTCAATAAGTAGTAATGCTATCAGTCTTACTCACTGCAAACATGCTACTAGGCAATTGTAAAACTCTTCTCTCTGATGCTATATCGGTTACCACTGCTAATTCAAATCACATTAAACATCTTTGCAAAAGTATATTCCAATGTTTAAAAGGTTAGCCATCTTTCTCTCCTGACTCTTATATTTTTAATTTGCCATACACTTTACATATAATCTGTAAAAAGAACCGAGAGGGGGAAATATTTTCCAGCCCAAGGATTGCGACACAACAAAACTGAATATAAGGTGACACCTTCTGTTAAGTTCTGTAACTACAATTACTTTTATGTATTTCAATTTAACAGTGTCACCCAAGGAATACTTCCATGATGATAAGCATCATCTCACCCCACACTTTGCTCAACAAAACAAATTTCAAGATGTTTTTTTAAAAAATGGAACACCAGCTGCACAAATGGGATTGATTTCTCTTCATTCCAAATAGAAAACCATAAGAAACATGTAGAGATGTTTTAGTTTTGTTAGTGCTGGGTGTATGGTTTTAAAGACAAATTAACATATTGCTTCCAAGCTGCAATACCATATACAATTATCAATAAGTCTAAGTCCCAGGACTACACCATAGCCCATCCTTGGATTTATTGGATACAAAGCTGTTTGAACCCATTTGTTATACTTCCTTAGGGGTTTATCTCTACACTGTAGAACGAATGCAGTTTTACATCACTATGGGCGCTTCCGCACAGCCCATTATCCCAGGAGCATTTGTGTTTATAAAATGCTAATGTTCCTGGGCCCCTATCCACACACTCACCCCAGAAAGCACCTGTTTTCTGGGGTGGGTGTCCAGATGTTCTCCCGGACCTTTCCGGAAGAACACCCAGACACTTTTACCCCCTCCCCAAAAGCCTTTTAAAAAACAAAAGAACTTACCCAGCCTCCATTAGGGGGCTGTCGGAGCTCTCCTGGTACATAGAAATGATGCGCCAGGAGAAGCGGGGGAGAAGGAATCGCTCCTGGTGTCATGAATGACTTTTCAATAACTTTAAAGCATAGGTTCTTTTTATTGCAATTGCCAGTGTGAAAGGGTATTTCAGATTACAGAAAAACATTTAGACAAAGAATGACATTGGACATACAGACATACAGATTCTATGCAACACTGGATTTATAACAACTTACAGTTACATTGGACTAACAAACAAAGAGGAATTACATTTTCACTCAACATTAACACCACATGTACATGCATTCATCCTCAGGCATTCAAATATTATTACCGGTATATCCTTTTCTCCCTCCTTGGAGAAGCACCTGTTAGGCCAGACCCTGCTTCCCTGCAACCTGCCAACACATAGTTCCAAAACTGCAATAACACAAAAAATTCTTCCCTAAGAACAATGCCAAGGACCAGATCTGTTTTCCATACAGCAGAACCAGACTCTCTGCACAAAATCTAAGGCTCCAAAGCGCACTTCTTCCTCTTCCCTTGAGAAAGAAGCCCCAAAATGTACAGAATCATGCTTTCCCATAGCTTATCTGACACTCTCCGAAAACACCATCTCTGTCCTTCCCACAGACCAGGGCTGACACACTTTGAGCATTATTAGATTGAGTCTTTTATAGGAATATTCTGCTGATGTAGTCCCAAAGTTGTAAATTAATGATAGACGTCTTCCATCCTGGATCCATCTCAGTTTCCTGGCCAGATATTGATCTTCTTGATTGGTGTTGGTAAACACAAGGCTTGTGTTGACTTCCTTCTTAACAAGGAATGCTGCAAACATCTCCTTAACTTGAAAGAACCTTTGTCACAGTTCTTATCACAGTTTACTTTTCAATTCTTATTAGCAATTTTTAATTACAGTCCCAGCAAGCAGGTAGTTAGTCATTGCAGGTCTTAATATTTTACTGGTGCTTCCAAAATTATTAACTCCATCCATATATCCATTCTTTCACTCATTCCCACACATATATTAAATTCACATTTCTCAAATCTGCATATTAAATTTTTGTGACACTGCCCTCCCTTTCTATGTAAGCATCCCAAAACTGTGCCATACTTCTAAAAATAAATGTATATGTTACAGCTGATTCACTGTTTCACTCAGCGACTGATTCTTCTTTCACCTGGAAACTGATCTAGACAATTATCATTCTCCTCCTCTGTACAATTTTAAAATAAGATTGATTCGTTTGTTTTTAATTTTGGGTATATCAGAGTCTCTGACTATCTCTTTTTTAAAAAAAGAAAGAAAGAAAGAAAAGAAGACGACTTTGGCATCTACACCATATGTCCTTACCATACATCAAGGGAGCTACAAACTACATAGGGAAGCTGATGAAGAAACACAACCTACAATCTATCTACAGACCCACCAAAAACTCCAACAAATGCTACTTTCAGCAAAGAACAAGAGTGATCTACCATATACCATGCAGCTGTGCACAAGTCTACATAGGGACCACCAAACGCAGCATTGCCCAAACACGAATCAAGGAGCACGAAAGGCACAGCAAACTAATTCAGCCAGAGAAGTCACCCATAGCAGTGCACCTGATGAACCAATCTGAACACAGCATATTATTTGAGAACACAGAAACTACCATGTCAGGCAACACAAGGAAGCCATTAAAATCCACAAGCATGTGGACAATTTCAACAGAAAGGAGGAAACCATGAAAATGAACAAAATCTGGCTACCAGTGTTTTTTTAAAAAAAACCTCTAAAATCAGAAGAGTAAATAAAGAGCAACACTAAAAAAAACAGGGGAATTCCAGACAGGAAACAATCAGGGCCAGCTAACACCTCCCAACAAAAGATTCCTCCAGGCAGAAAGCAGCCAGGCTTTGAAGTTGCACAGCCATTAAATTCTAATTTAAAATTTTTCTTCCACCCTGGACATTCCACAGATATATATACCTCACACTTGCCTAGCTTCCAATAGACCTCACAACCTCTGAAGATGCCTGCCATAGAAGTGAGCAAAATGTCAGGAGAGAATGCTTCTGGAACATGATCATACACCCAGAAAACTCACAGCAACCCAGTTTTGGCATCTATTTACATCTTTTTTTCCAGAAATGAACCCTAAAACATTATTTGACATATCTCTCACATTTGTTAACTCTTGTGAATATTAACACAATGAATAGAAAGAACTGTGAGAACTTTCTAAAACCAAATTAACTCTTCATAATGTTAAACTGACATGACAAGAAAAGGGAATATAAACTAATTTTGGAAGCTTGAAATCAAGTAAAGATGGAATTGATTCAACTCATTACAAGTCTAGTAGCATCTCAGGTGTTAAAGTTTTATTAGGGATAAAATAGAGGTTTCACAAAGTTTCTAAACTACATTGCTCAACAGGGTGCTGCAAGATAGACTAGAGAGAGGAATGGGGGTGGAGAAGGGGGGTAAGAGTCAAGAAATCCGAATCTAATTTGAGGGGTTAGGGAAGCAAAAAGGAGAAGGTGGGACTTCTCTAACTGCAGCACAAAACTTGCAACACTGGAATTATTGTAGTCATTAGAGCACAAAAAGCAACACAGAATGCAATAATATTTTCGCTGTGCCCTGGGTATTTTAGAAGCCACGGTGTAATGAGACTAGTTCTAAGGTGTCTGTAGAACATGCATTGAAGAAGCACGTGCTCAGTTGTTTCTATGTGTCCAGACTCACAGGAGCATAGTCTCTCCTTGAAGGGGGTCTTCTAATATCTCCCCTCCAATACAGCCGATGGGAGGGCATGGCATCTTGCCAGGTTAAAAGCCCTTCAGTGTCTGAGCACCTCCAGGTCTCTTAGGTATGCCATGGGGCAGTGAGGTATCTAGTGGCTTCCCTAACAATATAGACAGATAGTGGCATGTATGTATTATGTACTGTATTATGTGTACAATATATACTCCCATGATCATCCTGCCTTCAATCCAGGGGGAGTGGGTTCATTGGGGAGTTGACATCAGAGCAATTTGAGTTAAGAGCTCGGTCACAGAACGAATTAAACTCATAAGTCAAGGAATCACTGTATATATTGCCATACACAACTGTAATCAATATATGCATGAATTAAAACCCATGGAATTTACTGATTCCGATTTTTTAAAATCTGGTTGCAGACATAACAAATTTCTAATCTAAGATGGTTGAAGAAAATGTTTACCTGGATCTAGATGTGTGAAGGATCCGATGACAAAATCCAGAGTGGAAACAGCCAACAGAAAAAGAAGCAGCAGCTGGAGGCGAATAATCCATTTCACTCCTGCAAGGTTGATCCCAAGCAAGCCCAGCAGGACCGCAAGCGAGATGCCCCTTATTGCCCAAATGTTACTGAAGCTCAGGAGATCAGAGATAGATTCAGCAAATCCAGTAATGTACATAGCACCTGCAACACACTAAATAACAGGTTTTTTGTGTGTAATTATCTTTAAAAATATGTTCCAAAGTTAGCTGATCTAGAAGATAATGAAGATTTTGCTTATTTTAGTTTTTGTACTTGGTTACATGAGCTGGGGCCCTTCCTGAGGCTGATTTATGAAAGAAGCAGCCTTAAAAAATATCCATTTTCCATCAAAAGTAAGCATATACAATCTATGATTAAATAACTTTTGAGATGCAATTTACAATTACTTAAAACAGTAGTACAGATGCACTAACAAGTGAATGGCAAATATAAAATGTCCTGGCCAGGTTAAGACAGCCAACTGCCTCCTTCTCCAAGTGGCTTTTAGCATCAAAATGCTTTCACTAATATCCAGAAGGGGTGGTGAAGACTGTATTGTCTTAAACCAGTGGTTCTCAGCCTGTGGATCCCCAGATGTTTTGGCCTTCAGCTCCAGAAATCCTAACAGCCGGTAAACTGGGTGAGATTACTAGGAGTTGTAGGCCAAAACACCTGGGGACCCACAGGTTGAGAACCACTGTCTTAAAGTATCACTTATTTTGAAGTAGTGGCAGCATTTCAGGAGGACAGAGATTGTGGGAACAACAGCAAGGTTTCCATAAACCTTGGATCTATTTGTGATTACCTTGCAGAAGCATTACATGTTGCAATAATACATATCAATAGCAACAATTGTTATTGAGGGGTTGTTGTTGTTTTTTAAAGGAAGTTATTTGTTCCTTTCAGGCATTCAACTAATGTGCAGCTGGATGCATTCGCACAGAAGGAAAATAAACATGAAGTAGGTAATAGATTTTAATGCCATTGGCATGGGCTTTCATCAATAACAAGGTTGATTTTGGTTTTTTTAATAGAAAAACTAGATAAGAAAAATATAAAGAAAAAGATTTTTTAAAACTGTTATCGCCAAGTATATCGGGAGCAACAACATGAATGTTCAATCTATGCATGAACAACTGTTAATGCATGCAAATAATTCCTTTACTATACAACAATGGTTCTGAACCTGTGGTTCCCCAGATGTTTTGGCCTACAACTCCCAGAAATCCCAACCAGTTTACCAGCTGTTAGGATTTCTGGGAGTTGAAGGTCAAAACATCTGGGGAACCACAGGTTCAGAACCACTGCAAAAGAAATAAACTCTGCTGATGGACAGCCACTGGGTTGTCAAAGAATGATGTAAAAAAACAAGTTAGGAAGAACTAGCCATATAAGAGATACAGATTATTCTAATTAATTGCACACAGCACACAGATTTAGAAGCAGCTGTGCTTCTTCCTAAGTTTGTATATGTCTTTATCCTGAACTATGACATGCCTTTAAATGTAAGCAGTTGCACAGGCAGAAACCATTGGTTTGAGGTCCCTGTTGTGTAAATACTCACTCCAGCAGTACAACCGCATACATTTATGCCACATGGCTGCTGAACAGGATCTTGGTCTATTTCAATAATAAATGATAGTTCCTCTTGTTATTTTTTTTTTTATGGCATTTTACCCCGCTCTTCTCAACCCCCGAGGGGGGACTCAGAGCAGCTTGTTATAGTAAAGAACAGTAAATAGTAAAGAACAAACTAAAAGGAACAGTAAAAAAATCAAATCCCTCCAAAATGCTTGGAAACTGTTTAAAAATACTTTAAAACAAGCCGAACTAAAATGCATTCCTAAAATAAGAAAGAGGCCGGGAAAGTCCAAGAGGACATCGGCATGGCTTACAAATGAAGTAAAAGATGTGATTGGAAAGAAGAAAAACTCATTTAAGAAATGGAAGGCTCTTCCTACCGAGGAGAACAGAAAGGAACACAAGCTCTGGCAAACTAAATGCAAAGCAACCGTCAGGAAAGCCAAGAGAGATTTTGAGGCACATATAGCTAAGAACATTTAAAAAATAACAAAAACTTCTTTAAGTACATCAGAAGTAGAAACCCAACTAGAAAAGCAGTTGGGCCACTTGACGAAAATGGTAAGAAAGGGACAATAAGTGAAGACAAGGAGATTGCCGAGCGGCTAAACGACTTCTTTGCCTCCGTTTTCACACAGGAGGACAGACAACATATGCCTGCAGCTGAGTCAGTTTTTCAGGGAGGGAATTAAATGAATTAAACCAGATAGAGATAAACAAGGAAGATGTTCTCACATGCCTTACTAAACTAAATGTCAACAAATCACCAGGGCCAGATGGCATCCACCCCAGAGTTCTTAAGGAACTCAAGTGTGAAATTGCTGAAATTCTAGCCAAAATATATAACCTTTCTCTAAGATCAGGCACGGTACCCGAGGACTGGAGGGAGGCAAATGTAACTCCGATCTTCAAGAAAGGATCCAGGGGTGATCCAGGAAATTATAGGCCAGTTAGTCTAACCTCAGTTCCAGGCAAAGTGATGGAAACCATTATTAAAGAAAAAATTACTAAGCACATAGAAGAACAGGCATTGCTGAAGGAAAATCAACATGGTTTCTGCAAAGCCAAATCATGTCTTACTAACTTGTTAGAATTCTTTGAGGGTGTAAATAAACACATAGATAAAGGGGACCCAGTCGATATTGTTTACCTTGACTTTCAAAAGGCTTTTGACAAAGTCCCTCACCAAAGGCTCCTAAATAAGCTCTTCAGCCATGGAATCAGAGGACAGGTCTTGTCCTGGATTGGAACCTGGCTAAACTGTAGGAAACAAAGGGTGGTAATAAACGGACATTTCTCTGGGTGGAAAGAGGTGAGAAGTGGCGTACCCCAAGGTTCAGTTTTGGGTCCGTTACTTTTTAATTTATTCATTAATGACCTGGATGTAGGAGTAAATTCTGAGGTAGCAAAGTTTGCAGACGACACTAAATTGTTCAGGGTAGTTAAAAATGAAACTGATTGTAAAGAGCTCCAGAAAGATCTCTCGAAATTGAGTGAATGGGCAACAAAGTGGCAAATGCATTTTAACCTAAACAAGTGTAAAGTCATGCACATCGGGGCAAAGAACCCCAACTACACCTACAAATGGATGGGGTCAAAGCTTTCCGAGACAAACCAGGAAAGGGATCTTGGGGTCTTGGTGGACAGCTCAATGAAGATGTCAACCCAGTGCGCAGCAGCAGTAAAAAAAGCAAATTCTATGCTTGGCATGATCAGGAAAGGAATCGAAAATAGGTCATCAAATGTTGTATTGCCTCTCTACAAATCTATGGTGAGGCCACATCTGGAGTACTGTGTACAATTCTGGTCACCGCACCTCAAGAAGGATATAATGGAACTGGAAAAGGTACAGAAAAGGGCAACAAGAATGATCCAAGGGATGGAGCAGCTCCCTTACGAAATCAGGTTGCAACGCCTTGGTCTTTTCAGCCTTGAAAGACGGCGTTTAAGAGGTGACTTGATCGAAGTGTATAAAATCATGCATGGGATAGAAAGGGTGAATAGAGAAAAATATTTTCTCTGTCACACAACACTAGGACTAGGGGCACTCCCTAAAGCTCCAAGGTAGGAAAGTTAGGACTAATAAAGGAAATATTTCTTCACCCAGAGGGTCATTGGGTTATGGAACTCACTTCCAGAGGAGGTTGTGACAACGGTCAGCCTGGACAGCTTCAAGGCAGGATTAGACAGATTCATGGATACCAAGGGAATCAGTAGCTACTGAAATGGACATCCAAGTGCCACCTCTGTGTTGATGGAGGCAGGCAGGATTTCCCGGGTACTGGTTGTGGGGGTCGGGAGCAGGTGAGGGTTTTGCCCTCCTTTCTGCTAGAGATCCCTGTGTACAACTAGTGGGCCACTGTGTGACACAGAATGCTGGACTAGATGGGCTGAGGCCCGATTCAGCATGGCTCTTCTTATGTTCTTATGTTCTTATACTGTATATCATGGTACAATTTTATTCAAACTGTACTAGATCTTGTTAAACTTGTTATATTGCTTCTAAGGGCCCTTCCAGGCAGACCTATATCTCAGGGTCCTTCCACACAGCGCTATATCCCAGAATATGAAGGCAGAAAATTCCACATTATTTCAGTGTGGACTCAGATAACCCAATTCAAAGCAGATATTGTGGAATTTTCTGCCTTGATATTCTGGGATATAGGGCTGTGTGGAAGGGCCCCCAGAATATCAAGGCAGAAAATCCCAAAATATCTGCTTTGAACTGGGTTATCTGAGTCCACACTGACATATATTCCAATTCAAAGCCGATAATGTGGGATTTTATTCAGCTGTGTGGAAGGGGCCTAAAAACACATCACTGCAATCTATAGAAATCTGAAAGATGAAATGAATATTGGTGTTTACAAGTGCACAATTCTGAAATGATATTGTTCAGCATCCTTTGTTTTTCTAGTTGGACAGGAACCCAGTGATAGATTTCTTGTGACACTGCTGTGAAATATTTCTGGGATGAAGGAATCTGGTAGAATGATTTGCTGAAGCCCATGCAAGGAATGCTGTCATGTAATGTTATGCAGTAAATCAAGCTGATAAATATAACTAGAGCAGATCTTTTCTGCCCAAAGAACGAAACTACAGACACACTGCCCCACATTCAGGAATCTTTCTTGCAATATATTCAACATGCAATATGTATGAGTGAAATATAGGTCACAATTTACATCAGGCTCCTTGCCCAGGGATCTTTGACTGGTCCAAAAGGAACAAATCACAGGCAACAATTTAAATTTCGTCAAGCTGATCCCATCTTCTCTAAAGGAAACTGTAACCACGGGAAAGGCAATGTAGAATACATGCCACTTTGTAAATAAAACAAGTAAAACAATTCAAAATTTTAGTTACGGACATTTATCCATGCTTGAATAAATGTTTTGCTTTTGACAACTGGCCAGGGCATACTGAGCTGATTGAAAAACAGATCTTGGTTTCTTATCTCCTCATGCTGGTTTTTAGCCATCTTGAGTATCAGGTATTCATACCTTGAATTCTATTAAAATGTATTCCTTAAGAACTCCTAACTTGAATTTCAGTCCAAGGAATTATAATATCCAACAGATAATTTAGTGTCATTATCCTCTGAATAACAGTAATGGAAAATAAAGATGTTAAACCTACTGACTTCCCTTTCTCCAATACTCGAGGCATTGTTTAATGGTGTATTGGAGCAATCATCATTTAGAAACATTCCCTTTGTGAAACCATATGCAGAGCCTCATTTTATATTCCAAGCTGTCAAAGAATGTGTTTTTTATGGGAACCTAGCATTTCGTTTGTTTGGCATCCAAGCATTACAAGGCAAAGTTGTGTATGCACAGCGAGGCAATTACATGTTTCAGCAGCAATCGAACAAGCCATAATTTTCATAGCTTGACAACTGTACAATGAATCTTTTTCAGATCTTCTTCACTATAATAACAGAAGCTTTATTACTGCCTTGAACAAAAAAGAAATGCAGAGTAGGCAAGGTAACTAAAACATTTTCTGTGTAAATAAAGCACTTTCTCTAGAATCTAGAATTCTTACCTGACCAAAAATATAAAGGAGGCCAATGGTTCCTCCAACTTGGCCTCCAAGGACAGTAGAAATCATTGAGTAAACGCCTCCACTTCCGATGCTGCACCGTTCACAGACCCCAATGCCAGACAAAACCGTTACAAAAGCAACCAAGATGACGAACGACACCAAAAACATGCCCATTAGGATGCCTGTGTTACCCTGAAACAAGAGGAAAAAGAAAACATTGATCCTTGAAAGGGGAAATGTGACACAGTACGTTTGGTAACTATCAGATGGCATTCTAGTCGCTGATGATCTCTTATTAGCTGGGCTTTTCAGCTAACAAAAACATCCTGATAGCCCTCTTCTTTCTCCTCTGGATTTTATTAAATGCTGTATTTGATTAATTCTCTCATAGGCAAAACACGCAAGGGAAAGGGAATGGTAGACCTGAGGACACTACCTTGCATAGTAGTGGAAGTTCACAGGAGGAGCCACTGGGATGCAATGGGTTAAACCCTTGTGCCAGCAGGACTGAACACCGACAGGCCAGAGGTTCAAATCTGGGGAGAGTGTGGGTGAGCTCCCTCTGTCAGCTCCAGCTCCCCATGCAGGAACATGAGAGAAGCCTCTCACAAGGATGGTAAAACATCAAAACATCAGGGTGTCCCCTGGGCAACATCCTTGCAGACAGCCAATTCTCTCACACCAGAAACGACTTGCAGTTTCTCAAGTCACTCCTGATACACAAAAAAGTGGAAGTACAGAAGAAGACTGTGAAGAACGACAGCAAATAAAGTCCACTGCACCCAAATATCAGTTATGATGTGGAATGCTTATATAAGAGGCCCACCTCGGACCAGTTTCAATATCTTGGTTTCCAGTGGGATCTCACTTTAGAGCTGGAAATTCAGAAAAAAAATAATGCTTGAGATATTCTCTCTTGTGCAACCTCGTATTGATGAGAGCATTTAGGAATGTATAATATGCGCTCTATGTTTCAAATATACACCACACTCAGACTAATGAGCTTGTTTGTTTTTCTTGCATGCATGCAACAAAAATTCCAAGATAATAAAATATGTTTGCTTATCTCAGAAGCAACAAAACTCTGAAGTATTCGCATCGTTTGCAGGTATTCTAAAAATGGTAACTTGAGAGGTTTTGTAATAGGGACTTTGCAGTGTAGTATCTGGATACTGAGATAAGGAAGGCGTTTTTTGTTCCTAGGTTTCCATAGCTTCTTTCATATATGAGCTCAATCAGAAGGCCCTTTTAATGTTATCAGCTCACAGATGCTAAAATTGACTACTTAATCCTTTCCTCTGCGTTTTAGATATTCCCCACTGTGAACAGACTCCAGCATTTTGCTTCCTTCAGCCCATCTTCAAAGCACTCTCTGTGTTGCTTGCTCTCATTCCACAGGCGTGGACTTCCTTCCTGTGATGACTCCCAAGGAGGGGCAGTTGGCTCTTTGGTCCTTTGCTTGCTCACTATTGCCCTCTCTGTGCTCAAGATGTGATAGACACTTGTGCCACCAAATCTCTGCAAATAGTCCTCAGCAAATATGAAAGCATAAGGGTAGATTCAGCAGCATCTACAAGTACGAGATGCTTTTGTTTTGTTTTTCAATTTACTTTTTAAAATCCACAACTGGAGAGTTAGAACAATGCCTTCCTTTTAAAAACAGCTCTTTGGGGTGGGAGTGTAAAAGAGTTGCATACTAGCAGATGTGTGCATGCTGAGTTCTGGCTCCAGTTCCCCTTGACCTGATACAACTGTCATCTTAACCAGCAGGATACTGAACTGAAACACTGTTTCATGGAGGCAACAGTATTCTGGATACATATCAGTTATGGAGGAGAGAGAGAAAGGAAATTAGATAAAATGCAGCTTTTCTAGTATAGATAAAAAGTAATAGAGGCTCATTGAATGGTCACTAAATTTTGTGACAGCATGTATGTGTATGTATGGGGATAGGGGGTGCAATAACAGGCAACATGACATCTCTTTAACTGCCATGACTCAATGTTCAAAGAATGATAGTGGCCCATCGAACTGCAACACAGCCCCCCCATGATTCCCTAACATTGAGCCATGCCCATTAAAGTGGTGTCAGGGAGGGAGGAAAAAAGTCTTCGCTGTAGGGCATATGGCCTGGGAGGCAGCAGTGTACCATAGGGTCAGGGTGAGTGGCAACTGGGGATGGGTATTAAAACTGTATGACAATCCACAGGACCTCTGTGAGAGAAGCTACATATACTTCAAGTTTCACAGGCAACCCAAGCAACAGACCATAGTATGGTGTAACAGCTAGAACGCTGCTTGTTAGATCCAGACTCAAATCCCTGCTTAGTGAAAAATCTAACTGAGGCCCCTTCCACACAGCTGAATAAAATCCCACATTATCTGCTTTGAACTGGAATACATGGCAGTGTTGACTCAGATCAGTGTTGACTGTTCAAAGTCGATGTTGTGGGATTTTCTGCCTTGATATTCTGGGTTCTATGGCTGTGTGGAAGAGCCCTGAGTGGTGCTGGAATAATTCCCACCTCTTGTTCTAAACTAGCAAGGGATGTTGGAGGGTTAAACATTGCCCTGATCTTTAATTACTTAGACTGAAGTTTAATTAGCTAGACTGAAGATGCAATGGAAACTTTTAGGTGAATTTACCAAAGGTAAAAGGAAATAAATGAGTTGAATGGTGCCACAAGGGTCATGCAGGAATAGACAATCCAAGCACTCCCTTTGGAGGAGAGACTGGCCAATTTCCTTTGCTAAGATTCAAAGGCTCCCTATAGGTAATAAGAGCACATGTCTGGACAACACAAAAGCTAGAAAACATACAGTTCTTCCTTGAAACACTAAGCTGGGGCTTGGTGGCACCTAACACATTCTGTAACCTGCCTTCAGTCACAAGAAAAAGTGGGTAAGAAATAAAATTATTATTATTATTGCCTCCTGCAATATACCTTCTTAATTCTACCCAGTGGAGAGTGGCCCATTATAGAATCATAGAATCATAGAGTTGGAAGAGACCTCATGGGCCATCCAGTCCAACCCCCTGCCAAGAAGGATTAGGTCCTGATTTCTTCCATCCAGAGAAGCTCAATGCAATGGCTTTGAAATGAGAATTTAATTTTAACTGTAACTTTTTTATATCCTTTCATTTATGATTTTTCAGTGTTTTAACTATGTGTTTTAACTTTTTGTAAGCCACCATAAATCTGAGTATTGTGAAAAAGCTACAATATAAATAAATGATATTGAGGACAATGTATAAGCCAGTTAATGGTGGATTCCAATGAACACAGCTGATAAAAGAATTTGGAGAGCTTTGTAGTTATCACCAGCACTGCTAAAACCACCACAACCTGGCACACTTAATTATGTATCAACAGGAGAAGTGCTCAGCCAAACCCTCCTTAATTTGTTGCCTAATTGCCCATGATGGCTGGGGATTGTGGGTGATGCAGGTGACTGGAAGGCATGCACACACATTTCAGGGGAGGAACAAGAGGATGATGTGAAACTATAGCAACGTGTTCCACCTGAACAGTTATATTTGAACAGCTCCCCTGTAAATAATCCAAGCTATTATTTCATTTTATTTTACCACTTGGAAAGTGGAATAAAAGAACAAAGAAAAAGTTAACAAAGCCAACAGAAACCAACATCTATTTTAAGCAAATCAATTCCAGGCTTCTCCTTGCTGAGAAAAAAGGACATTTACAATCTCATCTCCAAGGATTGTGCTGGAAATAACGGCGACTGGAAATTGCTGTCCTAAGTAACTTACTTGGGAGTAAGTTAGGATCATTTGGATATGATCAATTTCAAAGTAAACATGGCAGGGAGCAGGATCTAAAATATGGCTGAGAGCAGTGTAGTCCCCAGCATCCCAAGACTCAAAACAATACTCCATGCCTTCCTTTTTTTGGAAGTAGCAGTTTTATTGCAGAACAACTCTTTCTCATGCTTGCGCTAAAACTGGGCATTTCCTTCTCTTTTGGTTTTTGCATTTGCACGATGCTTGCACATTTCAATGGCCAGTGTGGCACATGGTAATCTGGGGTTAGTAAATTGGGTCCTAAATTCCCCAGAGCTTTCCAGCCTGGTTTAAGAGGTATTGAATGGCATGCCACTAGGCTTCCCTTGAACTGTGTGACCAACTACCATCACCAAAAGAGGCAAAGAAATGACTGGGGAGCTTCCAGGTGAAGATTTTAGTGTTCTGCCATCCTACTTCGCACAAAATTATACTCTTGAGCGGAGTGAGAGCTTAGCTATCGTCTTCTTCTATTCGTACCTTTCCTGTTTTTTCCTATTGCCTCCTCTCTGACAACAAAACATCCATAGGATGGGGGCAGAAATTGAAATGCTGCAATATACATTTTAACTGAAAGATCTAGCAACCACCCATTTAGAAAAAACCCATAAGTGTGCCTTTCTGATGCATTTTGGCCACCAAAGCAATCTGCCATATCAGCATGAAACAACATGCTGAGCTGAAGAGTCACGGAAAGCCTTATTGAATATGAATCAGTAGGGCCATAATGCCCCAAATCACATGAGGAAAGCAGCACAAAATTGCTTTTAGATTAATAGTGAATGAACAGGCAATTTGATTCCTTATACTTACAACCAGCCACCCAGTCCTGAGAAAGAGAACTACTCCAAAGATATTGATCATGCAAGAGGTGAAGACTCCATCCCATGTTCCAAAGAGTACAGGTTCCCAAACAAAAAGCTGTATCTTCCACCAAGGTCTGTTGGGCTGTTGAGAACCCTAAAAGAAAGCCAATATCTTAAGTTATTTGTGCTTTTTAATCTTGCAGGGAAGGCTAGCTCAAGACATTTTGCTTCTTGATAAAAAGAGCAAATTGAACCTATGCCTCATACCCATCCATGTCAAACTGTGAAGTAACCAAAGGCAACCAGGTTAGTTTAGCCAGAGACAGAACATCCCACCCACACTCATCTTCCCTGCCTCTGGTAGTATACAAATTACAATAACAACATTACTAATAATCTGCTGCAATTTTGTGAGATCCACCATCCAGTACATCACAGATGGGGCACATGTGGCCAAAATATGGTAAAAATGGAAAAAGCTATTAGTGGGCATAAAGAGGCTTATTATTATTATATTTATTATTATGTTTCTTTATAACACACTTTTTCTCTCCACCAGGAGACACAAAGTGACTTACGTTAAAAGCATTTCCACACAATTTAAAAACTACAAATATACAAACATTGAAACAGAATTAAATATCACTGATTTTTTTTAAAAAAATCAGTTAAAATCCATAAAAACATATTTAAAACTAAAAACCAAAAATCATAGCAGCCATTTGCTTTTGCCTGAACCTATTGGAAAGGGCAATATTATTTTAAGAAAACTTCAGCAGAGTTATTTGGAAAGAAAGGAGAAAGCCTGAAATCAGGCCAATTGTGTTGTATTAAGCACCCCTCTTAAGCTTCTGCTGAGTATATTCTACTTGGAAATGTTGAATTTACTTCAATATTTTTGGACCAGAGTGTAACACCAGTGTCCCTTTCCAGAGAAGTCACTTGTTCTTTTTTTGGCTTCTTGTGTATTTGAAAAATTCTCAAAAACTTAGGATTCTCATTTGTGTAGATAACTTTTTAAAACTCAAAACAATTTTAGTTGTCTTACAAACAGGTGTAAGAAAAAGCATACGGCCTTTGGGAGTATTTCCAGAAAGTGGGCTCCTGACACCATGGATCAAAATCCATGGTGCATCCTATTCTGCCTTTTAATTAAGAAAAAAAGTAGAAATGGTGGAGAAACATCAAAGAGTTATAAACAGAAAGTGATGAAATTTGGTCTCCTTATCAAGTTGTTAAATATATATAGTGTATACAGGCAGTTCCCCCAAGTTACAAACAAGATAGTTTTCTGTAAGTTTGCTCTTAAGTCGAATTTGTATGTAAGATGAAACAAGTACATTTTAAGTGTAACTCCAGAGCTATCTATCTACCCTGTTTCCCCAAAAATAAGACATCCCATGAAAATAAGACCTAATATAGGTTTTGTTGAATTGCTAAATATAAGGCCTCCCCAGAAAGTAAGACCTAGCAAAGTTTTTGTTTGGAAGCATGCTCCCCCTGGTGGCCGGAAGCTGCAATACTCTCCCAGCTGTACAAGTCCTCCAGATCTCCAGACAGTATGTGGGAGCCAGGTTCTTTACAGCCCTTATTTTTTGTGGTTCTGTGTGTGAGGGCCAGTATATTTATTATATACTGACAACTACTGTACATGTGAATTCTTCATGGAAAAAAATGAAGACATCCCCTGAAAATAGGACCTAGAGCATATTTAGGTGTTATTGTTTTACTGTCTGTGTCTCTGTTCAGAAGATTTCACCTCACTTTCTGTCCCTGTGATCATTGGATTTTGAAAAACAAGAATTGATGATGAAGTTTCAGTGGAGACACCTTTTCCTGATGATAACTCTGTCAGGAGTTGATTTCACAGAATCATAGAATCACAGAGTTGGAAGAGGCCTTGTGGGCCATCCAGTCCAATCCCCTGCCAAGAAGCAGGAAAATCACATTCAAAACACCCCTGACAGATGGCCATCCAAAGAAGGAGCTTCCACCACACTCGGGGGCAGAGAGTTCCACTGCTGATCAGCTCTCACTGTTAGGAATTTCTTCCTAATGTTTAGGTGGAATCTCCTTTCCTATAGTTTGAAGCCATTGTTCCACATCCTAGTCTCCAGGGCAGCAGAAAACAAGCCTGCTCTCTCCTCACTTCTCTCACTTCCTGTTGTCTCACCCCCATTCTTAACAATGAGTCATTTGCAAGTCAGATATTTGTAACTCGGGGACTGCCTATATCTTATTGCACAATATCTTTCAAAGCCTCAACTGGAAGTGGCCTGCATTGAACTGCTCCTTCCATCCCTTACAAACATTTCAGAAGCCAGAACTCAGCTGAAAAGAAACAAGATCATTTGAACATAACATACCTGTTGTGCTTCATGAAACAGTTCTTGCACTTGTCCTTCACTCCTCACACTGGCATTGTCCCTTGGCAAGAATGGTCTATCTTTCACATTAAAGCTGTAGCTGGAGGGTGTTGCCATTGCAACAATAACCACAAGCTCAAGGGAACACAGAGCTCAACATCAGCTGCTACACTTAGGTGAGTTCAAATGGGATCCAGGTGAGCATGACAGAAGTTTCATGGCTTTCCTTGACCTGATGAAGGGAAAAATAACTGGTCACATCCAGGGACTGTAGATGCAACAATATTAAGAGTGGTATGGCTGGTGAGTAATGGAACAACACCATCAAAATGTAATGACACTTACATGTGTTCACAAAAAAAGAGAAGTTATCTGGATGTGACACCTTTCAAACCACACAGTTATAGTGTTTCAACTCTTCTTTAATGGTTAGCTCTAGTGTGCTGTGTAGCAGTTTCAGCTACAAGCATGCTAAGGCCTCTGACCAAACAGCAATTCTAAGGATCCATAGAACGCATCCAGGACAACTAAAATGCAATCATCAAGATATCCTTATGGAAAATCACTTGACTTTGTTGCTGTTGGGTATGCCATTAAACCTTCTTATGTGCCTACAGAATCACAATGACTTAAGCAGGGGCGGATTTAACGGTAAGCCAAGTGAGCGACCGTTTACGGATGCCAGCATGGCCAGGGGTGCATTCAGCCGCAGCCGCCAGGTTCGAAAAGTTGGGGTCATCAACAAGCGCCCGCCCGGCTTTGCATGGCTCCTGGGCAAGCAGCGGCAACAAAAAGCATGCCAAAGGCGGAGACTCGCCCAGGAGCCATACAAAGCCAGGCGAGGGCTTGTTGCCGACCCCAGCCTTCCTTGGCAGCCTCGGAGGAGGGCGGGAGAAGACTTTGCCGCCCCAGGAAGATGCCCCTCGGCTCGAGAACCCCTTGGGGGCTACTCCTCTTCTGCCTTGCCTTTGGGATCCACTCCTGCAAAGGTAAGGGCTCCTCCCATCTTCCCCTCCCTTCGCTGCTTTCCACCTGTCTTTTTATGTTTACCTTCCAAACCTGATTTCACAAAGGAAGCCCAGCCCTGCTTAGCTAGGAGCGCATCTACACTATAGAATTAATACACTTTGACAGCATTTTAAGTGCCATAGCTCAATACTATGGAATCGTAGGGGTTGTAGTTTGGAGAGGCACAATCACTCTTGGACAGGGAAGGCTAAAGACCTTGTAAAACTACGCCTCCCATTATTCCATAGCCTATACCTATTGCAGTTAAAGTGGTGTCACAGTGCATTAATTCTACAGTGCAAAACAGATGCACCTTTGAGTTGATTTTCCGTCAATACAATAACTGTGAATTCTGGAAGTGCAACTCAGTTCCTTCATTCTTTGCCTACAGCAGTGAACCAGTTAAAGTTCCTTGGTCCCCTGGTGTTCATTCCCCTCTGTGGGAAGGAAGGGAAGGAAGGAGGACAGATTTCATGCCAGCATCTCCACTGGTTGCTGTTTTCCAGAGCAACTGAGCCTTCCCACTGAGAAAAAACGCAGCAAGGGCTGATGAACTCTCAGCAACAACAGCAACCAAAAAAAAGGACAGGGCTTTCATGCAAATAGCTTTTGTCAAAATAATTAGGCAAGGAAACAGCACAGGCAGGTGTTAAAATTGGTTTCTTGGTGAGTAATGTTTCAAAGCTTTCCAGAAAACCTCAAGTAATAATTTCTTGGTCTTCTAAGCAAGTATTTTTGTGAATGTGAAAACGGACAACAGAGAAATTGTAAAATTCTTAAGCAAGTGACTGAAGAAAGTGTTTTCAGATATGGCTTTCCAGGGCTTGAAACAATGTTGGAACTATAATGTGTACAATAACAACCACAACCACAACAACTTGTGCCACAAAAACCATCTGCCTGCAACAAAGAACTGGTGGGACCATAAACTTGAAAAAGTTACAGAAAATGAACACGTCAAACTACTCTGGGACTTCCGGAATCAGCCTGACAGAGTTTTGGAGCACAATACTCCTGACCTCATGATCATGTAAAAAATCCAATTATGGATTGTTGATATTGTAATCCCAGGTGACAGCAGAACTGATGAGAAGCAACTGGAAAAGCTTACATCAGGGCTGTCCAACTGCCGGCCCTGCAGGTGTTTTGGACTTCAAATCCCAGAAATCCTAGCCAGTTTACCAGCTGTTAGGATTTCTGGGATTTGAAGTCCAAAACACCTGCAGGGCCGGCAGTTGAACAGTCCTGGCTTACATGATACAAGGATTTAAAGATCGAACTGCAAAAATTCTGTTACAAGCCAATAAAAGTTGTCCCAGTGGTGATCGGCACGCTGGGTGTAGTGCCTAAAGACCTTGGCCTGCACTTAAAAACAACTGGCACTGACAAAATTACCATTTGTCAGCTGCAAAAAGCCACCCTACCACCCCACTTGGTACTGCACACCTTAATCACCAATTTCTCACAGAGTCCTAGAGACTTGGGAAGTGTCTGGCGTGTGATCAAATATAAAATCCAGCATAGTGATCTTGTTTGCTGTGTACTAATCTTGTTCTGTATCAAATCATCATTTTTATTTATATCCCGCCCTCTCTCCTTGAAGAGTGTCTGTTGTTGACTGCTGTTGTGTCAATCATAAGCTTGTTGTATAAAATTCAGGAATGGGCATAAATAATGCTTGAAGATTTCATATTGCTTTGTAGGCTGCCGCAAGAAATCGTCAAGACTTATTTATGTCCAATCCAGTGCTTTCCTAATTTTCTACTTTTGGTTCTGCAATATAGATTAACAGAATGTGTAACATATAAAAAAGTATGAAATATTGCCCAAAATGACCATTCATTATTGATGTTTACTTTCTGATTCAGGGCATGCAAATGTATACAATCGCATGTTACATGCTGAAGAAAATGGCCCAGTGCAGAACTACCGTATTTTTTGCTCCATAAGACGCACCTGCTGATAAGACGCACCTAGATTTTAGAGGAGGAAAATAGAAAAAAAAGAGCCCTCTGACGCGCCGCTGCCTCGCTCCTCCTCTTGCTCCTTCCCTCCGCCCTTTGATCACTCGAGCAAAGGGCGGGGAGAAAGGAGCAAGAGGAGGAGCGAGGCAGCGCCAGAGGGCTCTGACGCGACGCTGCTCCTTCTCTCCCCCCCCCCCCCGCCCTTTGCTCGAGTGATCAAAGGGCGGGGGGAAGGAAAAGGAGCAAGAGACGGAGCGAGGATACTTTTGGTGAGTATATCGCCGCCCCCTGCTCCAGCGCCTCCCCCTGCCTGCATCTTCGCTCCATAAGACGCGGCTGATTTTTCATCCTACTTTGGGAGGAAAAAAACTGCGTCTTATGGAGCGAAAAATACGGTATTTCTTTCACAAATGTGGCTTTAACGGAAATAATCTTTTGGTTGCAAGCATGTCTCCCATATAGGAGACATGCTTGCAACCAAAAACCCAATTCTAGGTGGCTCTATCCAAGGAAGCTATAAAAAGGCAAGAAAGTTTCTTTCCAGGGCAAGTGTCATATTCAGTGAAACAACTTCTTGGCAGATCTGGGACATAAAAAGAACTTCCTTCACACAAAAATATAATTAATGTGCAGAGTGCACTGCCATAAGACATAGAGACAGCCACTAGTTTAGATGTTTTCATAGGGAAACTTGGAAAGCTTAGGGAGGATAGTAATATTAGACTGGATGAAACTTGTGTAAAATTTAAAAACATAGGCAAATCAAGCTTGCCAACAGGTTACACTCTAGTATGCAAGTTGTGAGGCCAGGGGAACAAAAGCAGATAATTTCCTAAAGGCACCTCCTAGTCGGCCACTTTGGGAAACAGACTGTTGGATAAGAGCAGTGGCTCCCAATTGTGTCAGTGAGTTGATTACAACTCCCATGAGTTCAAAGATATCTGGGGATTCAAGGATGCAAACTACTCTCCTTTGGTCTGTTAAAGCAGACCGTTCTTCTGTTTTCTAAAAGGCAAACAGCTCGGTAATTTGTTGTTTTTTGTCTTTTAATACAGGCTGCAATTCTATATATACTTTCCTTGATGTACTGTTCAACAGGCAAGTAAATAGTCAACTTACAGCAACTTCATAACTTATAAGGTTTTCTTCGGCAAGGGATACTCAGAGGTGGTTTACTCAGTTCCTTCCTCTAAATACAACCTACAGCACTAGTTATCCATTTTTATTTTGCATCAAAAGCATTGCGTAGTCTATATATATAAAAAGAGAGTGGTCGTGGTACCCGGCAAATAGGTGCGAAAACTACATGTCCCACACACACAAAAATCACAAGGCCACTGATCCATACCCCTGGGTTCCTATAGGGCACACAAAAACACCCCAAAACACAACCCAAACACCTCAAAACACCCCGAAAAACAAAATTTCCACGCATGCGCGAACGGCGGCAGACGCGGCGGCAGCTAAGACTCTGCGCAACTCCTCCGCCACCGCACCCCCCCACCCCACCTCCACGCGCCAACACATTGCCACCAACCCGGACACGACACACCTCTCACCCGCTGCCTGAACCCACCCGCGCCGCCGCCGCCGTGCCCCCCTCCTCCGCAATGTCCAAGCCGCTCCTCAACCCGGGACACGCGCCTGCAACCTTGGCCGCCTTCTCCACCGCCTCCTTACCCTTCCTCACCGGCTGCCATCCGGTTCTGGACCCGGCACACACCATCGCCTCCTCGCCCTTCTCCGCCGCCTCTTAGCCGGTCCAAAACACGGGCTGCGCAGGAAGCACCGGGATGAGGACTGCCTTGCAAGCAGCGGAGGCCAGGAGCAGAAGGCCGAAGACGCAACACCACGACCCGGGTCCAAAAAAGGAAGACAGCCGCCGAGGAAACCCAAAAACACGGCGGAGAAAGCGCCCAAGGAGGTGCGCACGCGACCCGACTCCATGGGACGGCAGGAAGACACAGAACTACACCTCCTAGAAGGCTCCGCGCCACTCACTGGGAAAGAGGAGCAGAGTCTTCTGGGAAGTGTAGTCCCATTGCCGTACCCTCCTCCTCCTCCGTCCCCCAGCCACTTCTGTCTCCGGAACGAAAAGACACCGCCTTCCACGCCTCCTCCACCACCTCCTCGGCCTCCCTCCGCCATGCGGGAGACACCTTGCCCCGAATCAAGACATGGGGCAAGAACTACAGTTTCCAGAAGGCACCGCACAGCTCCATGGCAAAGAAGGGCGCAGGAACAGGAAGCCGCCGTGCGGGGCCTTCTGGGAACTGTAGTCCCGTGGCCATGCCCGCTTGGTCCCCAGCCGGTAGCCACTCACCTTACAGATAGGCAGGCATGCCGGAGGCGCTCCACGCGGCAGCCGCTTCCAGCCCTTCCCAGGAACAGGAGACGGAATTCCCCAGGCAGAGCTGCGAGGCTCCGGCCAGGGAAGAGGGTGCGCTGCAGCTTCTCCTTCCCCTCCAAGATCTTCTTCGCCTCCCTGCTTCCATTCCCTCAATGCTTTCCCCTTGGAGGAATGGGGAAAGGAGAGGGAGGCTTTCTCTCCTTGGCCAGGCAAACCTCTTCCTCCCTTCCCGTCTCACTCCCCCCCCCCCCCCACAGACACACACACTTCTCTGCCACTCATTCCCCACCCCACTCTTCCCTTTCTGTAGATTCCTCCTTCCTCTCCCAATCTAAACTTCCCCCATTCTCCAGCCCCTCTCCCTCCACTTCCCATTCCAAGCCTTCACCACGTTCCACCCTCTCTTTCCCATGTCATTCCTCCCCCTTTCACACACATATACACACATACACATAAACACACATATACACACACATACACACACAAACAAATACACATATATAAACACACACAAACATTCCCCCAAAAACACACATACACATATACATACACACACACAAATATCAACAAACATACACAAACATATACACACACAGACACATATATACACATTATCATATACACACATAAAAACACACATACACAAACAAATACACAGACATATATATATCCAAACATACATACACAAAAACACACCCAAACACATATAAACACACACATATAAACACACACACAAATACACACATACATATATATACACACACAAATATATACAAATACCAATATACACACATACACATAAATACACACACATAAATAAAAAAAAACCATATACATACACACACACCAATATAAACACACATAAACAAAGACTTCCTCCAATCTTCAAAATAGGGCACAGCAACGCGTGCCGGGTTCAGCTAGTTAAGTATTAAACTGATAAAAATAGAGGGAACACAAGTGGTTAAATATTTTTTGACCAAAAACAGGCATTGTCTGTAGCTTTAAACAATTCTTCCTCTGTGCATGAGGCAGGGCATTATGGGCAGGCATACAGGTGTGGAGTTGTCTGTTCTTCTCCATAGTCACACAAGGTGGGGGATTCTTTTAGGTAGTGCCATTTTGCCAGGTTGTCTTTTGTTCTGCCCACTCCACTTCTGAGTCTGTTCAGGGACTTCCAAGTTGCCCATTCTTGGTTTGCCCCTGAAGGCAGACCCTCGTGGGGGGCCATCCAATTGGGATTTCCTGGTTTAGCTGCCCAGAGGGATACTCTTGTTGTTGTTGGGGGAACATTAAGAAGAGTGGTGGTTCTCATTAAGCTTTTCCTTGATTTGAGTCTACTGGGAGGAGACATCGTGTGATTATTCTGCATGTTTCTTTCCGTGCTATGTTCACCTGCTTCGCATGTTCTTATTAGGGGACATGGAAAGAGTCTCCTCAAGACTGAGTAAATAGTCAGGCATTCTTTGTAAACAACTAATTTTTCCAACCCAAAAGCACTGCATTTCGCTACACATTGATGGTCTAACTAGCTTAGCTTCCAAGCTCAGACGGTATTTGGTGCCTTTAGCGCAGTGGTTCTCAACCTGTGGGTCCCCAGGTGTTTTGACCTACAACTCCCAGAAATCCCAGCCAGTTTTACCACTGTTAGGATTTCTGGTAACTGAAAGCCAAAACTTATGGGGACCCACAGGTTGAGATCTACTGCTTTAGAGTATATAACTGCAGTATTGTACTCTTAGTTTCATCCAGATTGTGTATGCCTGCCATTTTTAGCATATAGATGTACGCTGAATCTAGATAATGTCTTTCCCAGAACGGCTGCTGCTTTTACATTCCTTCAGCAGTACCAAAGTGTCTAATTTTGCACCTTAGGATATTTTATCAATAAACACATACTAAGGAAGGAAGCTCTCTGAGCCAGAACCGCCACTTTCAGCAGATGGCTGAGTTCTCAAAACATAAAGGTTAATGTATTTCTAACCATACACACGTGTGGCCTCTCTTGCTTCCGATGGGGCTCCTTTTCCTATTAGGTGGGTTACTTATTAGCTGTATTATGTAATGTGATCTGGTATCTCATACCGCTTCATTTAAATAAAAGCTTAGCCCACTCCACAGTTGTTTCCTTTAAAACACTTTCTTTATGGCACCGAAGGGAAAATAGATTAAAGATAAGTGAAACTGCATCAAAGCAAATAAAGTCTAAGGAGGAAGCAGTTAGGTTTAATATAAACACATTCATTTTCCCGGGGTCCTACAATTTCTCAGGTAGCTGCTGTTCTCAAGGAAAGAAAGGGAGTGTATAAGAACGGGGATTGCCACATTAAATAAAATATTTCATAGACTTCTCCGGGAGCTTTGGTACCGTTTGGTTTCAGATAGCCCACCAAAATCCAAGGATGTCCAAATCTCATTATACACAATGGCATAGTAAAAGGGTGCCCCTTAAATGAAATTATAAAATCAAGGTTTGCTTTTTGGATGGATGGATAGATAGACAGACATTCTCAGTGCATAGCTGACCCCAGGGAAGCAGGACAAGTGGATATAGAGGGCTTCCTGTTGACAATAGTTAGTGAAACTCCTACATTATAAGGTAAAAGTAAAGGTTTCCCTTGATATTAAGTCCAGTCATGTCCAACTCTGGGGGTGGTGCTCATCTCCATTTCTAAACCAAAGAGCCGGCATTGTCCGTAGACACCTCCTAGGTCATGTAGCCGGCATGACTACATGAAGCACCATTACCTTCCTGCAGAAGAGGTGCTAATTGAGCTACGCACAATTGCATGTTTGCAAACTGCTAGGTTGGCAAAAGCTGGGGCTAATAGTGGGAGCTCACCTCACTCCCTGGATTCAAACTGCCTACCTTTCAGTCAGCAAGTTCAGCAGCTCAGCGGTTTAACCCACTGCACCACCAGGGGCTCCTTCTACATTATAAGCCACCTGAATTTCTTAATGTCGAGGTGTGATTGAACAATCGTTTTGAAGGTGCTTCAGGTGATATGAGCAAAACCATCTCTGGCATCTTTAGCTTTCTAGCTAAGGATTGCTGGAGCCCCACCTAACTACAACTCCCATGATTCCATAGCATTGAGCCAGAGCAGTTCAAGGGGTGTCAAACTGCATTAATTCTACAGCGGAGATGCTCCCTGTGTCTGCCTTGTCCAAGAAACTCTATGAAATTCATGGGAGTGGCCATAAGTCAACAAGTGACTAGGTGGCGCACACTCAGTTCCTGCCCTTTGAGATGTGTATCATGAAACGTATGCACTGCATAGAAGCCTGTGGTAGGTAAAAGGTCCTAATATGTGTCCCCAAGTGCTTGGAAAAAGTGACTATTGGACTGAACTCTCTTAGATCTTGTCCAGGGGAAGACTCCGGTGGTCATGCCAAGGCTGCCTCTAGACTAGTGTAGAATTGATGCAGTTTGACACCACTTCCGTGTCCCAATGCTATGGAATTGTCAAATGACAATTCCCATGATCCTATAGCATTGAGCCATGACACTGAAGAGTGGCGCCAAACGGCACCCCAAGGAGGTCCCACTCATCTTGGTGGGATATTTCCTTGAATGAGTCTAGGGAGCAGTGGGGGGGGGGGGGGTTACTTAGGGTGAATCTCCAGAAATTAGAGAGATGGGCCAAAACTATCAAAATGAAGCTCAAATGCAAGATACTCCACTAAGGGAGAAAACATGATATGCAAAGATACAGAACGGAGAATGCCTGGCTCAACAGCCGTACATGTGAAAAAGATCTTGGGAGTCCTCGTGGACAACCAGTTAAACATGAGCCAATGATGTCATGCTGCAGCTAAAAAAGCCAATGGGATTCTGGCCTGCATAAATAGGAGTAGAGTGTCTAGATCCAGGGGTGTCATGTCATGCTATCTCTCTATTCTGCTTTGGTGAGACCACATCTGACCAATTCTGAGCACCACAATTGAAAGGAGATGTTGACAAACTGGAATGTATCCAGAGGGGGGCAAATAAAAGGACCAAGGGTCTGAAGAACAAGCCCTATGAGGAGTGGCTTAAAGAGCTGGGCAAGTTTAGTCTGCAGAAGAAAAGGATGAGAGGAGACATGATGAGGGCCATGTATAAATCTGTGAGGGGAAGTCATAGGGAGAAGGGAGAAGGCTTGTTTTCTGCTGACCTGGAGACTAAGCCGCGGAGTAATGGCTTCAAACTACAGGAAAGGAGATTCCACTTGAACATGAGGAAGAACTTCCTAACTGTGAGAGCTGTTCAGCAGTGGAACTCTCTGCCCCAGAGTATGGTGGAGGCTCCTTCTTTGGAAGCTTTTAAACAGAGGCTGGATGGATTGTTGTAAATTTTCCAGGCTATATGGCCATGCTCCAGAAGCATTCTCTCTTGACGTTTGGCCCACATCTATGGCAGGCATCCTTAGAGGTTGTGAGGTCTGGATGGCCATCTGTCGGGGTGCTTTGAATGCAATTTTCCTGCTTCTTGGCAGGGGGTTGGAGTGCATGGCCCACGAGGTCTCTTCCAAGTCTAGGATTCTATGACACCACTTCCATGCCCCAATGTTATGGAATCCGGTGAGCTGTAGTTTGGTGAGGCTGACAGAGAAGACTGAAGATCTTGTCAAACTATAACTATAATGTTCCTATAGCATTGAGCCATATGACACTGAAGGGTGGTGCCAATGGGCACACCAAGGAGGTCCCACTCCTCTCATATATTCCCTTGAATGAGTCTAGGGAGCTGAGAGAAGTTACTTAGAATCATAGAGTTGGAGGAGACCTCGTGGCCATCCAGTCCAACCCCATTCTGCCAAGAAGCAGGGAAATTGCATTCAAAGCACCCCCAACAGATGGCCATCCAGCCTCTGTTTAACCCCCCCCCCCAAAGAGCCTCTATCACACTCCGCGGCAGAGAGTTCCACTGCTGAACAGTTCTCACAATCAGAAAGTTCTTCCTAATGTCAGAAAGTCCACACTGCAGTTTGATACCAACATTAACAGCTTGGTTCAATGCCATGGGATCCTGGGATTGGTCGTTTGGCAAGGCATTTCGCCTTCTCTGGGGCTTCACCATACTACAACTCCCAGCATGGAGCCTTGGCAGTTCAGGCTACCTTCAGGCCACAGTGGACCTGCACCTCCAAGCGCAGGAGAGGAGGGGAGCCCCGCGCATGCGCACAGGAGGCACGGGCTTGGGCGGGCTTCCCCGGGTGCCACGGAGGAACGTCCTGCATCCGGGAGCCCAGCCCAGGAACGCCTGGCCGGCCCAAAGATACCCCCAATGGCATGAAGCCGGGGCTGCACCCCTGGGTCCTAGTGCTCGTCTCTTCAAGGACAAGGAGAGTGGCCCCTCTGGGCTCCCAAGAGCAGGCGCTGCCTTACCTGTCAGCCAGGTGAGACCTCCAGGACACTCTCCGCTTCTGGCAGAGCGGCTGGCTCCTGGGCGTCCCCTCGCTCTGGCTCTCTAGGCTCACCTGGGCGCTCACCTGGCTGCCTGACCCTGGGGCTGGTCGTCCGGAGTGCCACGTGGGCGGGACTTCTTCCTCCCTCCCTTCTTTATTTCTTTCCTTCTTTTTGAAGGGCAGGAAGGCAACGTCTCACGATGTTTGCTTTCCTCCGGGGCCCTTCCTCCTTCCCTGGGAAGGAAGGCCTTGCCAAATTACAACTCCCAGAATTTCCTAGCATTGAGTTCTGGAACTGCATTCATTCTACAGCAGTGGATCTCGACCTGTGGGCCCCCAGGTGTTTCAGCCCACAGCTCCCAGAAACCCCAGCCAGTTTAGTGGATTTCTGGGGGTTGAAGGCCAAAACATCTGGGGACCCACCGGTTGGGAAACACTACCATACACCATCATGAACCATGCGGTTGTGAATTATTCCTCTGGAGCAGGGGTGCTCACACTTTTTCAGCATGGGAGCTACTGATTAAAAAACCGCGTCCCAAAGATCACCTATCCAGAAATGTAAAACGTATAACTATGTTCTTATTTATTTATTTATATTTATTATGCATTTTTATGTACCGCTCCTTCCAGCAGGCTCGGGGCAGTTTACATAAAATGAAGTTATAAAACATCAACATTTCAATTTAATAACAACAATATAAAACAGAGCATAAAAATACATCCAACCACCCCATTTCTCCCACACTGCCATATTACCACACATATTATCAGCCAGAAAGTAAGAAGAGAGGCTTTTGAACTGCAAGGCCATTTAATACTCAGCAAGGTAAACAAAGGGGCATGCAAAAATACATCCAACCACCCCATTTCTCCCACATTTCCATATTCCCCAACATATATTTCTCAAGGAACAAAGCAAGCAGAGAGGCTTTGGAGCTAAAAGGCCATTTTTAAACATTAAAAATAAGCAAAGAGACATGCCACAGAACAATCAAGCACCCACCCCAAAGTCAAAAGACCGACCTTTGAGATGCGGTAAGGAAATGACCCCAAAGCGTCCTTCTTCTCCTCCGTCATTGCTCCTATTTCCACGCCGCCAGCATGCGTGCCGCCTCCAAGAGCTCACGAGAAGTCAGAGAGGCAGAATGGGCGCTTCTGTGCATGCGTGCGGGGCCAGCCATGCATTGCGTCATCCAGGCCCGCCCCCTTTGGTCTCCTACGACTCTGAGTGGCTGGAGAAGGACAGAGGGGGGAGGAGGAATCCAAAAGAGCGGCCCATTCTGCCTCTTGGACTCTGGACGGAGCTTTTGGAGGCGGCGCACGAACGGGGAGGAGCAACGACAGAGGACTTCTTTGCAGCGTGCAGGGGCGTGTGAAGAGGACCAACAGCAAAAAACCTCATCAGTGGCCTGAAGATCACCAGGATGAGGCCCAAAGATCACCCTGGTGATCCCGATCACCATTCTGAGCACCCCTGCTCTGGAGCATCCAGAGTAGGTAGCATCAGCAGAAGTCAACATCTACTTTAAGGCACATAACAAATACAATCTGGATCAGTGCTTCTCAACCTTCCTAATGCTGTGACCCCTTAATACAGTTCCTCATGTTGTGGTGACACCCCCCCCCCCCCATAAAATCATTTTCGTTGGTACATCATAACTATAATTATGCTACTGTTGTGATTTGTAATGTAAATATCTGATACGCAGGATGTATTTTCATTCACGGGACCAAATTTGGCACAAATGCCTGATACATCCAAATTTGAATACTGGTGGGGTTGGGGGGGGATTGATTTTGACCTTTGGGAGTTGTAGTTGCTGGGATTTATAGTTCACCTTCAATCAAAGAGCATTCTGAACTCCACCAGCGATGGAATAGAACCAAACTTGGCATTCCCATGATCAACAGAAAATACTGGAAGGGTTTGGTTGGCATTGACCTTAAGTTTTGGAGTTGTAGTTCACCTGTATCTAGAGAGCACTGTGGACTTAATGATGCATCTGTGTAGCACAGCCAGGCTCGTTTGCGCCGGGAGGGCTGGGAAGCGGTCCCGGGGTTCCATTAGCATTAGGGCCTGCAGCAGCGGAGATTGATTCAGAGGATGAGCTAGATGATTGGGGCGAAGCACAGGGCCCTTCAGATGGGCCTCGTTCCGTTGCAGAGAGCCTGGCATGGGATGATATGTTGTTTGGAGAGAGCGATGAATCAGATTACCAGGTGGACATGGGAAACAGCGAAGGGAGTTATGAACACCCGGGGAGGAATTCGCAAGAGGATCAGAATGTAAACATGGCAGAACCCGAGTGGGAAAGTGCTCGGGAGGAGAGTTCCCAAGATGATAGCGACACATCTGCTGAAAGGCAAGGTCGAACCTTTGATAGGAGACGGGACATAGAATCTACGAGGAGGGCTTGGTCTAGAGTGCTAGACCGGCCGAGGTCCGTGAGTGGAGATTGGAGACGTAGAAGCCTAGAGCGGCGCGGACCTCGGCCGAAGGATTAAGTATACGATCCGTGGGAATCCTTCCTCAGTTCTCCGGCCACGTCTTTCCTGACTAGGCGAAACGGAGTGAGACCACGAGCCAGCTGTGGTCATCAAGCCTTGCCTTGCATTGCCTTGTTCCTGTGCCGCATGGGATTGCGGAGCCTTGTCCTTGTTTCCTGAACCGCATGGAATTGCGGAGCCTTGCCCCTGCTTCCTGAACCGCATTGTATTGCGGAGCCTTGCCAAGCTTCAAGCCGTTTGCTAAGTTTACTTTGGACAATTTTGCTATACCTTTTGGACTATTACTTATCTTTGGACTATATACTCTTTGAACTTGATTTTATACTCAATAAACTAGTTAGCCTTCAGTACGTCTCTGTGTGTGTGTTTAAGGGGCCCGCCAGGTCCGTGATCGTGACAGCCTGGGCCAAATCTGGCACGAATACTCAATATGCCCAAATGTGAACACTGGTGGAGTTTGGGGAAATGAGACCTTGACATTTAGGAGTTGTAGTTGCTGGGGTTTATAGTTCACCTACAATCAAGAGCATTCTGAATTCCACCAACGATGGAATCAAAGCAAACTTGGCACACAGAAATCCCATGACCAACAAAATTAGTGGAAGGGTTTGGTGGGTTTTGGAGCTGTAGTTCACCTACATCCAGAAACTCAAACTGTGGACTCAAAGCATGATGGATCTGAACCAAACTTGGCACAAAATACTCAATATGCCCACATATGAACACTGGTGATTTGTGGGAAATAGACCTGGACATTTGGGAGTTGTAGTTGCTGGGATTTAAAGTTCACCTACAATCAAAGAGCTTTCTGAACCACACCAACAACAGAATTCCCACAAGAACCCCCACGACTGACAAAAAATACTATGTTTTCTGATAGTCTTTGGTAACCCTTCTGACACTCCTTGTGACACCCCCCCCCCCCCCGGGGTCCCAACCCCCAGGTTGAGAAACGCTGGTCTAAATGTACCCCAAGCAGCTGGGTGTGCCATTCTGGGCAATCAAGAAGGTCTCACCTTCTTCAAGTCTCATCTTCCTCAAGCATGGCATTTTAAATACAGTCACCTCTCTTAATGTGTGTTTGTGAGTATATGTATGTGCAATTGCCATACATGTTGAGAGTTTTTCAGTATGTCATTTCTTAAGTAACAATATGAAAGTGCAAGTAAGCATAAGGATCAAACCCAACCATACTGTAAGCAGTAATAATCAAGCCACCTAGTTAGCCTTGTGTAATTTACAGCCAGGGTTGGAGCAACTGCAAAGGTACTAAAGTAGCACAAAGCTTCTCTATTGTTGAGGGTTGGGGTTGAAGGAGTTGGGTTGATGAGGAGTTGCTGTTGGAGAGAAAGCTGCAAAGATACAGAAGAATTGGAGAACAAAACCAGCGAGAGTCTTTTGCAAGGAAGAAGGTTTCAGCTATCCAGGAGTGTCTGGAAAAGGGGTTTCAGAAAAGTCCTGGTCTTCTGCTATACTGTAAATGCAGCGAACCAAATCAACCTCTGCACATGGCATTCATTGTCCTTGCAAAGGCATTCAACACAGTGAATAGCAGTGGAAAGCTTCCCACCAGAGTGGAAATCATCTATCGGACAGATGGCAAGCTATTTAACCTCAGCAGACTGAAAGCCAAAACCAAGGGCACAACAGCTGTTATAGAACTCCAATATGCTGATGACAACATAGTCTGTGTGCATTTAAAGTATACCTTTAAGCCACTCTAAACACCTTTGCAGAAGCATACGAGAAGCTCGGCCTCTCATAGACACCGAGAACTGGTAACCCCTGGCCCTTGAGAGCTCTAACTGGTGGTCAGCTGTGACGAGCAGTGCTGAAGAATTCAAAGAGGCACGAATGGAGGGCAAAAGGGGAAAATGTGCCAAGAGGAAGGTGCATCAAGCCAATCCTGACTGGGACCGCCTTCCACCTAGGAACCGATGTCCTCACTGCGAGAGAACATGCGAGTCAAGAATAGGGCTCTACAGCCACCTACAACCACTGGCAAGACACTAGACTTGGAGGACCATCATCCTCGGGCTACAAATGATCACCTAAGTAGGTAAATATTTCTTGTATAAAGTTTTATCTACTACAAAGACAAGTGTCTGCTTCAGGCAAGTGTGAATGTTGCAATTGGCCACCTTGATTAGCATTTAATGGCCTTACAGCTTCAAAGCTGGGGTGCTTCCTGCTAACACCTCCTAACAAAAGATTTCCCCAGGCCAGGAAGCAGACAGGCTTTGAAGCTGCAAGGCCATTCAGGGTTACTCAAGGTGGCCAATTATGCTGAATCTAGATAATGTCTTTCCCAGAACAGCTGCTGCTTTTACATTCCTTCAGCAGTACCAAAGTGTCTAATGCTGCACCTTAGGATATTTTATCAATAAACACATACTAAGGAAGGAAGCTCTCTGAGCCAGAACCGCCACTTTCAGCAGATGGCTGAGTTTCCAACAAACCTCACAATCTCTGAAGATGCCTGCTATAGATGTGGGTGAAACGTCAGGAGGGAATGGTTCTGGAGCATGGCCATACAGCCTGGAAAACTCACAGCAACCCAGTGATTCCAGCCCTGAAAGCCTTCAACAACACAGTATAATAAAGTTTCCCCATGTTTTTATGATAGAATCAACTAGGAAATGACATTTATAACCAGGAACAAAAATCATGTTATACATTGTTAGGTAGGCTGTTAGGATTTGTGGGAGTTGGGAGTCCAAAACACCTGGAGGGCTGAAGTTTGCCCATGCATCTTCTAGAGCAGCGGAAAACAAGTTTGCTCCTTCTCAATGTGACATCCTTTCAAATATTTAAACATGGCTACCGGGTCCCTTCTCCATCTTCTATTTTATAAAGTTTGACAATAGAAAATATGTTTTGCTTATTATCTCTATAGTTTTCTGTAAATAGGGAAACAATCAGAGGGTGTAATTGGTTATAGAAGAGCCTTTGCATGCTATGCCGAAAAGTTCCAAATATGACTATGAATTTACTTTCATCTCTAAAGTTTGTATTAAAATACTTGGACCCTTTCACTTGGTTTTTTAAATACATTTATCCTCTTCTTACAATAATAAGGTAAGTACAAAAAAGGAGTGGGGGTAAGGAATAAATAACCTTACTTTCATTAAACCGGTGTCATCATTGTATTATGCTGAATGTGGGTGTGAACCAATGCAACAGAGCTAGATTAAGTCAGGATTGTTATCTAGATTATGGCTTCTTTAACTTTTTCCACTCACAACCCCCTTCTGCCCAATACATTTTGAGGTGGTCCCAGGTAAATAGGTATATAAAATATGCATAAAAATCAAACATTTACTGATAATAAAGCAGCATTTGTAAAGCTTGCTAAACAAATTGATTTTCTTTCTGGAGAATAGCTGAAGCGTTTTTTGCAGAGTCCACTGAAAGCATTGCATATTTGTTGCTAACAGATTTGTGTAAATGGTTCAGAAACCTTTTACTGTTGCTAAATTTTTCTTGACCCCAACATTGAGCTAAGCAAGGGGACCCCATTTGGGGTCGGGACCCACAGTTTAAAAAGCAGTGATCTGGACTAAAGCAAAGCTGAAATACAAACCTAACAGGATGCCAAAAACTTGTTCTTAAAAAAGACACACTAGTTATTGCAATGACATTGTGCACAGAACATTCCAGCTAAATGAGGTGGCCGGCGTGGCATATCCACTTTTTAATATAAATATACATACCCACCCCTCCATTGTATTAGTATTTGCTTAGTTGACAATAGGCATAAATACTCTTTTGCTAGTACAAGGACTGGGAAGAAAATAAATGAAACAGAGTGTTCTGCAATACATCCTTCTGCCAAAAATCAAGTTCAGTTTCTTCCTTTTGAAACTAATTTGTAGTTATTTGATGTTATGGTTTGTTTTTTTGCTTAGGCACTGAGGCAGTGTTGATTTTTTCCTAAGGCATGGAGAGCAGGTTATGTGTATGTTGGAATCCTGCAAATTATTTCCATCTGCAAGCAATAAAAACCCATGACTTCAAGTAGTAAACAAGTAAGATATAGAGAAATGCTAAATGAACATTCATTTGCTGAGATAGATAAATAGATGTATGGATGGAAGATAGATAAGAGGGTACTGATATGGCCCATCCACTGATTTGAGAAGATATTCTCATAATTTTAAACATCCAATGACTTGGTGTTTGAAAAGCTTGATTACCAGATGGAATAGTTTGTCTGTTTTCATCTGTTATCGAACCACTGTAACCCCCTCCCAATAATACTGTATATAGTTTGCCAAGAGACAACAAATAAATATATGATTTTTCCTTTTAATTAGAAAAAACCTTTCCTGGAGTTGCACAAGTTCAAAGCTTTAAAAGATAGGGAATAAACCCAGCAGCAGACAGTTGTACCCCCATGAAGTATATTATGCATAACCCTTTAATAATCAATTTGATGATTGTTGTATAACCTGTATCTTTCAAACTCTGTGCTGTTTTTATATAGCTTCTTAAAATGTATCAAATGTAACCTAGAAGCAGCCACCCTTCTGTGACTGTTCAGATAATCTCCTGGGAATGAAAAAGGTTGGGCAAATCCCTCTGGCTATTTCCCAAGCCAGGTAGTCATTAGATTCATTGTGTGTATGCAAAGATAGGTGATTTCCCTTGCCACCCAGATAAGACCAATATGCTTATGCAATTCACTTGAGGTTGAGTCTACTTCTCCCTCGCAAAAGCAGAAGCTAAGGGTATGTGCATTTGTTAACTCTCTTATTGACAACCCGTCACTTAATTACCCAAGATCAGCACCTTTGCCCCTTGAGTCTTGTACCTTTGTTTCCTGAGCTCCGTATCTTTGGCATGGAATGGGACATTTGAGCTAATTGAAATCTCATCAGCATATCTGTATTAATGTCTTCTCCTGGGCTGCACTCTCCCAAGGGATGTCTCTGCAGCTGATTGATCCTTCATTCTGACCAATCCCCAGCCGTCTTTTTCCTCACCACAGGAATCCCACCTGGAGGCAGTAATGGTAACTGAGCTCCCAGCCAATCCCAGTGCAGATCCTAGCTTGCCTTTTTTCAGCCAATCAGAAGAGGGAGCAGAAAGTCTGAATAGCTGTCAAAACTATGTAAGATGTCTTGTATTTTTCTGTAGATTAATGCTTGTACATTTTGAAGCAATGTGTTTTTGGCCGAATCATAATAAAGCTCTGTGGCTTGTCTTCAACCTTTAGAGTTGATTTCTCTACTCTAGCCTATCTAATTTAGCATATACTCGCCAGGTACAGACTCTGTATTCAGTCCTAGCTGAATCACTACAGATCCACCCTAGAACAAATAACAAAATATATTGACAATTGTAAAATCGCATCACAAAATTTGAACTGCAACACCAAAACTCTTCTTCAGAACAGTATAAAAGATTAGAAAATGAGAAATCTACATCTCCTTGGCAAATACATGGCTCTTTTGTTACAAAAATAGAAACCAAGTTTGGTTCTTTGTAGTAGTTCTCTCTGCCCCCACTGCAGTCTTTCTTTCTGGCTACAGTCGTCCACGCTCTGGTCACATCCCGAATAGATTACTGCAACGCGCTCTACGTGGGGCTGCCTTTGAAGACAGTTCGGAAATTACAACTAGTCCAACGGGCGGCAGCCAGACTACTAACTGGAGCTACATACAGGAGCATACCACCCCCTGTTGTGTCAGCTCCACTGGCTGCCGGTCCAATTCCGGGCTCAATTCAAAGTGCTGGTGTTGACCTTTAAAGCTCTATACGGTTCTGGCCCAGCTTACTTGTCTGAACGCATCTGCCGCTACGTCCCACCTCGTACTTTAAGCTCATCCGGGGAGGCCCTGCTCTCGCTCCCGCCGGCTTCCCAGGTGCGGCTGGTGGGGACGAGGGAGAGGGCCTTCACGGTGGTGGCTCCCCGTCTGTGCAATGCGCTCCCTTGCAACATACGATCAATTCTATCCCTCCTGACATTTAGGAAAAAAGTGAAAGCCTGGATGTGGGACCAGGCGTTCGCATAGTAGCACAGGACAGCACTTTAGTAGTTTTAATGGAAAGTTGGTGAAAAGTTGGTGCTTTTATGGATGGAACACTGTTTTTAACATAGGTGAATGCATAGGATGTGTGGATATAATTGTATTTTAATGTCATTTAGTGTCGAATGCTGGAGGGTTTTATATTGTGTTTTATACTGCAATTGTGATGTAGGCATCAAATTATGCCTTTTGGAAGCCGCTCTGAGTCCCCCCTCGGGGTTGAGAAGAGCGGGGTAAAATGGCATAAATAAATAAATAAATTACTACTAAGCTCACTTTTGGAGCAGAAAGACACAGAGAAAGGCGTCTTCCAAGAACCCTAATAGATGGGCAGATTCAAGCAAAAAGTCAGTCTTTCAAGTTCCAAGCCATGCAGGGTGCACCTACACCGTAGAGTTGATGTAGCTTGATGCCACTTTAACTGCCATGGCTGATTGCCATGGAATCATTGGAGTTATAGTTTTACAAGGTCTTTAGCCTTCTCTACTGAAGAATGCTGTTGCCTCACCAAACAATAACTTCCAGAATTCTAGGGCATTGAGACATGGCATTTAAAGGGGGACAAACTTCATTAATTCTATAATGTAGGCAGCCAGTTGTGGAGCAGAAAGGTTAAGTGCTCATGTTGTAGTAGAAAACATAGCAAGAACAAGTTTTTGAGGATAAAGATATGAAGAACTAGTTGCTGTTTCAAAAAAGGTTTCATATGTAACTCCTATTGATTCCGTTTTTAAAAAAGTTTGTTAGAGCCATTTGATAATAATCATCATCATTATCATCTTTATTTATACCCCGCCACCAGGGCCGTAGCCAGGATTTTGGTTCGGGGGGGCTGAGACTGGGTGGAAGAGGGTCTACCATAGCAAACCTTTTGTATTGTTATCCCAATAACCCCATGAAGGTGGGATATAATGAGCAAGGTGATCAGATCATGATAGGAATAAACATAACAGTTTAAATAATGTACCAGTAAGGCCTTCCCGCAGACCCTGGGAATTTTAGGGGCTGAAGCCCCTTAGCCCCCGGCTACATGCTTGCCCGCCACCATCTCCCCAATGGGATTCAGGGCGGCTTACATGAGGCCATGCCCTTCAGTACAGTAACACAAGATAACACAAAATAACACAAGAACACCAAGAAAAAAAATACATAAAATACAAAACCAACATAAATAAACAGCACAACACTATAAAATCAGAACATTAAAACACTAAACATGAGCACAGTGGGTAGGGCCAATTTCAAGGTAAAAAATTTAAAACCACTGGGTGATAGGGCAATTAAATATATCAGGACAGGGGATCAGGGGGATAAGGTAAGATTTAATTGCACAAACCAGAAAATAAAGTGCTCCTAAGGGTCTTTTATGCAGAGTTTGGTCAGGAATTATCTTACATTCAATTATCTTACATTATTGTATGGCTGCATGGTTATCACATGCAGCTTGTTTTATATGTTGTGACCCGCCCCGAGCCTGCAGGGAGGAGCGGAATACAAGTCCAAATAATAAATAAATAAATAAATCATTGAAGGCACACTGGAACAGCCAAGTTTTCAGGCTCCTCCTAAAGATTGTCAGGGTGGGGGCTTGTCTGATATCTCTAGGGAGCAAATTCCAGAGCCGAGGGGCCACTACAGAGAAGGCCCTCTCCCTCGTCCCCACAAGTCGCACTTGCAATGGAGGCGGGAGCAAGAGAAGGGCCTCTCCGGAAGATCGAAGAGAACTTGTGGGTTCGTAGATGGAGATGCGGTCGCACAGGTAGGCGGGTCCCAAACCGTTCAGGGCTTTGTAGGTAAGAACCTGCACCTTGAATTGGGACCAGAAGATTAAAAGGGCAGCCAGTGGAGCTCCTTAAACAGGGATAGTCCAATAGTCCAATCTAGAGGTAACTAAGGCGTGGACCACTGTGGCCAAATCCGACTTCACGAGGTATGCAGCTGGCGCACAAGCTTCAATTGTGCAAAGGCCCTCCTTGATGACAAGGTACCAGCAACCAATAATAGGTTTAGACTTCTTGGCTGAAGGTGACAAATTCCATGCATCTGTATCTGCTTTACTGTGGGCATTAGTAAGAGTGTCAAAGCTTGCTTGCCTCTCTTTATTTTCTTCTATGTGCATGTATACCTTAGAATAAGATTTTTTTTTGAGATTTGAATCCAGAAAATGTCAATTCAAATGCACATAACTGATAGACCTCTCTCCTCAAAGCTGCATTTCAGAAGGAGCTCCAATGCTTACATTACGCTAGTGTTATATTTATATTCACTAGTGAAGTATTTCTACCAAGTTACAGTTAAGCTCCCTTATCCTTGGATTCTGCATCTCTGGATTCAACTATCCAGTTTGAAAATATTTGAATTCAAAAAAGCTAACCTTAATTTTGCCATTTTATATGAGGGATACCATGTTATATATATATATAATGGGACTTAAGCATCCATTGAGTTTTCCCAACTGGGGATCCTGGAGCTAGGCCCCATCTGGTACCAAGGCCCCATTGTACATTCAAATTGGGAGTTACACTTAAATTCCTGAATACGTACTTAAAGCATAATCACTAAATTTTCTATTTTCTTTTCTTTCTTTTTTTTAAAAAAGCATTTATACACTACTCTTATTTTATATGAAATATCTGAATAATATCTCTGACAATATTGTGAAAGCTTTTTAATGATTTCTACTGTTCTAAATTAATATTGGAGTTATTTTTAATGAGGTGTGTGCGCGTATCTAATTTAGCTCTGTTCTTTTAATGTATTATCAGCTGCCTTGGGTGCTATATGGGGGAAAGTGCGATATAAATTTAATAAATAAAATAGCAGGAACACAGTAAAGGAGTTAAGTATTAACCATTTCTCGCAGAAAGGGAGCTGAGGCTGGATTCATGACACTGTTCTTCATCAGCTTGGCTGGCAATTCTGAGTCTGAGAAGTTGATTTTTCTAAACTCTGGATTCTAGTTAATGAATTCATGCAATAATATTTCAAAATGAGGACTTCCTCATTTAGTCTCAAACATTGCAACCTTCCTCCTAGTTCAATGGGGCATGCTTTTCAGTAAATATACAGAACTGCATTGTTAATCACTGGCAAAGTCAATTTAGCTATTTTACAGTTTAATTTTATGTTGTTCCAAAACCCGACATTTTCCCAAAGAACAATTCTAGCGAATTCAACTGTGCCAACATGTCAATAAATGTATGTTCTGGCTAGGAACTTCTGCAGCTCAGCTATGTAATATTTATAGGCCTAAAATTTCCAGGGCAACCATCAAGCTGTCCTGCCAGATCAGTGCAAACTTTCACAATAAGGTAGCTGTTTCACAAGAACATAGTATCTTATAAGTAGGAAACAAGCAAAACCTGTCAATTTATTATTGTACTGTAAAACATTAAAGTCCTGTAAATGTTTCAAATAGTCTAAAACAGGGGTGGGCAATTATTTTTTTCCAAGGGGCCACACGAGACCCAAAAAATATTATGGAGGGCTGCATCTAAAGGCTGAACTACATTCTAATCTACATTATTTATTTGTTCATTTACTATATATTGCACATAATTAATATTAACATATTAATATATCAAGAAATATTCATATATTAATATCGTAATTATTATATTATGGTATATATATACAGTATAGACATAATATATTGAAATTATAACATTATTATATTATTTGTTATATTATTATAATAAAATTATTATAAAATAATAATAAAAACCACTTAAATTAAAGAAGACAAGGTGCGAACCAAGATAGAGGCTGAAATCCTCAAGAGAGGAAGGATCCCAAGATGGAATGGCCCAATGGACCCAGCCCAGAGGATGGCAGAGCGGACCCAACCGCTGCCACAATAGAGGAGAGCAGAGCAGCAGGCGATCGGAGGCTGCAGGCTTCCACCCGCTCTCGCCTCCAACCGTTCCCTAGCTGATCACCCTGCTATGGAGTGCCTGTCATCCCCGGGCCTGCAGGGGGAGCAGTCGGCGACCTGAGGCGGCTTATTCGACCTGGTGACCCGGAAAACAATCAAGTCTTCCGGGTCACCAGGGCAATCAGCCCCCGCAGGTCGCCGAGTGCTCCCACTGCAGGCCCGGGTCGCCTCCAGGGATGGCAGGCACTCCAAAGCCACCGCTCCTCTGGCCTGTCTGCCGACACAGGCCCCACAGAGCCCGCGATGGGATGGCAGCACCAGCACCCCTTCTTCTCGGCCCCGTCCCCAACACCCTTCTCCCCGGGACGGACAGAATCAGCTGCCGGGCCGCATCCGGCCCGCGGGTTGACCACCCCTGGTCTAAAATGATACCTTACAAGAGCTGAAGAGATATTGTTTTATTATGCAAATGTAAGGAGCCCTTGGTGGCGCAATGGGTTAAACCCTTGTGCTGGCAGGACTGGTCAACCAACAGGTTGGCAGTTTGATATCCAGGGAGCGAGGCAAACTCCCGTCTGTCGAGCTCTAGCTTCTCATGCAGGGACATGAGAGAAGCCTCCCACAGGATAGTAAAACATCAATCATCCAGGTGTCCCCTGGGTAACATTCTTGCAGACATCAAATTCTCACACCAGAAATGACAGTTTCTCAAGTCACATGAACAGGAAAAAATGCACAATTTTGACGCGTCACATTTGGATCTGGTTTAAGACTACGTAAGATTGGCTGTTGAAATGACTTACCATGAGTATCAGATGTAGAAGGTTGTTTGAACTGGAATTCATCAATTTCTTCTTACTGTAATCTAATTTGAAGTTGATCTGACTTGATCATGGTGAGAAGTTATTTAATTATGGCTTTGTCCTCCAGAACTGTATCCTCCAGAAGTTATGAAATCACTCCTGTCATCTGTTGCCATTAACCAGCGTGGCTGGTGCTAGCAGAAACTAGAAATCCAACATTTGGAAAGTGACAATTTTCTAAAGACCTGGTTTAGTCACCTGGTGATACTGAAATAGCTGACAAAAGTGCCTTGATATTCCTAGATGTTCTGTCCTTGAAGGTCTTTCCTACTGTCATGATTTTCCATTTGCTGCATTCAGGTGTTCATTTTTGTAAACTTAAAGGAGCTGTGGGTAAATTATCCAACCTGAGATCCTAAATTACTGGCCTTTTGGGGTTGATAAGTAAGTCTCCAAAGTTGCTGTAACCACACTTGATGGTTTAGAGTTCCCCAAATAATCAGAATAACTGAAAAGGGACACTGAGATAATGAACAAGAGACTTTGCATGGGGAGGTTTGAAAGAAGTCACTGAGAGTTCTGTTTCACCCAGGAGCCTGATAATGTAAGAAATATACAGTGATAACAGAATCCGGTTGGTGATCCAAGCAGCCCTTAGATCACCAACCTGGATTCTAGGGTCAAGCAGACTGAGCCAAAAAATGCGAGTACAGCAGAGGGTAAAGAAGAGATTCCCCCACCAAACTGAAAGCAGAAGTGGCATGTAAAATATTGGAAATTAAAGTGTAGAGCCTTTGAAAAGAGCAATGCAACGATAAGGCTATTTAAACCACTGATGACAGGGGAGGTTTTTAACCACCTGGGGCAAGGCAGGTAAAACATCCCACCGCTGCCACCAATGTTAAGATAAAGCTGTTTATTTGACCTCTGAGTCAAGGCAGATTTTCCTTTGCTGACCAATCCCACCTGTGCCACCACAATATAAGGGTCGCTTGACCACAGGGTGACAGGGCAGGATTTTTGAAACTGAAATCCCTGTCACAAGAGGCTGGATGTAATGAACAAAGCCTTCTAAACAAAGTGGAAGGAAAACACTAAAAGCTTAATTATGTCTTTAGGTTGCTGCCACCACTCTGGAAACCCAGAGAAACTAAAACAACTTGCTAGCCACTAGCCCCAATATAAAGTTCCCAATGGCATCAGGCTTTCTCAGACTGTGAGGAGATTTGACATTACTTTGGCCCTCTTGTTCCCCAAAACAGACCCAAAAGTGTACTGTGGAAACTGACTGGAACTTCTGAGAGTAAAGTAGATTCTGAGGCTTTTCTTTTTAAAGATGAACAAAGATGTTTTATTGTTAACAGGTGTTCAAACTGGTACCAAAAGTGTGTGGTTACTTTCAAAAGCAGAATTCTTAATGGTTACAACAAACAGGGGTCCTTAAATCTTAGATGGAAAAGCTTCTTGGGAATATTAAACAAGTTTTACTATTTCAAGATGTTTCTCAAAATAGGTTCTTATAAACTTCAGGCACAGAATAGTTCTTGACAAACTGACTCTGTCCTTTCCCTCACACTAATATTAACAATTAGCTGTGAGAACAATCCCTAACTGTTCAGTTAGTTCCTGAAGATCCTTTCAGGTTTCCTTTGACTAGTCTAGCAGCCCTTAACCCAGTGTTTCTCAACCTGGGGGTCGGGACCCCCAGGGGGGTCGCGAGAGGGTTTCAGAGGGGTCGCCAAAGACCATCGGAAAACATATATTGGCAGAGAAGGTTGAAGATCTCTCCGCCTCTCTTTCTTTTTGGAAACAGACTGCGAATTTTCCCACCTAAAGCTCTCCTGCTGTTTCTGAGACTCCAAGTGGGGAGAGCAGGCGTGCTCGGCGCATGGCAGCATGATGCGCATGTGTGGGTGACGGAGAGTGTGTGGTGTGGGATGGAGGCTCATGCCAGCTAGTCCCTTCAAGGCATGAGGGTTCTGTGTAGGAAGTTTGACCCATTCCTATCATTGGTGGGGCTCTTTGATTGTAGGTAAACTATACATCCCAGTAACTACAACTCCCAAACGTCAAGATCTATTTTCCCCAAACTCCACCAGTGTTCACATTTGGGTATATTGAGGATTCGTGTCAAGTGTGGTCTAGATCCATCATTGTTGAGTCTATAGTTCTCTCTGGATGTAGGTGAACTACAACTCCCAAACTCAAGGTCAATGCCCAGCAAAACCTTCCAGTATTTGCTGTTGGCCATGGGAGTTTTGTGTACCAAGTTTGGTTCAATTCAATTGTTGGTGAGTTCAGAATGCTCTTTGGTTGTAGGTGAAATATAAATCCCAACAACTACAATTTCCAATTGACAAAATCAACCCCACCCCACAAAAATACAGTGATGAAGTAGCAATGAAAATAATGTTATGGTTAGGGGTCTCCACAACATGAGGAACTGTATTAAGGGGTCGCGGCATTATGAAGGTTGAGAAACACTGCCTTAACCTGAGCTAAATCTCTAGTCCCAGAGAACTCTTCTGATTCCCTAATCTTCCCCTAATGTAGAAGACTAGCTGAGAGACTCCCGTCTATGAAACAGTGTAGAAAGCGCTCTCCTTTCTCTCCCCCAGAGAGATTCTGTCAGAAGCCAAACCCAAACTGCCCTCTCCTTTGACACTCTCACCAGATTTCCCTCCTTTCTGCCTGGCCCCTCCCATGCTCTGATCTCAGCCAATCCTTGGAGTGCTCCTGTTACTAGGCCCCAGGGTGTACTTAGCCATGCCCCTTTGCTAAGGATAACCCTCCCAACATGGCCGCTGATCAAACCACCACCCCTAAAATGGATGCCAAGCTGCACTGAGGCCTACCTCTTCAGGTTTCAATCTGGCCTACAGCACAAGGTCACTACAAGCCACTTCCCTGAAAGTCATTGGAGCTAGTTCTGTTAAGTTTCATGGGCCTGTATCAGAATTTTTCCAGATATCCATTGATGCTGGGTGAACACAAACTTTGAATGGTGTATATATTGCGTTCTAATTCAACATTTCCTAGCAAACATCTTTTTTTTAAATCCCTGTGTATAATAACATTTACAACCAGGAAAGCTACATAAATCGTAATCACGAGCTATCACTTGTGGCCGAGAATGATTGTCTTCCATGGGTAGAGTCTTGGCGGTGTGTCCATAAGTGACTGTGGAGACCAGTTCTGGATCCACATGGTCTTTTGCAGTGAGGACATAGATTTACAGATGGAAGGCAGTCATGACAAGCGTTTGCTCGATGCGTCTTCCTCTCTGCAGGTTTTTCCCTTTCACCCTCTATTAGTACCTCCTCAAAATCCACAGCAGTGTTGGTAACAGCTGACCTTCAGTTGAAATGCTCGAGGGCCAGGGTTTTTCAGAGCTCAGGTTAGCTTTAAGCCAATCTTTTAGTTTCTTTTGCTGTCCACCGACATTCTGTTTTTCAGTAACTGCTTTGGGAGAAGTTATACGTATATGTAAGACAGCAATATATTGACATCAACTCAAATCTGCCTAGTTTTTGTTCTAGAATGACAGCACATTTTTTCTCCTCTTGTAATCAAATTCTACTTGCCTATAGAAATAACAGTTATATTTGAGGAGAAAGGGTAAGGGATGGCAATTTATTTCCATAATCCTAGCATAGCATCTCTTTAGAAATATGCAAAATCAGGCTATGCAAACCTCAGGTGTGAAGAATCTTCCACCATGTAGCGCTGAATCCACATCTTCCAAATGATTTGACCATACTTAGATCTTGGGCCTTAAGACTTAGGAGTAAAATTGTTTATTTTAATGGCTGAAAGTTTAATGCTTTTTTAAAAAAAAAATGCCATTGTTGTTGGGTTTTTTTAGGAAAAAACTGATGTTTTTTGTTTATTTTTGCAACATGTGCTCTATACTCCAAATTGGGATCGGGGTGGAATTACCTAGGAATCCATATCTTGATCGTGTGTTGTTGCCATATTTCTAAAAGAAGTTCAGTGTCTACATACAGCTATCTGCACAATCATATATTTGAAGGTCACAAGAGTGGCTAGTAAGGGAGGGAAAGGAATAAGCCAAGTGAGCCTTTTTCTTCCAAAGCCACCAACCTTTATTGTTTTTTGTGGCCAATCAAATTCAGTATGCTCCTTGTGAGCCAAAAGTATAGAAACCCCATTTTTGTGTCTCAGATCTGCACCCTTCCGCTTTGGATAGAAGATATGACACTTTCTCACTCACATCACCCTTACAGCTGGCAGTTCAGGAATGAGGAAAGGCAGGTGACTCTGGAACAATTCTAAGATGGATATCCAGTTGTGTACTTTCTCTGTGCGTTAACTAAAACAACATGTAAGTACATGGCACATTGACTTTGTCTGTACAAATCCTCCTCATTGTAAAATGATTGATGCTTAAATGTACCCTCAAGCTGATATTTTGTAAAATTTTGTTAAAATGCAAACATTTCTCAAATTTTATAGAGGATAATTTAATACAAAAATCTAAAGAACACAAGCAAGAACAAAAGCCACCCTATGAAGAAATCTAAAGAACACAAGCAAGAGGGGCAAAGTACTCTTCGCAATGAGGATTTATTTCTGTGGTTAGGGAACTTCCCCAGTCCTGGCTATAGAAAAAAAAAAGGTACAAGCTTGTTGAATAAATATGGTTGCAAACTCACTGCAAAACTACTAGACTGCCAGGGTTTTTAAACAGGGTTCCATCCTCCTTCATGCTGACATTGCTTGAGCTGTGGGATTTCTGTAAACCCCATTGGCTTGTGTGGGTTTTCTCTCTAGTATACTCAGGACTGCAGCATTTATAATAAAACATGTATTAACCTTCAAAATGTTTAGTTCCAAGAATGGATGTACTTACTATACAAAGACATGCATTTCCCCAAAAGTTTAAAGTAAACACTTGCGAAAAATCTGTCTAGCAAGCCTTCATTAATAAAGCCAGATTCTGTACTTTTATTTTCCAGCACGCTGAAATTTCAACCATTGCAAATATACATTCACTTAACAGTTTTTTAAAAAATAAACCTGAGCATACATTTTAAATGGTATTGTAAACTCAAATTCATCATCAGGAAAAGATGTCAAAGGGCAGCAAAACCCATTATGCCACTTAAACAGATTAACTCTTATGTCATTGTATATTGTTCTGCAGGTTTGCACATTTTTCACTTTATCCTGGAACATATACGCTAATTCACACTTTTGTTTATCTATCACCAAGCTGCTAACTGCAGAGAATCCAATCAGAATACTGGACTGACGACGGCATATATATATACAGCTTATAAATAAGGTGCTGGTATTTTTACTGGCATTACAATTGGTAGAGTAGCAGTTGTGTGTCTTTAAGCTGTTTCTGAGTTATGCAGAATCTAAGGCAACCCTATAACAGGTTTTCTTTGCAAGATTTGTCCTGAGGGGGCAAAGGCTTTGAAAAATGAGGAAGAACAAATTTGAATAATTTGAAAACCTGAATTTGCTCATTGTTGTGCCATCTTGTTTAATCTACTCTGTCAACTAGAAGGCAGTTTAGACTATTCTAGCGACTAAAACAGAGTTATAAGAGAGAGAAAGCGTGCAAGAGAGCAAAAGCACGTAAGTAGCCTCACAATGTTGATTGTACACAAAGTCAGTATATTGAATATAACTAGTATAGTTGCCTGGAAAGGTACATACTGTGAAACTGCTGCTGCTCTTTTGACAACACAGGAAAGGAATCTGGATGTTTTTTATGCTACTGGTCACATAGAGGATATGGATTTCTCCAGTCCTCCTCCTGCTTCTTGGCCACTATTTCACTTCAGTTCCAAACAAGCTGTTTATTAGCTAGTGTATTTTAAAAGTATTTTCATTTTTTTTATTTTTAGAGAAAATGAGAAATTATCAGTGCTGTGCTAACAGCAACACTTCAATTGTGCATCGTTCTAATTTTGGCATGTGATCTTTTGATTATTTTAGTCTTGGTCAGTTTCCTTTCCACAGATGCTGGGAGCAGTCCTTGCCCTTTGGAGTGTGAATCTAGAATCATGCAAATGTATGGAAAACAGATTTAAAAAACCAATTATGATCTGCAATGTTCTTCTCAGGTCGGAAGCAAAGAAGTTGGATTCTATTCAAATTTTTAGTCAACTCAAACAAGGAGTCAACCAGTGGCCACATTATATGAATTGAGAGATGAACGATTGACATTGGCACTTTCTAGTCCCTCCAGATATTTAGAAACATTGGCTAAGTGAAAGAAAGTTTGCGCACTTCCATTAAAGGAACACTATATATATAAAACTCTAGACCTGGTGCACCAGATTTAGCAGCAATAATTTCTCAACATCTAAAAACATGCAAGTTTTGAATGTAAATCCATACATAACCACTACACAAACACACTTCATCATGACAAAATTCCTGATTTCTTAGGAATTCTGTATCATCTAATTTATTTCAAATACAAAATAATCACACAAATTCATACTTTCTCGAGGTTTATACAAAAGGATCTCTATTACTTACATTTAAAAATTTAAACAGAATTTAATTGGCTTTTTTAAAATCATCACTCACAGTAAAACGGGCAGATCTGTTGTTGTAAGCTAAAGTAATACTGTATCACTACTGAAATAGTTATCATTTGCCAGTATTGTAGTGGATGCTTGACAACTAAAAGACAAACAAGGCATATGGATTCCAGGAAAAAGAAGAACATATCAGAAAATGCAGTACAAAAACATTCTTCTATCCTGCCCCAGCATTCAATTTGTTCAGTCAATCCTTTACCTTCCTTTTGAAGTTATCAGATTTTTGGACTCAACTGCAGATCACACAGTGCAGTATACTAAGTATACCCTTTTTAAAAAGTAGAGAGTTGGATTTCTTTGAAGGTCAAAGTCATTTGCTTGACACCATTAGAAATAAAGACAAAACTACAGAGACAGGATCCAATATAATTACCTTCCATCAATAAAATGTACCCAAACACGGTTGCAAAAGTCTTTCTACTGAAATGCTTGGCTACAATAAAAAGCATACATTACATATAAAAGATACCAGTGTAGTAAAAGTGACAGAGGTGAACTAGCAAATCCTTCAAAGCACACATTATATAAATGACTAGCATTTAAAAACATTTCGTCCTAAAAAATGAAAGTCATGCATTTATAAATCAGTGATCTTTCCCCACTTAAAGCAGTGATGAGAATCTCAAATAATTCTGGTGCTCTTTACAGCTTGAAAGACTTCAAAATTAGCTAGGCTGGGGTGGGAGTGGGGGATGTTTTGCTAAAACTGAGTAAAACTCATCTTAACCGCTGTTAATTCCTATGGCCAAAAGGTACTTCTATCAAAATACACAATGGTGATGCTTAACTGCAATGTGAGTTATGAACCCAACCATTTCTTGCATCAGTGAACTTGATTTATACTAACATTTTATAATTTCAAATTAAATTACAAGGATAATCAATTGGCGCAATAGTATGAAAGAACCACCCTATCCTTTCTTCTAGGGCATGAATGTTAATTTTTCAGTCTTCCTCATCTTAACTCATTCATTTCATGATAAATGCATATGTAGGCGCAGTACAGATCTACAGACTGCTCTCCCTGCAACTCAGATTGTGCTCTGTAAACAAAGTTAAACTACAAACGAAAAAGTGGAATTTATTGATTAAAAGTATTAATTTAAACAAAGCTATTAACTTCTCCAAACAGTTTTTGGAACTATCCTTATGCTACTTGCAAAGTTAGCACAGTTAGGCATTATTGCTTACATACAGTACATCATATGCCTTCTGATATAAAGCAGTCAAGTGATTTGTTCATATACAAGATTCTTTTTTCCTTTTTTTGTTTAAAAACAAGCTGTAAAAACATTACATACTTTACAGACAATACAAATTCCCACATTGGTACTCAAATCTAACAAATGGAATGCATAACATTAATAAAACATCATAAAGGAAGACTGACAGTAAGTCCTTGATTGTCAAGACACATTTATATTTTATATATAAACTCTAACTGTGCAGAATCGAAGATTCAATCATAGGTACATCCTTATTTGATAACTCATATTTACAGCATAAAAAAATAAAATAAACATTTACACTTTTTTTACTTTCCATCTACTGGGATAAAGAAAGCAAGAAACAACTCTGAGAAAGGTTGGTTTGCTTCCATCTGTGTTCACTACCAGAAGATCAATCGCGCTCTCTCTCTCTCTCTCTCATGTTCAATTATTATTGAAAAGAGGAAACAATGATTTATATATGTATAGCAAAAGCAACTAGAAAATTTCCCTGAAACAAAGTTGTTTAAAAATAATGAGTTTTCTTAAAACATAACAACACTTTCCCATCAATGTAATACTTTCTCAGGACATATTCTTTGCAAAAGGAGTAAGTTAGATGTGCTACATACCTAACAAACATGCACTAACATAAAAGGAAAACATTCCCAAAAGTTGCAAGGCTTCTGTTTAAGAAAACATAAACATAATTTGTTTTATTAATAATCATATCAATTGCAAAAATTACATGAGTTTTGACCAACCAAAATACCCAGATCACAAGCACATTTCAGCCTTCTAAAGTTCTGAACTAGATGCTAATAGCTATTCTCCCGAAACTTGCAAAAGAGCCCGGTCTCTTAACCAACAAAATTGTAGATTGCAAGTTTACAAGTACAAAGCAAGTTAATACTGAAATCTTAAAGCAGGCTGATCCTAGATCCACTTTGGATCCTCTTCAGATATTTTAAAAACATGATACATCATAAAAACAAACGTGGAATATGTTGTACATGTCCAGATGGAATTTTTTTTCAAATGATAAACCAGAAAGTGTGGATGGAAATGGAAGCCAACAGCTATACTAAAATGTTATTAATTCACATTAGTGATCTGAAAACCCATTTTTAAAAATCACAAAATAAATAAGCAAACAAAAGCAGGCATATGACAATACAATGTTATTTCATTCATTCTAACAATTGTGGCTTAGTATTCAAAGTTTGTACAAATGTTCTGCAATAGGCTTGGTTAAAGTTACAGTTACAGCATTTGTAAGACCTCAACTACAAGACTTTATACCACTGAAGAGAAATAAGAGAAACCATCTTGTGTGAGGATTATCTGTTATTCCCATTAGAAATCACCAGACTTTCGCTGAACTATCTCCATTCTGATAATTCTTTTGTTTTGTACTAATGTCAGAAAAGGCAGGAGGTGATCCAACAGAAATTAAGTGTAGTGCACTGCAGTACATAACACTATATTCCTCTTCAAATTACTCTTGATCAATTGCATACCCTGAATAATTATGAAAAATAGAAGGTAAAGTGGCAATTTCAGCTATAAACTCAAAAGCCAACTCCTTCATTATCATGTTCATGTAAATATTATTTTATATTATGTGAATAATAAATGGAACAACAAATTGTGTTGATGTTAAAAGAGGGAAGTTGAATATACTTCCCGAATATGAGCTATTAATCAAATGAGGCATTCAAACCTAACTAAATATGTTCTAAATATGATTTAATGAAGCATTATTCCACAAAATTGAATATTACTTCTATTAATATTATCATCAGATGTGTATAATAATAATTCAGATTCATACTTTCTATTAAGGAGCAGATTCTAATATGATTTTAGTGGGCAGAATCAAAGCCACAAATTGAGTTTTTGTTCATAGCTGAAATACTATATAAACATTTCTGGGCACTGGTGCCCACTCCCAATAAGTCCCTACAAATTAACTTCTCACTGCAAGTGCAGGAGAAATTCTTAGAAGAATATGTCCTAAAAGCTATGGTATATGTTGTGGCAATGCATGGCCAAAGGAATATAAAGTTCATTGCATGCTCACCAGAATTCCCTCATCATCTATCTCTCTTCAGTTTCTCACACTGAATACTTTCAAATGAGAATCCATGTTTCCTCTACACAGATTTTAATTCTTTGCTCTTTACATTCTGACTTCATTTTACCCTCTGTACTTGTGCATTGAAACTTTCCTAGTGACTTCCTCGAGCAAACTTTTTTAGCTCATGATCTACTGTTAACTAAAAAAAATCCAGGAGAACTGTATTTCACTCATTCTAATACCCCCCAATCCAGGCTTAAAAGGGGGGTGCATCTTAGACTCGCGGGCATCCTAAATATGCAGAATATTTTTAAAGAGAATTAGGAGCAAAAGTGCAGCCAAGACAGCAGGAGGGAAACCAGTGGGGAGACATCGAGCTTCCCCCAGCAATCTCTTAACTGACTTTTTCCCAAAGCTCTCATGCAGATAAGATTCAGAAGTCTATGGTTTCTTTAATGCAAAATATTTTTCTTAAATTGAAGCCCCAAAAAGGGGGTGTATCTTGGAATCTATGACATCCTAGATTCTGTGAAATATATTCCTTTAATAGTGATAGAGATGGTTGGTTAAAATTAACACAGAGAATGTGCTAACTGCCTTAGTGTGGTAGCAAACTAAAAATAAAACTTGAAATATAAGAGATTATTTTAAAAAATATTTTCACATGTGTGAATGCATCACCAATAAAGCTATTTTGACTTGATATATTTAGTTATTTTTTTAACTTTTTTATGAATCTATATAGTTTAGGCAATTTATGGCAAGAAACAGGATGTAACAACATCTTATTGCAACCGTTTGTGACTCACAGGAATGACTATGGATCTATGAAGATTCATAGGCTTATTTAAGAGAGGTATCACACTGTCCATGAGTTTCATGTGTATTCAAAGGTGGGCTTGAAATTGCACAGATGGAATGGGGGATAATTATTACCAGAATTAGAAGCTAAATTTAATAGTGAGAATTTCTCTGGAAATTGCTGTTGTTTTTCTCAACCAAAAGTTTGGTGAGCAACACATCATTTGGGCTACATACCTTCTGTAAGAGATGGTAAGCAGTGATGTTCTAAAACAAGTCTTCACTGTCCAGAAAATTTATATTAGTGGCAGGAAGGAGTTACCTAGGTACTTGTCACTCAGATATTAGATAAAATACTGGCTAAAGATTTCTATAAAACATCCCACTCATACAATGAAAATAAAACTTCTGTTTTAAAAACAGTTAAATTATCTCAATATTTATGTTAAGTCAAACCACACCATTTTAAAATCGTATATAGAACTAATCATTGCACCACACTATATAACTCAAGACAAGCTACTATTAAAATATCTACATAGGAAGAAGAGTAACAGTTAAAATTTATTAATAAAAGAAACAGAGTAAAACCTTGACCAGTTATCTTTTAGTTGCTTGTCCTTAAGTCACCATCTCTAGTTGACAAAACCACAGTGACATGTAACTGAGTCAATTTCTCTGGGTCAATTTCTTCTACGTAATTTAAATTTGTTGGCAAGATACCGTTTGTATAGATGTCAAGGAATCACATTAATTTTCATGTTTTAAAAAATCTGTTTGAAAACAATGCAGGCGTATTGACCCCAAGGGTAGAAAATTGTTTTATTCTGGGGAATGAAAATATTTTGAAAATAATCTAAGTGCTCTAATGTTAATTATTGCAGATTTGGAGAATGAAGTACAATTGATTTGTATAAATATTATGAAACTGGGAATCCAGTCTACAAAGCAATTAACTAGAGCCCAAACATCTCGACAACTGTCATTTAGAGAGGGAAACATCAAAAAGTAATGTTCAAAGGATACAAAGGAATATGGAATCCTTCAGGAAGGAAAGAAATGCATTAATATTGTGTATTTTGCTTTTAAAGTTCTTCCCATTATCTGGGCATTTAAATAGTATAGTGTGCCTTACAAACATTAACTTCCCCAATGTATAGTCAAATGCAAAGAAATCAATAATCATAGTATTATGTGTATTACTTACTTATTTCTTCTGACTTCTTGGCCCACAGTTTAGTGGATTGCTCCTCTGCACTAGCCAGATATTTTCTCCAGAAATACTATCTGTCTATCCATCATTTCCTGACTATCATTTAAACTTTTGAGTTTATTTTTTTTGAACACTCTATTTATACTCCCTGCTGAAGTGCAATGGCCAGATTAACTAATAGGAAATTTCAATAGAAATAACCTAATAATTATTCCTGTCCTGAAAATAATCAACACTGCCAAACTACAAAATTATTATAGGAGAGACAGCCTATCTGGGGTTTTTGGTTTGTTTCATCTTGTATTAAATCTCAACATAGCAAGTTCCTGATCTCAAATAAGCAAATAACCATCTGCCTTCTCAGTGGACACCCACATGTAAGGCAATTCACAAAGAATGGCAATCAACAAAAAAAGTAGTTACCAATATGCTGTACCAGCTTACTTTTTGTTATAACACAAGGTCTTAAATCTGTGTAGGATTAGACTCCATCCTATAGAGAAGACGCTCAGCTGAGCAGACCTGTGCTAAAGTGCCAATGATATATTTTTAAAAATTCTTAGCCGAATGTCTGGCCTGTGGTGGCATCAGGTGAAGAATTCATCCCAGCTCGCCCATCATTTACATTCACCAAGGGGAATTCAGGGAATTCAGCACTCGCCCCTGGCCCCCGCAGGTTCACCTGCCCATTAGCAGTGTTAAACTGAGATGACATTCCAGCTCTTGATCCATGGTACTGAGCTCTGAATGGCTGCTCAAAAGAACTCATTTGATATGTTTGATGGACAGGCTGGGGCTCTGCTTTCTTCTGAGAAGTCACTTGATCCAAGAAGTCTTGTGTGGAAGATGAGGAAGAATGATTTGGCTCATCACCTGAAAAGGGAAAAGAATGCTGGGAATCCCCAACAATAAGTCCAAAATGAGATTTGTCTGCAGTTGTTCTTAATGGAGAGTTCATTCCTGATCGAAAATTGTTGACAGGGATAGATGCATAGACTTGTTTGTCTATACCAGAGAATGCTGGTTGCCCTGTAAGAGTCTGGTTGTCACTCACAAAATTAAGGCTTGGGTTGTTCAAATAGGCATCATTTTGGCTAGTTCTGTCCAAAGCTTGCTGAAGAAACTTGGAATATTCCTGTAACATACTGGCTTTATCGGATGAGGAACCTTGAGAGCCTGCCGCAATATTCTCATTTTGTGCGACCTCTGATACTTCAGAAGAATTGATTGCGATACTGGAAGTCACTTCTGCATCAGCCACATTAAAAGCTATTTCATGCTGGCCATTGGCTTTATGAGAATAATGGTCTAAAAGAGTTTGAAGTACCTCATCTGGAATGACATTTTTGTCATGGTTACCTTTAATCTCTACACTCAGTCCTGTTGCATCCAGTATGGATGCTGTGCTACCTTCATCTATCACACTTGCAACAGCAGCCTGAGTAACTGAAGGCTGAGAGGCAATGGTGCCTACATTCAAGGCATATTCCCTGCTGTTACTATTAGCAGCTTGAAGATACCGTCTTTTCTTTAAAAACTGCATTGCATCATCATAGTTTGTGCTGCTGTGTACAGGTTTACTGGGACCTTCCTGTAAAGGATCAACTTGGTCCATGTCTGCATTGCCTTCAGAGCCCAGCAGGACTTTGTTGTCCACCAGATCAAAGGCAAACTTTGAAACCTTGCTGTCTTCATAAGAGGCTAAGGATGAAATGGTCTGACTTTGCTCAAGAGAGTGTTTCAGGCTTCTCTTACTATTAACTTTTTTGAGCACCAGTTTAGGTGGATGTATTTCTCCAGAATGTGCTTCATGTAAGTGCCCTCCACTGACAGATGAGTGTGGCAACTCAACAGCGTATTCAGCCACCATGTATTCATCCTTTATCTTAGTACTACCAGCATACAAAGGCAAGAAATCATTCTTATCTTTTTTATGTTCAGATTTATCACTCCCGCATTCTTTGTCTAGCCCAGAAGACTTTAGTTTCTCAGTTTTTTGCCTTTTCTTCTTTGGCAAAGAGCTGTCTTTCAAAGTCATGGGGAAGCCTTGATCTTCATCAGGACCCAAAAGGCCAATTTTGGTGGCACTTCTGCTCGGCTTCTTGTCACGGTTCTCATGGCACATGCGTTTGTGTTTCAATACACGGTCAGTCCTTGAGAAGAACTACAGGGGACAGTATTGAATTAGAGAACAAATAGAAGCCAACCTACCAAGCCACATAGTTTGACACTATAAAATCATCATGTAAGTGAATTTGCTGATATGGTAAACATTTCTGCATGTAACTAATGGTCTGTGTGAAAACTGTCATGTCAAAACATATGAATTAAGCACATTGAAACAAATTCAGTTATTATGAAATTTAACCCCTAACTCTTGATTAATTCTCCTGCAGTGCATAAGGACCACTTTGAAAACTCACCACATCAACACCTGTGGGGAAAGTTAGCAAATAAAAGTCCCATCATACTAGCATTCATCTCCCTCAGCACCCCTCATAATTTAACACAGTGGTTCTCAACCTGTAGGTCCCTAGGTGTTTTGGCCTACAACTTCCAGAAATCCCAGCCACTTTACCAGCTGTTAGGATTTCTCTGAGTTGAAGGCCAAAACATCTGGGGACCCACAAGTTGAGAATCACTGATCTAATATTTTGTTGATAATTAAAATCCTGCTCCTGACTATACAGGCAAACTGCTTATTTTAACTGCAGTTCTGAGTAGTCATCTTTGAACTCACACAAATGGGTCACCTGTGCAATGCATAATTTGAAAACCACTAGAGCTTTTAAATAAGTGTTTTGGTGGCAGACCCACCCACACCTCATATCAATATGCATCCTGCCTAAACCCTCAGTTCCCCAAAAGCTGATGGAGCAGCACAAGTATCTAAGAGTCGAGACAAATCCCTCTCCCAAATGAAGAAAAATGTTTCAAAATTATGATTAAATTTACAAAGTATATGGTATTCACAATGCAAGCTAAAGTGCTTTACTGCAAGATGTAAAGTTATCCAATATCATAATAGTGAAATGGACTCATCATGTTTTTATTTGTGTAAGGTATTACTTTGTATTATATTTGTTTAGTACTATGCCTATTTTTCCTAAACTATCTTGTTTTGTCTTCTTTTTCGAATTACCTGTAAGCAGTATTCACACTGGTAAGGCTTTTCTCCACTATGGGTTCTCTTGTGCCTTTCCATGTGATATTTCTGTATGAATCTCATGCCACATTCATCACATCGAAATGGTTTTTCACCTAGGAACAAAAATGACAAGAAAATATATAGCTTAAACAAACAGAAAGAAAAGGAATGATGCATAGATTTCCACAATATTAATATTTAGTAACTTTCCCATTGATCAAAAATACATACACAACATTCTAAATGAAGAGGGCTAGGAAAACCCTAGCATAAATTTACGTTTTCAGTTCTATTGCCAATACATACTTCAGAAATAGCAAACTTAGAAAGATAGCAGAAAAATATTCCAGCTCTATAAAACTGTGTCTTACTTTAATGTTCAAATTAAAGTTTGGTTTAGAAAGGCAATGAATTTTGTATCCAATGGTGACAACTTCTCTCTAGTTTCCAGAAAAACCACAAACTGTGTCACAAGTTTCAGGTACAAAAGAACTGGCTTTATGATATCGTCTCACGCTTGATTATTTGTGAAAAGCAAATTACATTACCTAAAAGTCAAAGTTTCTAAAGTTAGTGGTTGATAGGGTGTAAAATATATATTCATTCATTTATTTAAGTCATATGAATCTGAATTATAGACCCAACTGTGGGCTTCTTTGGGCAAGAGAGGGAATTTATATGACTAGTCAAGTGCCTAATTTATCTATACCAGATATCTTGTTGAATTTGCAGAACTTAAGATTTCTGGTTCTGTTCCTGGATTTAATTCAGTTATGTTAATGACTAAAGAATTGAAAGTATGAATAATCTTATTCAATTATTTTTATTGTCACTTATTTTGTATTTAAGTGTAATAATACTGATCCATTTTGTACCTGTCCACTAAGTCTAAAATAACTGTGGTAGCTAAACTTTAAATTGTGAAGATTACATTTTGGACAAACTATTTCAACAACAACACATTCTATGTAAAGGTTCAAACTATTATTTTCAGTATGTGGTCTTGTGTATTAAGTTGATTCTGACTTATGGTGATCCTTATGGTGGATCACAACATCTTTTTCCTTTGCTTTGGTTTTAATGTATCAATTATCTTAACTTTCAACTGTAAAACTTAACGACCTTGATTTTTAAAATAATATTCCTTTCCTTTCTTGTCTATTTTATATAATATTATATTGCTTTTCTTTAATACTGTATATTACACAGTTAAGATACCATTCCTTAGAATAAAAGCAATTTGGTCTCACTGATTTAAAAGTAACTAGGCTCGAGGTTGCAGTTTTCTCTCAGAAAAGTGTTCTCTATCATTATTGAATATACACAAGGTTGTTTTCTAGGGCAGAGAAATCACGAATGTGAATCACGATACAGATCATAATCAAGTAACATGCTAGTAACACATATCAAATGCATTCAAGAAATGCATCCAATTTTTAATGAAGAAATGATAGTGAGCAGAAAGTGATTGTTGGAAAATATTCCAAAACAGCACATGGCATAAAGGCAGGCATAAGTAACACCTCAATCTCTCAGTCACATGGACAGAATCTCCCTCTTTCATTTGAAGTAGAGACTACAAGTGGGAGGATACTTGCTTTGGGGCTTTTCATGGACAACTGATTGGATTCAGTGTGAACAAAATGCTGGATTAGCTAGGCTAGTCATCTGATCCAACATGGCTATTCTTATGATTTGCCATGTTTGCACATGTTGCAGCACCTCATTCCAGAAAGTATACTTTAAAATTCAATTATATTGCCATACAATATTTAGCTGACTTAAAAAAAAGAAAAGAATGAACCATGTCTTCAGTGTTTTAAGAAGTTTCTCTCTCACAAAAGTCACTAAGCACAGAAAATTAAGTAAACATAACCACACATATTAAATTATTTCAAAACACTTGAAAATTATCTGAATGTTTGATCCAAACACCATGAAGAAAAAAAAGGCATCCCTTACCATTCTAACCATGGAACATGATACTTCCCCCCTCTATGCTACCTGACACAGACGAGTAATAGTAACAAGAAACCAGCATTGAATACAGGAAGCTTTGCCAATTGATGAATCTTTATCATAGACTAGAATATGTGACAGAAAATAAACTCCACATTCGCACTCTTACAGAAGGAGCAAGCATTAAAATGATACAAAATCTTTAGATGTGGCAAAAGGTGCTTGCCTATATTCACCTGTAATTCACTTGCAAACCAGGATTATATACTACAGTCAGATTTTGGTTTGGGAACAAACTAGGCTTTATGCAAATCCTACTTTCGCACAGTCATTTCATGGTTTTATCTAAGCCTGGAACAGAAACCTCTTTCCTGAGTGTGAAGCAGAAGTGCTCCTGTTATAAACAAATGCAGTTAAAGCATAACTTACCAAAATTATTATATTTATAGAGTCTACTGCAAAAGCAGCAGGGTTTCAAGGAGATGTTAAGTTTTAATACATATCTGCTGGGTCACACTTTTTTTCACACTTAGATTTGCTCTATCATCTCCCTGTACTTTTGCTGCTGTACCAACTGAGTTCCCTTGAACCATTTCCTCTTCCTTCTAGTCATGCCTAAGAAAATCTCAACAAATTGAATATATATTGACTCAGGAGACATCTTTACTGGAAGTCTAATAAATTATTTTCTTAAACTTCTGCTATTTATTTACGTAATTTATATCCTAGTTTTCTCCTGGCATTTGATGAAAGCTAGCTTACAATAAAGTACAATTAATAACAATTTTAAAACAATTAAATAATCAATTTTATTAAAATATTACTTTCAAACAATTTAGAATACATTCAAAATATACTACATTTTAATTTTGATCAGCATGTTCAAGACACTTCTGCCACAACCAGTCAACAGCCAAAGGTTTATTTTTAAAGCAAGGCTACAATCCTTATTCTTGTCAATACAATACAAAGAAGACACTCAAGAGTATTCATCTAAGAAGGCAATTGAACAAAGTCCCAGAGGTCACACAAAAACACTTAATAAACAGGCTTTATTTACCCTTAATAATTCAGTTCAATCTACAAACAAAGACTAAACAAAGCTAAATCCAAAAAGAATGATAATGAAATGTAATACAAAGATTGAAGAGGTGAGATGAGAACTAAAGAAAAACCAAAACAACTCAACAAATCCCAAAATCCTTGGGTGATCTAGATGACCCCTGAATTATAGAATATTCCAATCAAGGGCTCAGCAGACACAAAAATATTGTTTGTGGATCACAAAGAACACAACAACAAACTGAACTGACTGGACATGTCCTCTTGGCATATAATGGATGAATTGTAGCTTAAGCCATACCCCATAGGAATCTATAAGGAAAAAAGGTCAGAGTTGGCAAGAAGACTTTCTAACCTAGGAAGATGCATGAGGTAAAAGATGGCAAAAGTAACTATGAAAAACAGCCTTGATTTTTTTCAAGGGTTTACAGAACCCTTGTTAAGTTTAACAAGGGTTCTGTAAACCCTTGAAAAAAAATCCATTATATGCCAAGAGAACATGTCCAGTCAGTTCAGTTTGTTGTTGTGTTCTTTGTGATCCACAAACAATATTATCCAAACAGAGCTATTCAAGATAGTTGTTGCTATTGTGCACCTTCAAATCATTTCTGATCTTAAGGTGAAACCTTTTATCGGTTTTCTTCACAAGCTTTGTTAGATTGTGCATGCATTTGCCTTCCTCTAAGACTGAGAGAATGTGACTTGCCCAAGGTCACTCCATAGATTTCCAGGATCAAGCAAAGATTTGAACCTGGTCTTCAAAGTCATAGTCAAATGCTTAGACCATTGCACTAGGTTGGTTCTCTTAATTGTAGCATGTGACCTAACAATAGTCATTATCCCACTTCAGTCTACATACATTGGGAGAAAAACTGAAATAAGTGATGGTGGCTCCTTCTTTGGAGGCATTTAAACAGAGGTTGGATGGCCATTTGCCAGGGGTGCTTTGAATGTAATTTTCCTGCTTATTGGCAGGGGGTTGGACTGGATGGTCTCTTCGAACTCTATAATTCTATGATTCTCAGTAGATAGCTATATCCTATATACAGAGGATATATTATAAATCCAACCAGTACTGAATAGTTTCTTGACTAAACATCCACACTTTATACTACAAAACATCTATAAACCCCTCACTTTCATATAGTTTTGACAACTGAAGTCATATCTGAATTAGTAAGCACTATTTTAGATAACTTTGGGATTTTTCATGTATTTACTTAATTTTTATCTTGCCTTTCTCCTGATATAGGGACTCAAGGCTTTCACAAACAGTCATACACACAAACATTTCAATGGTCAAAGAACTCCAACAAAATTCAGAGGAAACTAGGAAGAAAAGAAACAAAATTAAATCATTTAATTTCCAAGTTGCTTTGTAATGCCATTTCTTTCCACTTTTACTATCATGTGAAGTGAAAGCTGAAATTTAGGGAGCATAAATAAAACAACATGGCCCTTTTCTCTTCTCTGTGGTCCACAACCCCTTCCCCCGCCACCAATTAAAACCACTGAAATAGAAGAGTAATTTTATTTTGTCAATAGAATGATGATTAACTCATTGGAGGTGAAGTACATCAAGAACCCGATGACATTTTGATAGAATTCTTGATGATAAGAAAAAAGAATAAATTGAGCCTCAGAAAATTAACATGAAAGTTAGTAGTGGTCAATGTTTCTTATGGCTTCTTGCACAACTTACAATGGAGACAAACTTCCAATTTAATTCAAAGATACAGCAGTATTTAACGGAAGGTGTTCTTGCTTTTTTTGATTAACCTTAGAATTATATTACATTACCACAGATTTTAGATGCTAAAAATCAATATCCCCTTTCCCAATCTTACCAAAAACAATATTTTATTTATTTATTTATTTATTTGGGTTTCTATGCCGCCGACTCCCGAAGGCTCGCGGCGGCTTACAAGAGCCGAAGGCACAATAAAATACAGAAGGTTAAGAACAATTAAAAACAAGCAACACAGTAAAAACAACAACACAGTTGAGGTAGTGGCACAACCAAGACGCACGGACCTACCCATCGAAGGCCTGCCTAAACAAATAGGTTTTACAAGCCCGCCTGAACGGGAGCAGGTCCTTCATTGCCCGGGTGTCGGCCAGGAGGGCGTTCCACAGCGTGGGAGCTATGACAGAAAACGCCCTCCGGCGGGTGGATGTCAGCCGTGCCAGCTTCGCCGAAGGTACCTCCAAGAAGTTAGCATCCTCAGACCGCAGTGATCTCAGAGGGCAATATGGAGTGAGACGGTCCCTCAGATACGCTGGCCCCAGGCCGTGCAAGGCCTTAAAGGTGAGAACCAACACTTTGAAGGCGATCCGGTGCTCAATTGGCAGCCAGTGCAGGTCCTGCAAAACAGGTGTTATATGGCAACCTGCTGGAGAGCCAGACAGGAGCCGGGCGGCAGTGTTCTGCACCAGCTTGAGCTTCCGGATCGCCGACAAAGGAAGGCCACGTGAGCGCGTTGCAGTAATCTAGTCTTGAGATGACCGTGGCTTGGATCACCGTGGCGAGGTCGTTCCGGGAGAGATAGGGGGCCAGCCTCCTTGCCTGTCGGAGATGGAAAAAGGCCACCTTGCTGACCGCAGAGACCTGGGCCTCCATGGTCAGCTGAGAGTCCAGATGGACTCCCAGGCTCTTCACGGAAGACGATGGGCATAACGCCGCGCCGTCCAGGGTCGGAAGCTGGCTATCATAGATCAATGATCATTACATGGGATCTGTATCCATTCTACGCTCTAGACTTGGCTGCCCAATGCATATTGGATATGAGTTTCAGGTCCCCACTTCCACAGGAAGTGTATGTGGTCATCTTGAACTAATCACAGATGTATCTACCTTACAGAATTTTGTGAAGATAAAGACATGCCCTCACCATTTAACATTTGAAGAAAGTGAGCTATGCCCTCTTTTTAAAAGGGGAGTAAATTAACCTTTTTTAAAAAAAAACTTTCAACATTCCAATAGCTGGGAGATGGGGTACAGTTGACTAGATTAGCGGGTTTAGTGACAAAAATGGTACAATATTTCTTCACACGAAATAAGGCCCACAGGCACAATCCTTCCCTACCCAACAAAAGTACTCATTGCATGCTTTTCTTACTGACAACTCCCTCATCAAAAGGCGTTTAGTGGTTCATCCTAAACCTCCTGCAACAAGAGCATTGCCTTCTTTAATTGAAAAGTGTGGAGCAACATGCTCCAAACTGTGTTCTCATTTTCTCCTTTTCATCATTTTTTAAAAAAAAAACCCAGCTCTTTTATCATTTCTTCTCACTTTTCCTTGCTTCTTATTCGCAAGGTCCTTTTTTACCTGATTTCACAGGACATAGCAAATGACAGAACATCACACCAATTATAGGAGAAAACATAAATTATTATTATTATTTACTTCGTTTATATTCCGCCTTTCTCACCCCGCAGGGAACTCAGGGCGGATTACAATGTACACATTTAGACACACAAACACACAAGACAGACAGAGGCAATTTAACACCACCAGGGGGAGATGTCACACTCTTTCATTCCTCAGCATGTTTCCTGGAGATCTTTTTATGGCCTCATAAATCAGCTAAATTAAGCCTCCCCACACAAAGTGGTACCTTGATTTCCTACTTGACAGATGCAACTGTCTTTTGGGTTGCAAAGGTCGACAACAGGCTACACAATAGGTCGAGAGCCCACCTTGACCCAGGCAAGCCTCGAACTCATGACCTTCTGGTCAGTAGACACCCAGCCAGCTGCGCCACATTCCCGGTGCTAGTAGCAAGGGACAAAAAAGCTAAGGGAGCAAGCTTCCAATCCAGAATATTTGTCTTTTTCTACACATCTTGCACACCTGCTTCGCATTGACTGCTTGATCCCATGCCCGGGGATTGCACTCGAGTGGAGAGAATTAAGTGGCTATCCACACAGGGCACAATAAGAAATACTTTTCTGCACTTTAAAAAAAATACTGTGACGTGCCCAGGTCCTTATGAACTGGTAAGGCCCAGTGTTTTGCGCTTGAGGCATAGCTACAATGGTGTAACACATATGCCTAAAATACAGCAATAGCCAAAAGTCGATACCTTAAGCCACCATTTTACCTGGAATTCTGAGTAACAGCTAAGGAACCGCAGCTTCCTTTTTTACTAAAGTAAATCCTTTTCCTTAGCTTTCCCTTCCAGGCTGCTGATCATGTTTGTTTTGCCACGAAAACATAATTAGTCTTGTGATATTTGTGTTCCACCCTTTTCATTGTCATAATCTCTGTCACATACCAAACTTCCCTTTGTCATTAAGATGATATACTCTAGTAAACTGTGCAACTTAATATATCATTCTACTATAGATACAATAACCGCAAAATGTATAAGCATCAGCTAGACTGGGTTTTTAAAAACAATAAAATCAATTTCTTGCTCTATTGTGAACATACCCAGCACCATATTGTTTAATTAAAGAGAAACTAGCTATCCCAAAGAATATCAGCAGAAGGAGTTGCAGAAAGTGGGGTAGTGAGAGAGAAAAGAATGGCCTAGAAGAAATGTAAACCCAAATATTACTAATATTTAGTGCAAATGTTCCAAGAGTAACAGAACATTTGTGTATATACACCCCCTGCAAAAAAACAATAAGCTGTTGTGCTTTTAAAGATTGACACACATATGAAGCACTGCACAGAAGTAATTTAATCAAAATGAAACCTCTCACCAAGCAACACTCAGCTGGTTTGCCAGCTCAATTTTTCTGAAAAAGTAGCTGAAAATTGGCATCCAGAAGTCAAAAAGAACTGTATCCTTAAATATTTATGGAGGTAATGAAAGGCCATGCACCAAAATGCCAAAAACCCATTAAAGCCAAGCCTGTTTACAGAATGTGGTTTTCCAGAAAAAGAATTTTAAAACAAACACATAGAAAATAACTATTTTTCTTTAACTGTATACCTGTTTTTTCTATTGTGTTTTGGCTTAAGTTTTTTCTCTCTCTCTTTCTCTCTCTTATATAATTTTCTGTATTTTTTTAGAATAAGGTGCAAATGTGTAGGGGTTAGGCATTTTGGCCACAATAGTTGTGGGAGAATTATGTTACACAAAAGTAAACACATCTACTCCAAAGCTTTGCTCACATCCACTATTAGTAATGTGGAATTGGGGGAGGGTGGTAAAGAAATCAGCAAAGCTTGATCACACACCTATATTACTAAAACAGAGACTGCATAATCACCCAGTTTTTGGCCATCTTTGAGGAACATTTGTTTAAGCACACCAGTAAAGATACTCAAGGCACTATACTCACCAGTATGAATCTTCTCATGTCTCTGTAGCAGGTACTTCTGTATGAAACGCATCTCGCACTGACTGCACTGAAATGGTTTTTCACCTTAAACAATATAATTCCACATCTGTAAGTTAAAAGCTACAAACAAATAACTATTGAGAACTAAAATATTTGACTGTTGGAATCCAGAATCTGAGTGAATTCCAAAATAAAATATGCCTGAACTATCTGGGTGAAGATCATTGGCTATTAATTCTGTGACTCTATAATGCTAACAGAATGGTGCAGCTCATGAACAAAAGTAGGATACTAACTGGATTTAAACACCTCTTCACCTCTTAAACACCAAACAGAGATCTTTCATTACCCAAATAAGAACCAAAAGCCTATTTTCTAAACAAGACAAAACTAAAATTTGGACTATTTATGAACACAATATATCTTTGTATAGAACATACATTTGAGTATATTTCAAAGAAGAACATACATTTTATGGTATTTTTGACACCTTGGTGCATGGAATACCCAAGTTTAGATGCCACATTTCTTTCACTTTAAAATATAAAGTACATATCATTTCCCATTATTCAGTGAATTACTTAGGGTTCAGCGGTTATTTAGGCAACAAAAAAGACAATTTAAATTCCACCAGTACCTGTATGAATGAAGACATGCCTTTGTAAATGGTAGTTGGTTCTAAAGGCAGCATTGCAATGCTCACAAATGTGAGATTTGGTGGTTTTCAGACCAAGTGATCCATCCTCATTTATTGTAAGGATCTATTTTTAAAGGGGCAAAATTCAGACTCACATTAATTTCTGTAGAATGCTATTAGATCCAACCAAATAACAACAGAGCACATTTATATAAAGTCACGCTGGAAAACAGCAGGAGATTGTACAATTTATACACCTCAAGTATTCCTTAGGTGACAAAACTGAATCTTGTGTTATAAAAGTTCAGGACATATATGAAAAGGTAATACACCAGATCAGATCAAGTAGTACAATGTTTATCCTCGGAAAGGCAAATCCAAATTAGAACACTATTGTATTTCCATAAATGATGGTATTATTAAAAGGCTATACATCATCTTCTCAATATGCAATTATCCTCTGAGCAAAATATTTTATTTACTTTAAGCCCATGAAACAGCACATAGTGAAATAAGCAAATTGGATGTTACAAAAAAATATAAAACCACTCATATTCTATTGCTCAAAACTTGCAAGACACCTAGCATCTCTCTTTTTAACTTCAGGGAATTTTCATTAGTATAGATTGCTGATAAGAGATGTACTTTGGTAATTTTACTTGTGTTGGTGAAATGCAAAATGTGTACTTTACCTCTTCTGTATCAGTAAGCATTGAGCTGATGAACTTAAGCTGTTTCAAATAGCTATTTTAAATGCACATACACTTTACAGTTTAAGAACTGGAGAATTGCCTGACTGCTTGCTTTTGTCTCCTCAGTTTAAGCAGTTTGACATGTTACAAAGCTGCTCTACAAAAATACAAGCCTAAACCTGAGAATCTTGGTTATGAGAATCTAAGTGCTGGTACGTCCTTTTGAGTTTGTCCCTGAAAAACATGCCTGAATCTCATATTGCTAATTAAAGATAATCAGACATAGCAACACAGATACTAAAAGTTCTGGACCATTTGGGCAATTGCCACAAGTGGTTTGTACCATCATAAACTTTATTCAGTAGAAACACAAATATATAATTACTTATGTTTGCTACTCAAAGAAATCTGTTATCACTTGAAATTCAGCTATGTAGTGAGTTTTTTCTTACTCCAACATAGCTAATATTTGAATATCAAAAAGCTTCACAAACTGGATTGTATAAAATTTCAAAAGTGCAACTACCGTGTTTCCCCGAAAGTGAGACAGCGTCTTACTTTCTTTTGTCCCCCAAAATCCCCACTATGTCTTACTTTTGGGTACGACTTACATTAGCCGAGGGTACCCCGAAAGTAAGATGAAAGCAAGAGTTACCTCGGGCGGCAGGCATGGCGTGGCTTCCTGGCCGGGCGAAGAGGCTCCCAGAGGGGCTCAAAAGGGGCCCGGAATCCTCCTCCTCTTGCTCTTCTTTCTTCCAGCGGCGCCTTCCATCCTCCTCCTCTTCCTCCCAGCAGCGCCTTTCCCTCTCGCCGGTTCCGCCCCTCTCTTCAGTGAAGGGAGGGCGGAGCCGGCGGCGAGAGGGAAGAAGCGCCGGTGGAGATCCCGCCCGGCACGGCGGCGGCTCAGGCATCTTTCCCCCCGCGCGCCCCGCTTGCCGCGCGCTCAAGCGGGAGCCGGGCGGCGAGAAAAGCACCTGAGTCGTCCTGGAGGCGGGACTTCGCTGGCGCCTTCTCCCTCTCGCTGCCGGCTCGCGCTTTCCCTTGCAACCGGGTCTTCAGAGAAGGGAAGGCAGGCAGGCACAAAAAGGGCAGCCCTCTTGTGTTTACCTGCCTTCCCTTCTCTGAAGACCCGGTTGCAAGGGAAAGCGCGAGCCGGCGACGAGAGGGAGAAGGCGCCGGCGAGATCCCCTTGCAACTGGGTCTTCAGAGAAGGGAAGGCAGGCAGGCGCCAAGGGCAGCCCTCTGGTGTTTACCTGCTTTCCCTTCTCTGAGGACCCGGTTGCCATGGGATCTCGCCGGCGCCTTCTCCCTTTCGCGCCGGCTCGCGCTTTCCCATGGCAACCGGGTCCTCAGAAGGGAAAGCAGGCAGGCGCAAGGGCAGCCCTCTTGTGTTTACCTGCCTTCCCTTCTCTGAGGACCGGTTGCCATGGGATCGCGCCGGCGCCTTCTCCCTTTCGCCGCCGGCTCGCGCTTTCCCATGGCAACCGGGTCCTCAGAGAAGGGAAGGCAGGTAAACACAAGAGGGCTGCCCTTGCGCCTGCCTGCTTTCCCTTCTCTGAGGACCCGGTTGCCATGGGATCTCGCCGGCGCCTTCTCCCTTTCGCCGCCGCTCGCGCTTTCCCATGGCAACCGGGTCCTCAGAGAAGGAAGGCAGGTAAACACAAGGGGCTGCCCTTGCGCCTGCCTGCTTTCCCTTCTCTGAGGACCGGTTGCCATGGGAAAGCGAGCCGGCGAAAAGGGAGAAGGCGCGGCGAGATCCCATGGCAACGGGTCCTCAGAGAAGGGAAGGCAGGTAAACACAAGAGGGCTGCCCTTTTTGTGCCTGCCTGCCTTCCCTTCTCTGAAGACCCGGTTGCAAGGGAAAGCGCGAGCCGGCAGCGAGAGGGAGAAGGCGCCGGCGGAAGTCCCGCCTCCAGGACGACTCAGGTGCTTTTCTCCGCCGCCCGGCTCCCGTTTGGAGCGCGGGCAAGCGGGGCGCGGGGAAAGACGCCTGAGCCGCGTGCCGGCGGGACTTCCACGGGCTCTTCCCTCTCGCCCGGCGGCTCCGCCCCCTCCCTTCACTGAAGAGAGGGGCGAGCGGCGAGAGGGAAAGGCGCTGCTGGGAGGAAGAGGAGGAGGATGGAAGGCGCCGCTGGAAGAAAGAAGAGCAAGAGGAGGAGGATTCCGGGCCCCTTTTGAGCCCCTCTGGGAGCCTCTTCGCCCGGCCAGGAAGCCACGCCATGCCTGCCGCCCGTACGTCTTACTTTCGAGGGTATGGCTTATATAAGCCGACCCCTCTGACACCCCGATACGTCTTACAATCGGGGGTGTCATACTTTCGGGGAAACACGGTAGGTGGAATTATAGTTTTCAAAATCTATACTCAAAGCACCTATGAGCACACATCCTGTTCCAAAACTCTCTTGTTCAGTTCAGACATTTTCCTATATAACACTAATAAAAAGCAAATCCATGATTTATTCCAAATTAGACGTCTGCTAATAGGAGCCTTTTGTCCCTACAAGACAAGCTAGAGTGAGGCGAGGAGCTGTAACAATACACAAAAAAGATTTTTAATTAAAACTGGTCACAGCTTTTATTGATATAATTTGCTACAACCTTTATAGTATAGGATGGGCCTGTCCAACAGGCAGCCCGCGGGCCGCACACGGCCCGCCAGCCCCTTGGATCCGGCCCTCCTACTCTCCTGAAAAAAAATTTTTTTAAAATATTTTTTATAAAATCTGATTTTTAAAAAAAAATCCCAAAAAAATCCCCCCAAAAAGTGCGCATGTGTGCGGCGGCGCAAGCGCTATCCATGGCCACCGCCCCCTTTGCTTTGCTCCCCATGGCTCCGCCCTCCCCCCTAAAGCATCATGCCAGCCTCAGAAGCGGCGATTTTGCCGGCTTCTGCCGCCCAGCATGATGCCGTTCGGGAACGCCGCCGCCGGGGGGGGGAAGAGGGACGGAGGGGGCATGGCAGGGACGAGGAAGCAAGCTGCCGCCTCCTCCCTGCCACACCTCCTTCCTCCCTCCCTTCTTTCCCCCTGGCACCGGCGTTCCCAAACAGAGCGCCAGTGCCGGGGGGAAAGGAGGGAGGGAGGAAGGGGGCGTGGCAGAAAGACAGTGATAGAGAGATATAGAGACAGAGAGAGAGAGATACAGAGAGAGGCCCCCCAGGTGATCAGTGACCGGAATTCCGGCCCTTGGGCCGGTAGAAGTTGGACAGCCCACTACACCATCTTGAGAAAGATGAGATGTCCGCGTGAATGTGTAAACCACATTGATAATAAAACCTACCTTGATGTGTTTGGAATATATTGATGTGTTTGGACATAGATAATGTCATTGACAGACGTCAACAACATATTCAGGGATTTACATTTAATTTTCAGGAGTGGATCAGACAGGAACTTGTTTTTTTAGGCTCACACTTCAGAACCTCTCCTTCTAAGCGTACAACCGGGCTAGACTCATTCAAACCCTGTAACATAAGAACCTCCAGATGCACTCTAAGTGAAGAGATGGTGCATACTCTTTTCCCTATCCTGCACAGCACACAAACAAGCCGTCCAGCAAGTAAAGCCCTGGATATACTGTAAGGTAATTACTTAATTTCAGGTGGACTCAATACCTCACTTCAACACTAATGACTGTCTGCTTAAAAAGAAAGTTATTTAAATGAGTATACTATTTAAATAATTCCAACATTGCCACTCTACAAAATGAGTTTTTATTCCGCTAAACAGTCTTAACCATTGATAAGTGATACCAATGCTGCAGGAGGAAAAATGAAGAAAGAGCTGACTGAAGATCAGATGTAAAAGTATGCTAAATATTCATGCTGTGAAAAGAAGTTCAAAGAAACATGTTATGAATATCTTTTGACTCTGCTTTGAGATTATAGTTAGATCACAGAATCTATCATTTCCAAACACTATTATTTCCATTTTGTACATCACCAGGCTGCCTTCAAGGTTCAAATTAGCAATCTTACCTTTGCTGGTGAACGCTGTTTCCTTTTCTTCTTCTTTTGCATATCTAAACCCTCTCGTATTAGCTTTTTGTCCCTTTTCTGCTGTTCTGATACATCAGTAAAGGTAATTTCTTGTTTCACACTGATCTGCTAAGATATCAAATACAACATGTTATTAAAATGTACAAGGCTTTTTGCAAACTCTTAAAACAGTGCTTCTTAACCTGTGAGTCCCCAGATGTTTTGGCCTACAACTCCCTGAAATCCCAGCCAGTTTACCGGCTGTTAGATTTTCTGGGAGTTGAAGGCCAAAACATCTGAGGATCCACAGGTTGAGAACTGCTGTCTTAAAATATCTCAATATTCTTGAGAGCTATTTTATACCCTTTCTTTTCTTTTTTTAAAGGTGTAGATACTTTCGAATGTACATGCCCTTACTGCTTGGATATAAGTAAGCATTTGGAACTAATACTGTATTTTACTAAATAAAACATTTTTAATTTCATATCTATGGTGATAAGCAGGGCATAGCCATATTACAAAGATAGCAGAGCTTAAGAGTGAATCTATTTTCCATACTACTGAGATAAAGGTGGGAATTGTGTGATCTTCCAGATGTGATAAAGTACAACTCCCAGCATTTAGAACAGTGGTTCTCAACCTGTGGGTCCCCAGACATTTTGGCCTTCAACTCCCAGAAATCCTAACGACTGGTAAATTGGCTGGGATTTCTGGGAGTTGTATGTAGGCCAAAACACATGGGGACCCACAGATTGAGAAACACTGATTTAGAATAATGACCTATAATGGCTAGTGCTTCTGTGATAGTTAAATTGAATACAATAGTTAAAATTGAATAAAATCTGCAGAGCCACAAAACTGTCAACCCGCATTAAGCTTATGGCACTAGAACTGTGTTATAATGCTCCAAATAAGGGAAGGATAGCTTTCATAGACATGATCAAAAACTGAGGCCCCATCTAATGCAGTTTGAAACTGCATTAGATGGTCAGTGTAAACTCATATAATGCTGCTCAATGCAGTCAAACTGCATTATATGAGTTTACACTGAAAATATAATGCAGTTTCAAACAGCATTATATGACAGTGTAGATGGGGCCTGTGAGTGCACCATTTGGTCCATCACTACTGTAAATCAGATTCTTTTCTTTGGCCCCAAAGTAAATAATTTTAAACTAATTAGAATTCCAAAATTTCCCTGCACCAGTTAAACTACCATAATAATTAAAACACATCTCATGCACACATCTAGAGATGGCTGTAAATGTCATTATCATGTAAAAAAAATAGTATGGGATGCAATTTCTATTGCCAAAGTCAGGAGAATCATATAGTAGAAAGGACAGGGAATCCACTAATAAATAGAAATTATCACCAATACTGAAAATACTCCCTATAACCTTCTGATCAATGGCACTATCTTTTCCTTGATGGTGGAACTGAGTACTCCTATGAGACAAGAGGCTTTGCTAACAGTGAAAGTGCTGCTGATAGGGTCTCCCAAGTGAGACAGACTTTTTCTAGGGAGCCAGATTAAATGTGCCGAATAGCTACTGGGTCGCAACAATAATGAGAAAGTGGCACTGGCAGAGGATCTCACAGAAACAATAGCAGTGACACCATAGCTAAAAACAGAATTGCACAGATGGATGGACCATAAACCTCTTTTGCGTGTCCTTCACTATGAAAACTCTATCATGAAATGATCCAAAGTCAAACAAGAGACAGCACCAGAAAATGAGTGTCCTAAGTCAGATAGCATCCAAAAAGCTACTGGGATACGGCAGAGGACAACCATGAGTAGTGCGGTGGCTAATGATGCAAACAGACTCAAACCGAAAGGAATTTCAGCTGTTGACATACTTTGAGGGGAAAGGAAAGCCTGAAGTTGCACAATACATATTATAATAATATGGAATGTGAGAAGCATGAATCAAAGGAAGCTAGATATAGCAAAACAAGAAATGGAACATATACATGCTTTCTTGGGATGTGCGAGATAAAGTGTACAGGAATGGGACACTTTACTTCAAGCACCTTTCTGGGAACCAAAATTATTGTGGTTCACCTGAGCACAAAAGCTATCAGACAGAGCAAGTTCCAGAAAGTGACTCTGAGATGTTTTCATGCTTCTCTCACCTTTCTATTGTGCACAGATGCAACAGTTACATGCTTAAACATATACAGTTCCTGTCGCATTAGCTTTCTCTCTGATGCTTTTCAAATTAGAGTTCCAATGACAAAATTCTAATACAGCATTGCACCAACCCCCTTCATTGATGTAAACAATTTTGAAATTCTCAAATTATTCAATTATAGTAAGGCTGTAGTCCTACACTATTGTCACAATTTTAAAAGTATAGACAGTCCCCAGGTTACAGACAAGATAGGTTCTGTAGGTTTGTTCTTAAACTGAATTTGTGTGTAAGTCAGAACAGATAGATTTTTAACGGTAACTCCAGTCAATATATATAGAGAGATTTTTTGATAGCATAGTAAAGGGTTAACACCCATGTGATGTTTGTACAATTTGATCTAAGTGATATGCCTTAGCTTTGGCTGTAAAATCAACAATAGCATTATGCTTCTGTAAAATGAGAATAGCATCTTATTTTTGCCACTAGTTTTTAAAAATTACTTCCATAGAAATATTTAAGATACTGATACCAATAACATTACTTCAAGAATGAAATGCTGCAGAAGGTTAGGTTGCTTACCTGTAACCGTGTTTCTTCGAGTGTAGGGTCTGTGAAATCCACACAAATGGGTTTACTCCGCGCATGCGCCAGAATCTCGGACATACTAGCTAAAGATAAAGATTTACATATGCCCCTCCACTCCCGCCCCCTCATCCCCTGATTGAGCTACCTCGGCAGTTCCTTGCCGCCAGACAGCAGCAGAACGAGGCATGACAAAGAGGGGAGGACGGGCGGGTTTTGTGTGGATTTCACAGACCCTACACTCGAAGAAACACGGTTACAGGTAAGCAACCTAACCTTCTTCTTCGTGTGGTCTGTGAAATGCACACAAATGGGTGACTTAACAAGCTTATTTACCTTGGAGGTGGGTCATGCCACACAGGAAAACAGGACGGCTCTGCCAAAGGATGCATCCTTCTTTATGAGAACGTCGAGCTTGTAATGGGCTGCAAACGTCGAGGGATTCACCCAAATAGCAGCCTTGCAAATTTGTTCAACAGGAACACCCCGCAAAAACGCTTCGGATGTTGAAACTGCCCTTGTGGAATGGGCTTTAACACCAACAGGCAATTCCTTATGGGCTAACTGATAAGCCAATCGGATTGCCAGGACTATCCAAGAAGCCAAACGTTGGGAAGTGAGGGGGAGACCTAGGGAGTCTTCCCTATATTTAAGGAACAACTTAGGGGATTTCCTATATGGAGTGTCCGATGTATGTAATAGGACAAGGCCCTCTTAACGTCAAGGGAGTGAAGGGCAATCTCCAGGGGAGATGAGGGGTTGGGAAAAAAGGCTGGAAGGACAATGTCCTGGGTCATATGGAAATGGGAAACAACTTTGGGAAGAAAAGTGACATCCGTCCGGAGGACCACTTTGTCCTCATGGAACCGAATGAACGGGGGATCAGACCGAAGAGCTGTGATCTCACTAGCCCTTCTAGCCGAAGTGATGGCCACGAGAAAGGCCGTTTTCCATGACAAGTGGGAGATGTGACATGTTGACATGGGTTCGAAAGGAGGTTTGGAAAGTTGAGAGAGGACTAACTCCAAGCTCCAAGATGGAGGAGGAGGGGAAACAGGGGGAAACGACTTCTTGCATCCCTGTAAAAATACACCCACTAGTGGGTCTTGAAAAAGGGACGGGAGGCCAATTTTTTTCCTGTACCAGGAGAGGGAGGCTAAGTAACATTTGATGGAAGATAGGGAAAAGCCTTTAGTGGAGAGGTGGATAAGGAAGTCAAGGACAACGGATGTAGGAGCCGACTGCGGTGAATGACCCAGTGGCTGAACAAACTCACTTGTAAGTGTAAGCCTTCCTGGTAGAGACCTTCTGGGCCGCCTGAATTATTAGGCAAACAGGGTCGGAGAGGTGGTACAAGGCCTGATCCTCCACGCTGTAAGGTGGAGAGATGGAAGGTCTGGATGGAGAACGAGGCCCTGTTGTAGGGAGAGGAGGTCGGGGTCCAGGGGAAGACGGAGGAAGTCTCCCTGGGAGGCTTGGAGAAGGGGTGTGAACCATGGTTGACGGGGCCACCACGGCGGCAGCAGGATGCAATCCGAGTTGTCGGACAGGAGCTTTGCGACCACCCTGGGCAGTAGTGGAAGGGGAGGGAAGGCATAGAGGAGTCCCGGGGACCAGTGGTAAAGAAATGCGTCTCCTAGACAGTCTGGGGATGCGCGAGGGTGGAGTCTCGCGCAATAAGTGAGGCAGTGAGTGTTGAGGTGTGATGTAAACAGGTCCAACTGAGGAGTGCCCCAGCACCTGATCAGTGAGAGGAAGTGGCGGGGGCTGAGCTGCCACTCGTGAGTGGTGGACGAAGTCCTGCTCAGTGAGTCGGCTAGGGTGTTCTGCAGGCCTGGAAGGTGGACCGCCAGGAGAAATGTGTTGTGATGAATGCACCATTCCCATATCCGGAGGGATATGGAGAGGAGAGTGGGGGAGCGGGTGCCCCCCTGCTTGTTGATGTAATATTTTACTGAAGTGTTGTCCGTGAGGACCTGAATGATATTGTCGGAGACTAGGGTCACAAATGACCGGAGGGCTTTCTCTACCGCTATGAGCTCCAGGGCGTTGATGTGGAGCTTCTTCTCGGCGGGAAACCAGCGGCCGCTGATGGTCAGGTCTTGAAGGTGAGTGCCCCACCCCGTGGATGATGCGTCTGTTGTTAGAGTCAAGGACGGCTGAGGAGGGGAGAATGGGAGGCCCGAGCAGACATTGGACCTGTTTGTCCACCATGAGAGGGACTGTAGGACATGGGTGGGAGGATGAAGGGTCATGGTCTGGCTGTCCAGGCTGGGCTGGAACACAGAAAGGAACCACGCTTGGAGGGGGCGGAGGTGGAGGCGGGCGAACGCGGTCACGTTCGTAGTGGAGGCCATATGGCCAAGGAGAGATTGAATGGCCCAGGCAGAACATCGATGGGAGGTTTGGATGGCCTGGATAGATTGGCATAAATTGAGAAACCGATCCTCTGGGAGGTAGGCCCTCTGGGATACAGAGTCTATTACTGCACCTATGAATTGCACCGTCCGGGAGGGTGATAGGTAAGACTTTTCTCGGTTGACCACAAGTCCCAGGCTCTGTAAGAGAGACAATGTATAATTGACGTCAGATGACAATTGGTCACATGACCCAGAGCAAAAAAGCCAGTTGTCCAGGTAAGGGAACACGGTGACGCCCTGCTGGCGAAGGTGGGAGACGACGACCGCCATGCATTTAGTAAAAGTCCTTGGGGCTGTGGAGAGGCCGAAGGGAAGGACATTAAAAGAATATGGGGCACCGTCTACCATAAAGGTGAGGTACTTCCTGTGGGACTGCCTAATTGAAATGTGGAAGTGGGCGTTTTTAAGGTCAACAGTAGCCATCCAAGCTCCCTTCGGGATGAAAGGGAGGATGGAGGGGAGAGTGACCATCCTAAATTTGCGTGGTGTGATGAATTGGTTAATTCCCCGGAGGTCCAAAATGGGCCTGAGACCACCATCCCTTTTATCTACGAGAAAATATCTGGGAAAAAAGCAAAACCGGAGGCAGTGGGATGGGGTAGGGGAAATAGCTCCTTTAAGGAGGAGAGAATCAATTTCTTCCAACAAAGCAGGAGATGACTGGGTAGATATAGGTTTCCCGGGAGGGGGGAGGGAATCGAACTCTATGGCATAACCTTGGTAAACAATGTCCAAAACCCACGTGTCAGTGGTGATGGACTGCCAAACTGGGAAAAAGGGGCGAAGCCTATCAAGAAACAAACTAGAAGCGGCGCTTCCTATTGTCTGAGGCTCTGCCACCTCGATACTGACCCCTGAACGGAGCACCTGGTCGCTTGTATCCCTGTGAGGGGAACTGTGGCCGTTGCCCTCCTCTGTATGGAGTGGAGTTGTAGTATCCGCGAAAGGGCTGCTGGTAGTAGTAGGGGCGCCAACGCTGTCTATATTGTTGATAGGGTTGGTTGGATTGCTGGCCATACTTGCTCAAGGTTTGCTTCATCTTGTGAGAATGCTCCAATTGAGAGTCTGTTTCAGGGTTGAACAGACCAGCCTCATCCATGGGCAGATTCTCTATTAGGGAGCGTTGATTGGACGACAATGCTGCGGATCTCAGACAAGCATGTCTCCTAAGGGCAACTGATCCCGCTATCAGTTTACCCGAGGTATCCGCCCCATGTTTAGCCAAGTCCTTTTGAAGGGTGGCCAGGGTGAGGGCTTCCTGGTGGAAGGCCTTAGCCATGGGCTGAGCAGACGTGGGGAGCAGATCCAAGTATGGGCCTATCTTGTTCCACAGATAGGATTGATAGACGCTCATATAGACGCCATAATGTGCCATCCTGCCTGAAAGGCACGCTGAGGCTTAAACTTTCTAGCCATAGCATCAAGCTTCCTGCCTTCTTTAGCAGAGGGGGCATTCTGATTATTCTGAAGCGGCTTAGGCTGAGCATCGGTCACAATTGAGTTAACCTTCGGAAGCCTGGCCAACCATGGGGTGGCGGACAGGTCAATCCGATAAAGATTCTCTGCTCGCTTGGATGTGCTTGGCACAGAAGCCGGGGCAACTCCAGAAACCTTCAAAAGTTTTACTAAATAGGGGATAGTAGGCAGTATGGTGGACTGTTGTGATTGCTGCTGCTCAGCAGATGTAAAATAGGGGTCTTGGACCACGTCTTCAGACTGAGGGGGCTGTACGCCAAGGGATCTGGCCAGCCTAATCAGTAGTGCAGAGAATTTTTTATACTCTTCTGCCTGCTGAGGATCAGCCTCAGGCTCAGGCAAGGAAGGAATGGGAGTTACCTCAGAAGAGGACTCCATATCCATTTCATCATCTGGAAGGTGGGGGGGGGGGATTGGGCAGGAAGAGCAGCTGGGAGAACAGGGGCTTGAGTGAGAGGGGCTGGAGGGGCCTGAGGAAGAGGAGGAGGTGCCACGGATTGCTGGGGATAGGAGGGGGGACCCCACGGATACCGGTAGGGATCCAGGGAGTGGAAAGGCTCAGGAGGGTAGAATGGGTGGTAATAGGGAGGGGGGTAATGAGGGGGATATCCCTGGTAGCCGTATGGAGGCTCCCAAGAGTAGCTCCGGTCACCGGGAGCCTCTTTGAGCGGGCTCCGGGACCTGGAGCGCTCAAGAACAGCTGGCTGGGTGAGAGGAGAGTGCCGCGCGGTCGCGCGGCGCTCCGGGGACTTGCGCGCGTCCGGGCGCAAAGGCGGGAAAAGGAGAGCCGGTTGCCGAGGAGGAGATGCAGACCGCGTGGTGCTGCTCTCCTCCAGAAGAAGCGCCTCGGTCACCGGAGGTGAGGAGGGTGGGGGGGCGCTTGAACAGGAGAAGGGGAAGGAACAGGAGAGAAAACTGGCTCTGAAAAGAGCTGGGTCGGGGGGAGTTGGGGGGGGGTTTCAACCCCCAGAGCCTCATCTTCCTTTCCATCGCCCTCAAGGAGTTGCAGCGTGTCTGCTGTCAACAGGGGCAGGCAAGGACTGGGAGGCACAGAGCCGGCCAGGAGTCTTGGTATTTTTTGTGCCATGGCCTCTTTAGGTTTTTCTTTCAGTCTGATGGCAGACTTGGAGGCTTTTTGTTTCTTTTTTCGGAGCGGCTCACTGACAGAATCAGAGGCCAACTCACGAATGGCACTTTCAGTAGAGGCACTCAGAGTGGGATTCAAAGAGGCAGAAGGCAGAGAAGGCTGGCTCGAAGAGCGAGAGAGCCCAGTCTCTGTGGAAAATAAAGACTGCTCAAAAAGAGTGGCCTTGAACCTAGAGTTTCTGCTCTTCAGGGCTCTACTAGAGAAGGACCTGCAGATCTTGCAGGTCTGGGGAATATGGGATTCCCCCAAACAGAGGAGACATTTAAGATGTTTATCCTCTTGAGGCAAAGTTGCTCCACAGTCAGAGCACTTTTTAAAAGAAAGGGAAAACATAATCTTATCTGATAGTCGAAGCAATCCGTGGACTTAACCAGGAGCTAGCAGTTGGAGATCCTTCACTGGCTAGGCGGAAAAAGGAACTGCCGAGGTAGCTCAATCAGGGGATGAGGGGGGGGGCGGGGAGTGGGAGGGGCATATGTAAATCTTTATCTTTAGCTAGTATGTCCGAGATTATGGCGCATGCGCGGAGTAAACCCATTTGTGTGCATTTCACAGACCACACGAAGAAGAAACCTGTAGAGATACAGGGGTGAAATGGGCCTCTGGCCACTGCACAGTTGCCTACCCCATTCTGAAAAGTCAACTGCTATCTTTGGTTGCGAACCGTTCAGTATTGTTTTGATTACAAAACAAGGCATGTTTTTTGAACTACATCCAGTAACTAGCAGTTGCAACAGAAGCTTTACTACTTTCAAATTCACATACTAAATCAGAAGAAACAGCTTGCGCAATGAATGCTACTGATTTCTACTGATACAGGTACAATATTTCAAATACTTCAAATATTTGCATAATTCATGTAGAGGCATCCAAAATCAAAACAACAATGTCTAATATATACTTGAAGAAGTACATATTTTGTATTGATTAATTTCCAGCATCAAGAATGTCAGAAACTGTAAAGAAAAATAGTCATGACTGTTATCGCAAATGAAGGCCTTGACTTCAAGTAATCCCTACTTCAATCTTGCCATAAACTATACTTCTCATTGATCTTTTCTTCTCTTTTTTATTCATCCCACTTTTTAACAAATGAAATAAGGTAGTTATGAGCTAATTTTTCACACATACTGCTCATAACTTATATTTTGAATTGGTCCCTGATTAACTCCATAATCTTGCAAGAAATATCATAGATACAACAAGGTATCTATGCTTTTGTCTGTAAACGCTCCAATTGTATTTCCCACATAAGTAATCTTTTTCTCTGGGTTTCATTTGGTTACTCTTGCCATATTTTTAAAATTAGATGAGATTTCCTCAATTGTAACTGGACAGTGTGCTAAAGGAATGCTTACAGGAACACTAACTGCATACTGAAGTCCTTGAGGAAGCCTGTTATGTCCCTCCATCTCATCATCATTTTTTACCGTCTCTTCATGTACCATGAGTTCATCATGTGGAATCATTTCTTGTTGTCGGAGTTCACTTGCTTGTAGTACTTCATCTGCGGAAAGCATTTCTTGATGTGCCATAGCCCGGCCTTGAAGGGCTGCTTCCTGTCGTTCCATAGAAACTGATGATTGGTCAGATGCAGCACCCATTCCAACCATAGCCCTAGATGATTGCATTTGCTCTATGCTACCACATTTAAGAAATAATCCGCCCAGTTTATCTTCAATGTTCATTCTTAAGTGCAAAAACCTATAGAAAAATAAATAAATCCAGAATTAGCAAGCTATGCAGAGTACTGAAAAACTACTTGTGGGAAACAGAATACACAGTTCTCTAAGGCAGTGTTTCCCAAACTCTGCTCCTCCAGGAATTTTGGACTTCAGTTCCCAAAAATCCCAGCCATCTTACCAGCTGTTAGGAGGAGTTTCAGAAATACTGCTCTAAGGGAAATCTCCATTCAATATACTTGCAAGTCTCTACCTAAGGGGGATCCTAATAAGATGAAGCTAGAAGGCTAGAGTCTGTACTCATACTGCTCAAGACATTCTGATTACTAGGAATATTTCAAAATGGGATATTACTGAACATGAAAATTCAAACTGTGGGCATGAAGGTGACCTTAGCCTCTCAGATAACAACATGCCAACACAAAATAAATTAAATCAGACAAGAAGGAGATGCTTAAATATCAGAATTCCACCACTTCCTTGACTGGGATTTGGGATACTTCTAGCCAAAGAACCATTTGGATACATTTCAGCACTTTTTAAGACAGCAGAACATTTAAGGTTATGCTCAGTTTAAATTTGCAAGTAGGAAATATCCTTCTAGATGAGATGTAAGTTTTAATTGCACCCGTTTAAAATAAATTTCTATTGAAAAGAGTTAAAAACAACCCTCTTTATGTCACAAATGCACAAATGAAAGCCTCCATTATCCGTATTTGGTTCCTGTTAAAATCAATGTTAAGCCATGACAAACTTTTCACATTGCTTGCAACACAATATGGTTGCAGCTGACGTAAACGGAGCATAACCCTAAATGTTTTGCTGTCTTAAAAAATGCTGAAAAAATGGAACGTTACTTTGAGAAGCAAAAATCACTCATGAGTACACATAACTATTTGTGCAAAAATTTGTTTATCAGCTGCTTTTCTTAATATTCATACCCATACATGAATATTTGAGCTAAATGACTTACATTCACTAAAGAGCAATAGTTGAAAATCACAAAACTAACCAAAGATAAAGGAGTGATGTACTTTGTACAGGAAGAAAGTGGATAAATCAAGAGTTTTGCAGGTAGCAGCTGAGGAAGTCAAACAGAATGGGAGGTTACTGAGAACTGTCCATGTCCTGCACTTCTTATTTTATTGTGTGCCTTCAAAGTCATTTCCAACTTATGACAATTCTAAAGAAAACCTATCACAGGTTTTTCTAGCAAGATTTTAGAGGAAGGAACTTGCAGAAATGCATCTAATATGTGTCTAAGAAAACCAAATGAACAGGTTAATGTAAGTTGACGGACAACTTGAGTGCCCATGTACGCATATACACAGTCCTATCAACAAAATGCACTACAGATTTAAATTCTCAATCACTCCATTCTCATTAGCCTAGTCAGAAATTTAGTCAAGTTTAAAAAGTGATTATTTAAATGGTATTTATTCAGTTACTGTCTATGCCTAACCAGGCTGTACAAGATGACGATAAGTACAGACCAACACCTTTCAATGACTCCTCACATGGCAGATGGCAAGAAAACTAACTATGTCTAAGTGTATTTAAATGATCCTCTTGCAATGTCAGGCATACTTCAAGTTTAGAAATATGTATTTAGGCAAGATCGCAACAACCTTTTTAAATAAAAAAACTGAATTTGTTTATAGCAAGAATAGGCAATCTGAGGCACTTCAGATACTTTTTACTACAATTTTGATAATATTCAACTCCTGGCCATGCTGTAGTCCACAACATCTCATAGGTGGTAGTTATTCAAACCCTAACTCCTTGAGTCAGGAATTTTATATATAAATTTGAAGTTAAAGAATATCAAAGCAATTTCTAACAAACCCATATGCAAATTATAAATAAAGCTTTATTTATAGAATAGTTTGCTGAAACAGCAACAATTACAGAACTCTGTCTTAGATCAGCTAGAAACTGCACTGCATCTGCAAAGAAAAATATTTCCAAAACAAACTGACCCTTGACAGAATACTTGATATTATACACCATGTACTAGCTCTGGTAAGCTAATATGCTCCCTGGAACAAAAAACCAACTCTCAAAAGCAATCTTTTTTGTTACGCTTTCAAAAACTATATTCCACTTTCTTGAGTAATTCTACCATATTACGACAATTTTATACATAAATATTGATTCAATCCTTTTCCCCACAAATTTCTTACATTCTATCTGCCTGTCTCACAAATACAGAACGATGGTTTTTGAACCATTAAACAGCACTTCAGACAAGCACTTCTGGGGCACAGAAGTTAATTTAATCTGTTTTTGCATACACTTACATGACTATATTAAAATACAATAGCAAGACATCTTACATTGGCTTTGAATACATATCTTATAGACATACCACATCACCTTTCCCTTTTACTATATAGATCCAGAGAAAAACATACTATTCCACAACCTATATTTTCCCATTCCCTCAAACTCTGACAGTCCTCTCCTGTGGGTTGAGCAACCCTGTAGATGGCATAGGATGTAGAAAAGAAGGCTGAAGTGGAAAAGTTGAATCCCTGAAAATTGGGCAGAGGCAACCATGAATAAGAGCAGAGTACTTTCCTCCTCTCTTTGCAAAAGTACTAAAGCTGCTGCCTGCAAGCTGACCCATGTATTTGCATAATTTCAATCTGTGCTACTCTAATGTACTTTACCAAAACACATTTGAAAAGATTGCAATGTGCCTCAGTTTTTATAGCCATATGTGTAATAAAAATATTAAAATAACAAAATCCAAATCAACATTATAGAAATCTGAGTGTTGATAGAATAAAGAATCATCAAGTTTCCCAATATTCACTGAAAAAACACTCCAACAATCAAATATCCAAGTATTCTCCAAAAAATGTAAAACTATTTATTCCCCTTTCATGGTTTCCTATTGATACAGAACACAAGCAAGTTGCAGGGTTGGGGTTTTTTTTAGGGGGGGGGGAATCAGGATATCAAGAATGTGGTGGAGAAGGAAGAAAAAAAATAGGATGGGCTTGCTCATGAAGAACTGTGGCTTTAGAATATCTGCACCTACTTTTGCTCTCCAATGACACTACATCACAATAGCAAGGTCTATTTTCTTTGTTTCATGGTATACTTTATTGATGATAATCAAATTAGTTGTCAATTGATCAGAATTGTAAGCTTAAGTTCATCCGACAATCCTTATAACATAGCTATCCCCCCTTCCTCACATAACAGTCATAATACAGAGGCCTTCTACATTTGCTGAGGTTAGAGGCAAAGGGTCTCTGTAAACGTGTGAAAACTACAAATAAAAAAGTGGGGTTCTGACCTGAAAGAACACCTCTCTATGAATCCTTTATTTCCCTAGAGTGGCCCAATGGTCAACTTCTGCCAGAAACTGGCCATAGAGCCATGCTGGAGGACTTAGAGATTAATAGAAATAACAAATTAATCACATCCATGCACAATCAGATCCACACAGGTCAAACTCACAACTGATTAGGGTCATTAATATAATAATCTGGTGCAGGAAGAGAAGCCTGCGGAACGCTCTGTCGCCTGAAGTCCGTGCAATTAGTGAGGTGCTGGCTTTCCGAAAAGCTTATAAAACAGCTATTTTCCGCCAGACTTTTGACCCTTGGTTGTAGTTTGACACTGTTTTAATGTTCTGATATCTGCTGTTTTATTATTCCGGTGTTATAGTTCAATATGCTGTCAACCGTCCTGAGCCAATTGGAAAGGACGGTATACAAATCGAAATAATAAATAAAAAAATGATACCAGAAGCAGGAAAGTAATACAGCCACAGAATGACCTGAATCATCATCCAAACTATTGTGAATGCACAGCAACTCACTAGATCAGTCAGAGAAATCCAAGTAAAATCTCCATCTGATATTCTACTTTTTAAATTTATGTAAAAATGCTTCATTCTTCATTATTTCTCTGCAGGACTGCAAAATGGCACTGTCATGGGATGGGGGCGTTGTTTTTCTATTTGAAGAAACAATCAAGGCTATTAGTGCTAAAGGTGCTGCTAGCTATAGGGAAGACTTCAGCAAAGTTATACATTTTATTAGACTTTCTCAGTTGGATAAGAGCCAAAAGACTACAGATGGAGTACATGATTTGAGAAATGTGTTCATCTATGCCTTCTCTGGAGTATAATATTTTCCCTGTAGGCTCAAATTCTATTTTAAGGACAACTGGGTTTCTCCCACACAGTTACTATTTGCATTTTTGGTCTTTTATAAAATGTCTCTTCACAACACCTTTAAAGCAGGTAAGCAATCTATAGGACTGGTTGCCTTGCTGAGATGGAAAAAAAGAATGTTAAGAATATTACTTGGAATCCTAAGGGTCTCATTTTTAAGCTCTCTTGGGCTTCCTGTCTGAGTCATCTGGAACTCGCAGTTCCATAAATATAGTACTTTGCTATTAAAACACACTGTAGGCTAAACTATTTGATATTCAGGCTGGTTGATAAATGGATACGTTTGACCATATAATTTATCTTCCATCTCTTTCAATACTTTTACACTAATGTTAAAGATTGTTCTTGATATCTACAACGTACAATCCGAAAAAAGCTTTCAAAATGCAGTAACATATCATAATGTTAGCCTGGAGGGGTTGCGTGACCCTCTGTTGAATATAATCAATACCTCTCTTGAGCAAGGAGTGTTTCCAGAGGGTTTAAAAGAGGCGGTGGTCTCTCCATTGCTGAAGAAGCCGGGATAAGATCCAACGGTCCCTTCCAATTACCGCCCAGTTTCGAATCTATCGTTCCTGGGCAAGGTGATTGAGAGGGCAGCAATGGAGCAGTTGCAGCCTTTCCTAGATGACGCAACTTGGCTAGACTCCTTCCAGTCCCTTCCCCGCTTCATTACGGGGTCCCTCAGGGGGCAATTCTCTCCCCTCTGTTATTTAACATCTACATGCCACCACTTGCCCAGCTGGTACGTAGCTTCGGGCTCGGATGTCACCGGTATGCTGATGACACCCAGCTTACCCTGAGGATGGATGGCCGGCCCGAATCCATACCCGATAATTTCCATCGCTGCCTCGAGGCCGTTACTGAATGGCTGCGAGCCAGTAGGTTGAAGGTGAATCTGGCTAAGACGGATATCCTGTGGCTTGGTCGCCCGGGCTGTGGGGATGTTCAGCTCCCGACCCTAGACGGCATGACACTATGTCCGTCGTCTTCTGTTAAGAGTCTTGGAGTAACCTTGGACCCATCTGCTGTCGATGGAGGCTCACGTCTCCATCGTCAGCAGAGTGACGTTTTTCCATCTTCGCCAGGCGAGGCATCTGGCCCCCTACTTGTCCCGGCGCGATCTGGCCACAGTGGTCCAAGCTACGGTCATCTCGAGGCTAGACTACTGTAACGCTCTGTACATCGGCCTTCCTTTGTCGGTGATCCGGAAACTTAAGCTGGTGCAGAACGCTGCAGCCTGGCTCCTTGGGGGCGGTAAGCTCTCACATCATGCCAATTCTGCACGAACTGCACTGGCTACCAGTAGAATGCCGGATTACCTTCAAAGTGTTAGTCTTGACTTTTAAGGCCTTACATGGTCTGGGGCCAGTGTACCTACAGGACCGCCTCATCCCATATCAGCCCACTAGATCTTTGCACTCTGAAGAGCAAAACCTCCTGGTCGTTCCCAGCCCCAAGACATATCGTCTCACTGCAACCCATCATCGGGCCTTCTCGATCGTGGCTCCAATACTATGGAACGCGCTGCCCGCAGACGTCCGCACCATCCAGAGGCTCCTTCCAGTCAGGAAAGCCTGCAAGACTCTGTTATTTCAGCAGGCTTTTGGAGTCGGGTGAATTCGCAGTCCCTACGTATTGCTCGCTTGTATTATTTGTGTTGCCACAATCACTTTACTTAGTGACCTTTTCTAATGTTTTATCTGCTGTTTTAATTCTGGTTTTAACTTTTAAACTGTGTTGTTGTTTATGAATATGCTGTGAGCCGCCCGAGCCATTGGGAGGGGTGGTGGATAAGTACGAATAAATAAATAAATAAATAAATAATACAAAATAATGTCTGTGATGACACAGAAACCTTTTGATTTGGGAGAAGCAATACCAAGTTCCTTCCTTTATCAATTGTCATGGACCAGGCCTCAGAGGGAGAGAAGAAGAGGCAGTTTCTGCTGGACTAAATCCCCTGCCCTGTTGCTATCCCCTTCCTTTTGGATGTGTGTTTAGACTGTAAGCAGGAGAGGAGGGGACTATTTTTCTCATTCTTTTTCTTGTACAATGATGATACTATAATAACGATAACAACAACAACCAGTAAGATTTATATCCTTTGAAAGAGAGTCATCTTCAAAATAGTTTAGAAGTCTTTTTTCTACATTTTTAAATTTTGGTTTGGAATCCTGAAAGAAACACTGTAAGCCTCTAAACATAGAAAGGATATGACAGGCTAGAGCTGTGGTTCTCAACGGGTGTTTTGGCCTACAACTCCCAGAAATCCCAGCCAGTTTACCAGCTGTTAGGATTTCTGGGAGTTGAAGGCCAAAACATCTGGGGACCCACAGGTTGAGAACCACTGGGCTAGAGTAACAGTAATAATTTGGGAACAGTAGAATGATCAGCTACTTAGATGATGGCATATAGTAACTGTAAAGTATTTGGTATTTCAGCAACTTAACGAATTTTAAGCAAACCAAGAAGTGTACAAGGGACTCCTGGGGTCCAAAAATCACACCTTGTTGTGTCTACTTTGGAACAAAAGTTCCACAATATCTACAACAACAGATAGAAGGCAGTGCAAAATTAAGTTCTTGGGTAGTTTAGAACAGGCTGAAGAGAAGTGTTGTGTTGTTTGGGAAATGATGGATGGAGACAGCCCTGCCTACAAAACAAGGGTAACTATGGGATAAAAGGCTGCAGGGTCAATCACCAGAGCAGTTGCCAAAGTCAAACCCTGAACACCAAAACAGAAATGCAGCTGCTTTGTAGAGAAGGAAATGCTCACTAATGTAAACATTAAAAGAAAAAGGAGTAAAAAGTTCAAAAATGTGAACATGATATCATTTGAAATAAAGTTTACACGTACTCTGTAATCGATCTTTGGTCAGGATCTTTAAACAAATAGAATTATTCTTGGCCATTTGCTCAAATGGCTATAAAATAATCTTATATGTCTTAATAAATATTATCCTGAAGCATCTCATTCATTTTCTGCAATAAGTAGATCCATCTCTATTTAGATGCATAGATATTGATAGATATAAGCAAACTGAAATCCAGATTAAACTACAGGCACACTTCAATTAACAATGTGTGATGAGCTCCCCACCTTTCCACATCATCTGTCTAACAGCAAGGATTTTTTGGGTTGTTTTTTTTTTAATAGAAGCTTTGAGATGAAGAGAAGGAGGGCGGAAGGGCGGATATGTGGCAGCCACTTTCACAGGCCAGGGCGGATATGTGGCAACCACTTTCACAGGCCACAGCGACCAGCGCGGGTGATGGACCTGCACCAAACTTGGTACACATAACCCCCCTAACCCCCTTTACGTCCTGGCGCGGGTCGGGAGACATGACCCACGGATTATGGGATTTGGAGTACTTTCCAACACTTTGGTTCCCACAGACCACTGAGGCCACCAAAAAGGACCAATACAGACCACACTCAGCACACACAGCCCCCATGACCCACTCTACATCCTGGTGCAGTTTGGAGGAGGGTGGACCATGGATGATGGGACTTGAAGTGCCTCTACTCACTTCCCAAGTCTGCTGCAACCCTCATCCAATCACTGATCGAGACCAAACTTGCCATACATAACCCCCATGACTGCCTTCACGTCCTGGTGAGGTTTGGGGGAGGACTGACAATGGATGATGGGATTTGTAGTACTTTCACACCCCTCTGTTCCCACAGACCACTGTGGCCCCCAACAAACACTGATAAAGACCACACCTGGCACACAGAGCCCCAGTGACCCACTCCACATCCTACTGAAGTTTGGAGGGGGACAGAACATGGATGATGGGTCTTGCAGTACCTTCACTCACTTTCCAAGACTGCTACAAACCTAATCCTATGATTGATCAACACCAAACTTGCCACACAGAGCCCTCATGACCCACTCTACATCCTGGTGCAGTTTGGAGGAGGGTGGACCATGGATGATGGGACTTTAAGTACCTCTACTCACTTCCCAAGTCTGCTGCGACCCTCATCCAATTACCGATTGAGACCAAACTTGGCACACATAACCCCCATGACTGCCTTCACGTCCTGATGAGGTTCGGGGGAGGACTGACAATGGATGATGGAATTTGTAGTATTTTCACACCCCTCTGTTCCCACAGACCACTGCGGCCCCCAACAAACACCGATAAAGACCACACTTGGCACACAGAGCCCCAGTGACTCACTCTACATCCTACTGAAGTCTGGAGGGGGACAGAACATGGATGATGGGTCTTTCAGTACCTTCCCTCACTTTCCAAGACTGCTACAAACCTAATCCTATGACTGATCAACACCAAACTTGCCACACAGAGCCCTCATGACCCACTCTACAGCCTGGTGCAGTTTTCTGTGAGACGGACCATGGATGATGGGACTTGAAGTACCTTCACTCACTTCCGAAAAACAATGCATCCCTCATCCATTCACCAATACAGACCAAACTTAGCACACAGAGCCCCCATGACCCAATCTACATCCTACTACACTTTGGGGGACAGAGATGATGGGACTTGCACTACCTTCAGTAATTTCATGATACCACTGCAACTCCCAATAATGATGGATCAAGACCAAACTTAGCACACAGAGCCCCCATGACCCACTCTACATCCTGCTGCACTTCTCAAATGACCCGGGCACCGCCGGGTCCCCAAGCTAGTAGATATATAAACCTCACTTGCCTAGTTTCCAACAGACCTCACAATCTCTCAGGATGCCTGCCATAGATGTGGGAAAAACGTCAGAAGAGACTGCTTCTGGGACATGGCCATACAGCAGTAGTTTCCAACCTGTGGTCCGTGGACTCAGAGTAACCCAGTGATTCTAGGCATGAAACTTCTGACAACAAATCAGTACAACTGAAACCCCAATCAAAAACTGCACTTAAATACTATAATGATTTTATAACAAAACCAAGTGAGAGCAATATATTAATATAATATTATTGTGTGGACAAAAATGTATCACATTAATTCTGTCACTGTTAAAATACTGCCAAAGCTCCCCTGGAAGCACATTCACTTTTAGCAGTTTCATTAACTGCAACCACAGTCTTTACAGATTAACTGTGAAAATGATCCATGCGATTTTTAAGGGAATAGGATGATTACTTAAGAGATGAAGTTAAGAGAGTCCCGTTTGAACTAGAACAGGGGTAGGGAACCTATGGCTCGGGAGCCAGATGTGGCTCTTTTCATAATTGCATCTGGCTCTCCAGAGCGGGCCTCAGTTTCCTGGCACTTCTTTTCACTTCCCTCTCTCTCCCCTTATTTCTTTTCGTGTTTTCCTTCATTCTTTTACTTTTTCCTCACTCCCTTTTTTTCTTTTCCCCATCCTTTCCTTTCCTCCCTTCCCATTTCCCTCTTTCTTTTCCCCTCCTTGTCTCTCTCCTGCTTTTCTTTTCTTCCTTTTCCATAGTTCGTTCTTCTTTTCTTTCTTCCTCTCCCCCTCCCTCCTTTATTTCCTCTTTCTTTCTTTCTTTCTTTCCCCCTTCCTTCCATCTTCTCTTCCTTCCCAGAGTCCTGAGCATGCCTTTTGCAGAGCCAGATCTGAAGTGTTCCGTCATTCTGCCAGGGGAATCCTTTTCTCATAGTATGTACATATATATACTCACATTTAGTTGAATTCAGTCATAAAATATATTATATATATTATATGGCTCTCACTGAAATAAATTTCGAAATATTTTGCTTTTATGGCACTCTGAGTCAAAAAGGTTCCCGACCCCTGATCTAGAAGAAAGCAGTAAGGCAATGATTTTCACTTACTCTTTCCCCCTTACAGGTTTCTCTCACCTCAAAAAAAAACAACAAAAAAACCCCCCTAAAGAGCTGAAGACACAGGAACCCCAGCTGAAAAATGTGGAACTTGTCTTGGAAGGAGAAGTGGCAACTGCCAAAGTTACTATACAACCCATTATATCAGTGAGCAATCTGCACTACATCCTGCTTTCCTCCACTTTATGAGAGGTAAGTGTAAAGCCAACCCAATGGTTTTTAAAAACATATCATGAGAAAATGAGCATTTCAAATAAAGCTAATCCAAGATTAATATAATATGTAATGCCACCCCAACCCCCAAAAGAACATGGAAACCTGCCAATACATCCATCTTACACTTGAATACAGGCAGTCTCCAAGTTACAAACGTCTGACTTACAAATGATGCCTAGTTAAGAATGGGGGTGAGACAACAAAAAGTGAGCGAAATCTATCTCTAGAAAGGGAAATTCACTCCGGGAAGACTTATTGTGGAGGGAAAGGTGTCTCAATGGACGCTTTATCACCAATCCTTGTTTCCACAACAAGCCAAATTTTTCAAAATCCAATTATCACAGGGACAGAAAGCAAGGGCTACAGACAGCAAACTCCTGTATAAAGGATCATAGGGACTGAACTGTGGAACAGACAGCAAAACAAACACCACAGGAGCATTAACCCTTTTTTATGCTATCCAAAGCATACACACACACACAAAATACATACACATACACCTGACTTACACACAAATTCAACTTAAGAACAAACCTACCAAAACTATCTTATTTGTAACTTGGGGACTGTCTGTACTCATGAACAGAACTCACCTGTGTTATATTCCCAATGGCTGAACAAAGGGAAGTTTATTCTGCCTGTGCCACTATATGTCCACTCTCAAATCTACTTTATCTTCTGCATTCACATATTTCAAATACAAATATTACTAAACCTTGAAAGTAAACACATTTCAGGAGATTCCAATTCTAAAACTGGAACTTCTTACAAACATCTCAGCTAGTTCACTTAAAGCTTTGATCTCTCTTGTGTCTTACAAACTTTTAAACAGAGGCTGGATGGCTATCTATCAGGGATGCTTTGAGTGTGCTTTTCCTGCATGGCAGGGGGTTGGACTAGACAGCCCATGTGGTCTCTTCCAACTCTTATTATTCTAAAGTTTATAGCCATAGCAGAGCACCTGATGAACCAACCTGGACATAGCAGATTACCTGAGAACACAGAAATGCTGGACCACCCTAACAACTACCATATCAGGCTACACAGAGAAGCCATTGAAATCCACAAGCATGTGGACAATTTCAACAGAAAGGAAGAAACCATGAAAATTAACAAAATCTGGCTACCAGTATTGAAAAACTCTAAAATTATAACAGTAAATAATAACAACACTCAAACACAGGGGAATTCCAGAGAAGAAATAATCAGGGACAGCTAATCACCTCTCGATAAAGGATTCTCCCAGGCAAGCCACCCCTAAAAACTGTCAGACCATCAAATGCTAATCAAGGTGGCTAATTGAAACATTCACACCTACCTCCAACAGACAAGAGTTCTTTCTCCCACCCTGGACATTCCACAGAAATATAAACCCAATTTTCCTAGTTTCCAACAGACCCCACAACCTGAGGATGCCTGCCATTGATGCAGGCGAAACATCAGGAGAGAATGCTTCTGGAACATGGCCATACAGCCCGAAAAACCTACAACAACCCTATTCTATAATTCTGTGAGTCTATAATCCGCACACATTTAGGATGCTTCCAGATCAGAATTTATTCTACAATTCCCTCATTCATGGAATTTTATGGAGAATCCAGATATCATTACTACCAATTTATAATCCTATATTTTCCTATTACTTCTTTGGCACTTTTTTCTTACTGGAAAACATATATTAAAGAACAAAAATCAGACTATGTCTGACTTTTTTCTGTGTCAGGAGCAACTTGAGAAACTGCAAGTCACCTCTGGTGTGAGAGAATTGACCGTCTGCAGAGACGTTGCCCAGGGGATGCCCGGATGTTTTACCATCCTGTGGGAGGCTTCTCGGATGTCCCCGCATGAGAAACTGGAGCTGAAAGGTGGGAGCTCACCCCGTTTCCCGGATTGTCTGACTGAAAAGTATCCTTACTCCAACATGCTGTGAATAGGAGCACAACCAGACTAAAACTGGGACATGGGTCCAATGGTGGTTGGTAATGGTCAAATTTCTTAAATCCAATATTTAGATGGCAGTATTTGTTTTGTATATTTCTGTCCAATCCACAACCATTCCTAAAGAAAGGCAGATGACTGCAAACTTACAGCATCACCACAGAGATCATTTTGTAAATATTTTGAAATTATTTCTGCACGGGCACATATATGGTAAAAGGTAAATTGGAATTGTTCAGTCACATATTTTTAGACATGGTCTGTGAACAGATAGAGGGCCAAAGCACTGCACACAAAAATTGATATGGATACCCAATTCCAATGTAAGTTTTCAGTATCTGTTTCTTCAACGAAAAACAGTCAACCCTCTACATTGCCTGGAGCTAGGAGAACAAAGCCCTATGAAAATGAATAAACACGAAGATAAGATTTTTGTTTTACTTGTGGGAACACCTCTCTAGGAATTTCTAGGTCTTCCAGAAAAACACTATAACCAAATGCAGATGGAAGCTGGCCAAAGAATCACGTTGGAGGACCTAGAGATTCCTAGAGAAGTGTCTAGAAATCTCTACATCCTCCAGCATGACTGGAGGAAGTCAAACGTTAGAGTCACACTGGAGGACCTAGGGATTCCTAAAGAGGATTTTTAAAATCAAAATCTAAACTCTAACAAAATCTAACAAATCTGCAAGTAAAACTTTTGACTAACTCCAAATATGCTACAAGAGGCCCTAGTTAGATGAATGCAAGAATACAGTATGTCAATCATTTTTAAACCTAGAAATAGGCAACCATCCTAAGAGGTGGTCAATTCATCTCAAGTAATCAGATGGGAGCTAGCAGCAATTTTCTTCGTGGTGTTTTCCAAGGACTGGTACTACCACTGGCGACAACTGTTTTTCCCCCCTGGAAACTTGCATGGAACAGGCTACCAATGTCTCTGAGATAGGCACTTGTCAATGGACCATAACTCTGAATAACAGTGTACTGAGGCACTTCTATCTAGGACAGCTCAGCTTTTCTCCTTCAATTCATATTGAGCTTGAACAATACACACCCCACTGTGATCTGAATAGGCATGCTTTCTTTCTAGCAAGGCACTCATTTTAATAGAGTATCATTTATAAATTTAAAAAATATGTTAACATGAAGCAAACAACAGATATTTCATTGGTCTGTATTTCTCAGGTCACAATTCTATCCCGAGAAGGAATGCATTTGGCCTATTTTAGCAGTAGGGAAGAATGGATTTAAACTGTGGAGGATCTGGAAGATAATGCTTTTCTGAGTTATCGCAACATGAAGGTTTTTCTTTCATGTCTGTGTACCTAGATCTGTAGTTCTAAATCCAGTTTCTGACTGGAGTTCCTTGATAAACAGGAAAAAGAAGCCAGATCTCTCTGTTTTTTCCCTTCAGTCTTCACATTCAAGGGTTTGTTGTTTGTTTTTTAAAAAAAACAGCAATAATTTTGAAAAGAGGAGGAAGTCCTGCAGGCTGTCTACCCTTTTCTCAAAACCTAAGGTCCAGAACAATAAAGATAGTCTATGGATAGATCCAACATGGTTTGCAGATCTCTTTGTTCTTGATGTCTGCCTCCAGAAATCGTGGGGAACCTTTCTGCTCCAATGATTTGTTTAATATTTATACTTTTTAGGTGTTGAATCACATCATTTGTGTGGTTGCGAGCTGCTTTGAGTCTCATTTCAGAAAGGAAAGCAGGTTATGAATATTAATATTATTAATAATAGCATTGCTTTTAAAAGTTGTTAATTGCTTAGAGTCTCATTTCAGAGAGGAAAGCAGGGTATACATATATTAATAATAATAGTATTGCTTTCAAAAGTTGTGTTGCTTAGAGTCTCATTTCAGAAAAGAAAGCAGGGTACAATTATTATTATTAATAGTTTTGTCTTTAAAGGTTGTGCATTGCTTAAGAGTCTCATTTCAGAATGGAAAGCAGGGTACAAATAGTAGTAGTAGTACTAGCCGTCCCCTGCCACGCGTTGCTGTGGCTCAGTCTGTGTATATGTGCTTTGTGTGTGTATGCGTGTGTGTGTGGGGGGTGTATATATTATGTGTGTGTGTGTGTGTGTGTTTGCAGATATATATATATATATATATATATATATAATTTTGCACATGCATTGTAATGTACTGTGCATTTTTGGGCTTTTTTAAGGCTCTTCCACTGTGTTTTTCAGTGTTTTTATGAGTGATGGTCATTCATTGGCCTGATAGATGTCTTGAGTCCAAATTTGGTGTCAATTCATCCAGTGTTTTTTGAGTTATGTTAATCCCACAAACAAACATTACATTTTTATTTATATAGATTATTGCTTTTAAAGGTTGTGAGCTGCTTAGAGTCTCATTTCAGAAAGGAAAACTGTGTGAATATTACTAATTATAACAATAGTATTGCTTTTAAAGGTTGTGTTGCTTACAGTCTCATTTAAGAAAATATAGGGTACAATTATTATTATTATTAATAGTATTGCTTTTAAAATTTGTGAGCTGCTTAGAGTCTCATTTCAGAAAAGAAAGCAGGGTAGAAATATTAATATTAATAATAATAGTATTGATTTTAAAGGTTGTGTTGCTTAGAGTCTCATTTCAGAAAGGAAAGCAGAGTATGAATATTATTAATTATAACAATAGTATTGCTTTTAAAGCTTGTGAGCTGCTTAGAGTCTCATTTCAGAAAGGAAAGCAGGATACAAGTGTTAATAATAATAATAGTATTGATTTTAAAGGTTGTGTTGCTTCGAGTCTCATTTCAGAAAGGAAAGCAGGGTACAAATATTATTAATAATAATAGTATTGATTTTAAAGGTTGTGTTGCTTCGAGTCTCATTTCAGAAAGGAAAGCAGGGTACAAATATTATTAATAATAATAGTATTGATTTTAAAGGTTGTGTTGCTTAGAGTCTCATTTCAGAAAGGAAAGCAGAGTATGAATATTATTAATTATAACAATAGTATTGAATAATAATAATAGTATTGATTTTAAAGGTTGTGTTGCTTCGAGTCTCATTTCAGAAAGGAAAGCAGGGTACAAATATTATTAATAATAATAGTATTGATTTTAAAGGTTGTGTTGCTTCGAGTCTCATTTCAGAAAGGAAAGCAGGGTACAAATATTATTAATAATAATAGTATTGATTTTAAAGGTTGTGTTGCTTCGAGTCTCATTTCAGAAAGGAAAGCAGAGTATGAATAGTAATTAATGAATAGTATAATTAATCATTATAACAATAGTATTGCTTTTATTAAAGCTTGTGATCTGCTTCGAGTCTCATTTCAGAGAGGAAAGCAGGGTACAAATAAATATGCCGGATGAATAATAATAATAATAATAATAATAATAATAATAATAAGGGTCAGGGCCAGTGGGGGCCAAGCCCTTCTGGGCCAGAGTGCCACCGCGAGGGTCGTGGAGTTCAAGAGGCCGGTGCTGGGAGGCCCCTGGTCCCTGCAGGAAGGCTGCCCTCCCCTGTCAAGAAAGGAAGCCGGGGAGGAGGAGGGCGGGGGTGTCCTGCAGACTGGCTCAGAGCGACCCTTTCCCCAAGCCAAGCAGGCCAGGCCGATGCGCATTTTCTCCAGGTACAAGTCCCTTTGTTTGCCAGCCAGCCTCGCGTGTTTTTTTAAATAAAAAAACATAGTATTTCTCTTCCGCCCTGAAGGGGGGCGACATTGGCTGAAGGGAGGGGGGAGGCGCCTCGGCCTGCCCCGGGAGCCCCCCCGTTCCCTTTGTGTGGCTCTTCCCCACAGAAGGGTCTCGGGGGGGGGGGGGGGTGAGGCCTAGGCGCCGCTGCTAACAGCTCAAGGCCCAGGCAGGGAAGAAAGGGAGGGCCAGGAAGGAAGGAAGGAAGGCATCCTTCCAGTCCCAACCCCCCCACCCCCGATACACCCAACCCCGGAGCCCCTTTTACCTCAGGCCCAGGCCCGACGGGGACGCAGCAGGAGCCGGCCTGCCACTGAGGGAGGCAGGGAGGGGCTCAGAGCCCCCAGGCCGCGGCTCCAGCTCCGGCCTCGGGCACCATGATGGCGGCGGCGCTCCTCCCTGCAGCGGCAGACAAGCAAAGCAAGGCACAGCCGAGCCGAGCCGAGCGGAGCCGAGCCGAGCAGGCCGGTGAGGAAAGCGCCGCCGCCGCCTCTTTCCTCAGCCTTCGCCTCCTCCTGCTGGCGGTGACAGCGACGGCCCGCCGCGGTGCATCTTGGGAAGACGCCCCTCAGGCTCCGAACCCGAAGGACGACGCGCTGCCTGGGCCCGCACTGACGCAGGGGTGCGCGCGCGCCCCGCGCACGAGGCGGCGGCGAGGAGGAGAAGCCGAGGAGAAGAACGGGGCGCGAGGCAGGCCTTGGGTTGGCGCGAGCGAGGAGGCCCCTCTCTGCCCAGGCCCATTCACACAAGTCAAAGGCAGCAAACTCTTTCCCGTTCCTTTTCTTTTTTTAGTAATCATCAGAAATGAGAGCAGAGAGTAGTACAGCTTGATTTGAGATACGTCTTTCTTTAAAAAACATATTTAGAATTTTTTAAAAAGGGGGGGATTATAATATATTTTATATCACATGCAATATTACTAATACTATTACAGTATAATGTTATAGTACAATGTGATATATAATAATATTGTGCTATGGCAATAATATATATTGCATTTACATTTTACTTGTGATTCGCTCTGAGTCTCCTTCGGGGTGAGAAAGGCGGCATATAAATGTCATAAATAAAATAAATAATTAATAAAGCTAAAGAATGCTCAAACTTTCGTACAGTGGCACTTATTTCACTTGCCAATAAGGTAATGCTCAAGATCCTGCAAGGAAGACTCCAGCAGTGGGTTAAACCGCTGAGCTGCTGAACTTGTTGACCAAAAGGTCACAGGTTTGAATCCGGGAGCAGTGTCAGCCCCAGCTTCTGCCAACCTAGCAGTTTAAAAACATGCAAATGTGAGTAGATCAATAGGGACCGCTCCGGCAGGAAGGTGATGCCGCTCCATTCAGTCATGCCAGTCACATGACCTTGGAGGTGTCTATGGACAAAGCCGGCAATCAGCTTAGAAATGGAGATTTGCACCAACCCCCAGAGTTAGACACAACTGGACTTTATGTCAGGGGAAAATATTTACCTTTAAAAACTTCCATTTCCTTTAGGCCATGTTAAAATATTGCCAGTCTAAAATAGCATGCCAAAAATACACAGTTACCCACATCTAAGGAAGATAGACACTTTTGAACTGTGGTGTTGGAGGGAAATGCTGAGAGTGCCTTGGACCACGAGAAGATCCAACCAGTCCATACTACAGGAAGTAATGCCCGGCTGCTCATTGGAGGGAGGGATATTAGAGGCAAAGATGAAGGACTTTGGCCACATCATGAGAAGACAGGAAAGCTTGGAGAAAACGATGCTGGGGGAAATGGAAGGAAAAAGGAGGGGGCGACCAAGGGCAAGATGGGTGGATGGTATCCTTGAAGTGACTGGCCTAACCTTGAAGAAGCTGGGAGTGGCCATGGCAGACAGGGAGCTCTGGCGTGGGCTGGTCCATGAGGTCAGGAAGAGTTGGAAGCGACTGAACAAATAACAACAAAAAGTCTGGGTATTGCCTATTGTTGATCTTCAGGAAAGGTGTGGTTCCATAAAAAGAACAATGCAATTATAAAAATCCACATCAAATATAGTTAATATCTAAACAAAAAACACAGCGAAACCTTCAATATGATTAAAACCCCATCTAGTAGTCAGGTCCATTGCCAGAGGTCCGATTCAATTCAAATACTGCCCACGACAGGTCTAACATTCATTCTCCTTCAGGGAAGGTCTGTTTCCACAGGGAAGTTTTTGCTTCGCTCTTGAACAGTAACACAGAGGGAGCCATTCTAACTTCTTTAGGAAGGGAGTTCCAGAGCCTCAGGGCCACCACTGAAAAGGCCCTCTCTCATTCCCACCAAATGTGCTTAGGACCCCCCAAGCATGCCAAGAACGTGCTATGCCACCCACGGTGCTAGGCTGCCTTGGGGTTCCTCTGAATGAATGTAGCCTCACTCAGGCCTGCACAAACTTGAGCCCTCCCTACAGGTATTTTGGACTTTGGAAGTCCAAAACACCTGGAGGGAGGGCCGAAGTTTGGCCAGGCCTGATTTACGGTGTCATGTCACCCAAATTGATGGGTGGATGGGGTTTCTTGGTCATCTCTGGGTGCATTCTACACCACTTTAACTGCCATGGTTCAATGTTACGGTTTTATAAGGCACCAGCATTCTCTGGCCTCAGACTACAGCACCCATGATTCTTTAGCAGGATGGAGCCATTGCAGCTAAAGTAATGTCAAAACTGCTTTGATTCTACTGTGTAGATGGCACCCAAGGTCTGTAGAAGTCTAGAGTGTGCCATGTCACTCACATCGATGGACGGGGTTTCTCAGTCATTTGGGAGATGAAGGAAATGACACAGCAGGAAGATTCCCTTGGCAAAGGGAGCTGATTAATTGAAATGCATCTAACACACCATAGAATTCATGCAGTTTAATGCTATCTTCATTGCCATGATTATGGAGTTCAGGGTGTTGCAGTTTCGTGAGGCCCCAATCCTCTTTGGCAGAGAAGGCTCAAGATCTTGTTAAACTACAGCCAGGGCCGGCCCCAGCGATTCCGCGACCTACGCGGTCGCGTAGAGCGTCATCGGCTGGGAGGGGCACCACCGGCTGGGAGGGGCGCTGCCGTGCCGACTCCGTGCCCCCACCGCCACCGCACTGCCCTGCACCGCCGTCCGCGCGTGCGCAGAAGCACCTACAGGCGCTATAGCGCCTGTAGACGTTTCTGCGCACGCACGAACGTTCGAGCACGCGCACTCCCTCCCAAGCGCGCCTGCCATTTTGGAGCCAGCGCGCAAGCGCAAAAACCTGCACTGCACGCATGCGTGCTGGCTCCAAAGCGGCAGCGCGCTTGGGAGCGAGTGCGTGTGCTCAGTACATTCACGCGCGTGCGCAGAAACATCTACAGGCGCTATAGCGCCTGTAGGTGCTCTCTGCGCATGCGCGGCCGGCAGAAAGGTGCACCGCGGAGGTGTGCCGCGGCCGATGGGGCCGGCAGCGGCGGCGGTGGCGTGGCAGCGGGGGTGACGTGGCGGCGGGGGGGGACAAAATTTCTTCGCGTACCCCCCCAAATTAGGTCACGCCGCCCCTGACTACAGCTCCCAGGATCCCATGGCATTAAGCAATGCAAAGTGTAAAGGCTTCCTCAGGGCCCTTCCACACAGCCATATAACCCGAATATCAAGTCAGATAATCCACAATATCTGCTTTGAACTGGATTATCTGACTCCACGCTGCCATATATTCCAGTTCAAAGCAGATAATGTGGGATTTTATTCACCTGTGTGGAAAGGGCCTCGGAGATTAAACAGTATTAACAAATTTAAACTGGGTGAAATATGGCAGTATCTTGTTTATTTTTTATATATAATTTTTATTCAGAGTTTTAAAATATATTAAAAATTGCAAAGATTGCTGTAAAATTGCAAAGTAAAATGCAAAGTAAAATAAAGAACACAAAATGAAAGAGGAAGAAAGATCTTACTTTCAGAAATGCATGCCTCTTTCACCAAAGTTTCCATACAAGCCTCCCTTTTAATAACCTTTTCTTTCTCACCATCAAAAACAAATGTTACCAAGTCATTAGGTCTTAAGATATTCAGTCTCCAGTGTTTGAGAAATGCCTCTGCTGATATTTGTGTTATTGAAGGTGCGGCTTTTCTACAGCAAACACATTTTAAGGAACAAGAGTCAGGTTGGATCTGCATCTACATTGCCAAATAATGCAGTTTGAATTGCACTATAGACCCATATGATGCAATTTGGACTGTATTATGTGGGTCTCTACACTGACCATATAATGCACTTGAAACGGCATTATACAGTAATATAGAGGCAGCCACAGAGCCACAGGTATCCTGGGGATGGATGAAGGAGACCATACAGTGTGATATACCGGTATTTGTAATTTTATCCCAGATTTAAAATATACGTTCTTCCAAGTTCACTTCCATTATGAACCCCACAAAACCATAGAAGTACCAGTCAAGTAGAATGAAAAACTTTTTGATGTGTATTGTTTTTGTATACCCTCTTGTTATTTCCAATTTAGAATGACCCTAAGGCCTATGGGTCCCCAGGTGTTTTGGCCTACAACTCCCAGAAATCCCAGCCAGTTTACCAGCTGTTGGGATTTCTGGAAGTTGAAGGCCAAAACATCTGGGGACCCACAGGTTGAGAGCCACTGCCCTAAGGCATCAGGGTTTACTGGGTGTGTCACTCGTCCAAGGTCACCCGGTGGGTTTCCATGGCTGAATAGGGATTTGAACACTGATCTCCAGTCATAGTCCAATGTTCAAACTGGTACCTCAGACATAGACATAATCTTAAAGACAAACACAGACAATGAATAGTCCCAAAACAAAAATCACAAGTGGAGGATACCTTAGGCACAGCTATGGCAATTCAAAAGTTTGCTTGCTATTATGAAATTATAGTTGGGAGGGAGTAAAAGTCCTATATTTGATACCTGTGAATCTGAAAAGCAGATTCACGTGGATGTTTGGAATCCTTTTCTCAAATGGTTTAGCACCCTATACTTGGTGAAATTGCAGGGAAATTGTGGTTAAAGTCCTGCCACAAACGTCAGCAGAGCTGTTATATTTCTGTTCTGATTCTTCCACAGCTTTCTCTCCCTACCTTTCAACTGTGCAATTCTGCTAGTACTCCTGTGCTGAGATTATTATCACTTCTGGATTTTCTATAAAACCAAACAAGCTTCCTCTGTGTGCCGTAAGGGCCAGTTGAAGTGCCTGGAGCCAGGTCTACAGGTCATGCTTCCAAGGTGGGGTCTCAGATCACACACTTTCTAATCTATGAGCAACAAAATGAAATGTGAGGAATATGTGGGCCACAAATTGCATTATTCCATTAGCTTCTGAGAGCCACTTCTGCTTCCTCATATAGAAATGTGAAAGATTAATAGGAAATTCATTTTATGGGGCACATTGCATAAATATCCACAAACATTCTACGGATGAAAGGAAAAGTGTTGTAATGATTATCTGTTTAGTTTATCGATATGCTGTCGTTCGGGCTGAACCAGACTTCCAAGGTAGCTTCCTACCAAATCTATGAAAGAAGCAAAGAACAGAGTAGACACAACATGGGCCACGAAACAACAAACCAGTTGATGTACCTGGATATATTTAGTCAAATACCTCTAAGGCTGTCTGCCAGTAGTTGTCCTTTTATCTAGTAATAAAGGTGACAATACTCAACCCATCTAGGTAAGGGTAAAGGTTTTCCCCTGACATTAAGTCCAGAGGTGTGTGACTCTGGGGGTTGGTGCTCATCTCAATTTCTAAGCTGAAGAGCTAGTGTTGTCCGTAGATGCCTCCAAGGTCATGTGGCTGGCATGACTGCATGCAGTGCTGTTACCTTCCCGCAGAAGCGGTACCTACCAATCTACTCACATGTTCATGTTTTCGAACTGCTAGATGGGCAGAAGCTGGGGCTAACAATGAGAGCTCATGCCGCTCCCCGGATTCGAACCTGTGACCTTTTGGTAAGCAAGTTCAGCAGTTCAGCAGTTCAACCCACTGTGCCACCAGGGGTTCCATCTACAGCATTCTAAAACCATTTCTTGTAAATACGGATTTAAAAAATCTTCATAACGATAACTCATGAAATAAGAGATTCTTCTTCGTGTGGTCTGTGAAATGCACACAAATGGGTTTACTCCGCGCATGCGCCAGAATCTCGGACATACTAGCAACTCTTTGAGGGCAACGAAGATGAGGCTTTGGAGGTGGAGTATCCCCCCCAACTCCTTCCAATTCAGCTCCTTTCCGCCCTCTCCTTCACCGGAGACCGAGGCGCTGCTTCAGGAGGAGGCCAGCACCACGCGGCCTGCATCTCCTCCTCGGCGACCGGCTCTTCAGCTGTTCTCGCCATTGCGCGCGGCGCGCAGGTCCCAACCTCTTTTTCCAGCTGATCTGCCTCGCTCCAGGTCCCGGAGTCCGCTTAGGAAGCGCCCGGTGACCGAGGCCACTCCTGGGATCCTCCTTATGGCTATCCCCATGGCTGCCCTCCTCCTTACCCCCCTCCTTTTTCCTTACTTTCATCCTTACTACCCTCCTGAGCCCTTCCATTCCCCGGATCCCTATCGGTATCCGTGGGTCCCCTCCTCCTATCCCCTGCAATCCGTGGCACCTCCTCCTCCAGCCCCCAGCCCCTCCCACTCAAGCCCGTTTTCCCAGTTGCTCCTCCTGCTCAATTTCCCCCCCACCTTCCAGATGATGAGGGGATATGGAGTCCTCTCAGATGTGATTCCCATTTCCCCTTTGCCTGAGCCTGATCATCAGCAGGCAGAAGAGTACAAGAAGTTTTCTGCACTATTGATCAGGCTGGCCAGATCCCTTGGCATACAGCCCCCTCAATCTGAGGATGTAGTCCAAGACCCTTATTTACTTCTGCTGGGCAGCAGCAAGCACAGCAGCCCACCATTTTGCCTACTATACCCTATTTAGTTAAACTTTTAAAAATCTCTGGGGTTGCCCCGGCTTCCGTACCAAGCACGTCTAAGCGGGCAGAAAACCTCTATCGGATCGATCCGTCCACCACCCCCTGGTTGGCCAGACCTCCGAAAGTTAATTCGATTGTGATCGATGCTCAGCCTAAGCCAATTCAAAACAACCAAGCTGCTCCTTCTGATAAAGAAGGTAGAAAGCTTGATGCCATGGCTAAAAAGAATTAGGCCTCAGCGTGCCTTTCAGGCAGAATAGCACATTATGGCGTTTATGAGCCTCTATCAATCCTATCTGTGGAACAAGATAGGCCATACTTAGACCTACTTCCCACGTCTGATCAACCCATGACTAAGGTCTTTCACCAAGAAGCCCTCACCCTGGCTACCCTACAAAAGGACTCGACCAAACATGGGGCGGGTACCTCGGGCAAACTGACCGCGAGATCAGTTGCCCTTAGGAGACATGCTTGGTTGAGATCCGCAGCATTGTCGTCAAACCAACGCTCCCTGATAGAGAATCTGCCCATGGATGAGGCTGGTCTTTTCAACCCTGAAACAGATTCTCAATTAGAACATTCTCACAAAATGAAACAAACCCTAAACAAATATGGCCAACAGTCCAGTCAGCCCTATCAACCCTGTACACAACGTTGGCGCCCCTATTACTACCAACAGTCCTTTCGCGGATACTACAACTCCGCTCCGTACAGAGGAGGACAACGACCACAGTTCCCTTCACAGGAATACAAGCGCCCGGGTGCTCCATTTAAGGGTCAGTATCGAGGTGGCAGAGTTTCAGACAATAGAAAGCGCCGCTTCTAGTTCGTTTCTCGATAGGCTTCGGCCTTTTCTCCCAGTTTGGCAGTCCATCACCACTGATAAGTGGGTTTTGGACATTGTAACCGAGGTTATGCCATAGAGTTTGATCCCCCACCCCCTGGTAAGCCTATATCTACCCTGGCTTCCCCTGCTCTACTGAAAGAAATTGACTCTCTCCTTCTTAAAGAGCCATTTCCCTTACCCCATCCCACCAACTCCAATTTTGCTTTTATTCCAGTTATTTCCTTGTGGATAAAGGGATGGTGGTCTCCGGCCCATTTTGGACCTCCGGGGAATTAACTATTTCATCAAACCACGCAAATTTAGGATGGTCTCTCTCCCCTCCATTCTCCCTTTCATCCCGAAGGGAGCTGGGATGGCCACTGTTGACCTTAATAGGCCTACTTCCAAATTTCAATCAGGCAGTCCCACAGGAAGTACCTCACCTTTATGGTAGAGGATACTCCATATTCTTTAAATGTCCTTCATTCGGCCTCTCCACGGCCCCAAGGACTTTCACTAAGTTTATGGCGGTCGTCGCCTTCCACCTTCGCCAACAGGGCGTCATCGTGTTCCCTGGCCTGGGCGACTGGCCTTTCTGCTCTGCTCTCTTACAGAGCCTGGGACTTGTTGTCAACCGAGGAAAAGTCACATCTCTCACCTTCCCGGACCGTACAGTTCCTAGGTGCAGTGATAGACTCCGTATCCCAGAGGGCCTACCTCCTAGAGCAGGGCTGTCCAACTGGCGGCCCCGGGGCCGGATTCGGCCCCGTAGCCTGTTGGACACGGCCCCACCTATGCCCTCAGCCGCCATTTTTAAAAAAAAAAAGGGCGGCCGGGGGGGGGGGGGAGGCGGGGCAGGGAGGAGGAAGAGAGCTAGCTCCTCCTTTTGGCGCCCCCCTCCCTAGGGGGGGGAGCCGCCGAAAAAGGGCAGAAGGCGGCGCCAAGAGCAGCGCGTCAGAGGCCTGGCGTGACACACTGCTCTTGGCACCGCCTACTCCTCCTTTCGGCAGCTCCCGGCCTAGGAAGGGAGGGGAAAGGGCGGGCGAAGGGGCAGCGCGTCACGCCAGGCCTGTGACGGCTGCCCCTGGCACCGCCTACCTCCCCGGCCTCGGCAGGGAGGGGCGCCTAGGAAGGAGGGGCTGAAAGGAGAGCAGGCCAGGGGCAGCGCGTCACGCCAGGCCTGTGACGCGCTGCCCCTGGCACCGCCGACTCCTCCTTTGGCGGCTCCCCGGCCAGGGAGGAGGAGAGGCGTGTGAAGGGGCAGCGCGTCATGCCAGGCTGTGACGCGCTGCCCCTTGGCACCGCCTACTCCTTTTCGGCGGCTTTAGGAGGGGGCGGGGGCTGGGCTGGGGGCGGGGCCGAGCGGCCCCGCAGGTCATCAGTGACCTCTTATCCGGCCCTGGACCCGCCAGAAGTTGGACAGCACTGTCCTAGAGGATCGCTTCCTCAATTTATGCCACTCTATCCAGGTCATCCAAACCACCCACCGGTGTTCTGCTTGGGCCACCCAATCTAGCTTTGGCCATATGGCCTCCACTACGAACGTTACCGCGTTCGCCCGCCTCCGCCTCCACCCCTCCAGGTATGGTTCCTCTCTGTGTTCCAGCCCGGCCTGGACAGCCAGACCATGACCCTTCACCCCCCCGGCCCCGTCCTACAGTCCTCTCATGGTGGACCAAGAGGTCCAATATCTGCTCGGGCCTTCCGTTCTCCCCTCCTCAGCCGTCTCTGTCTCTATCGACAGACGCGTCATCCACGGGTTGGGGCGCTCACCTTCAAGACCTGACCATCAGCGGTCGCTGGTTCCCCACCGAAAAGAGGCTCCACATCAACGCCCTGGAGCTCATAGCGGTAGAGAAAGCCCTCCGATAATTTGTGACCTTAGTCTCCGGCCATGTCATACATGTCCTCACAGACAACACCTCAGTAAAATACTACATCAACAAACGGGGGCACCCGCTCCCCCACTCTCCTCTCCATATCCCTCCGGATATGGGAATGGTGCATTCATCACAACACACTCCTCCAGGCAATTCACCTTCCAGGCCTACAGAACACTCTAGCCGACTCACTAAGCAGGACTTCGTGCACCACTCACAAGTGGCAACTCAGCCCCCGCCATTCCCTCTCACTGATCAGGCGCTGGGGCACTCCTCAGATAGACCTGTCTCCATCACACCTCAACACTCACTGCCTCACTTATTGCGCGAGGCTCCACCCTCGCGCATCCCCAGACTGCCTAGGAGACGCATTTCTTTACCACTGGTCCCCAGGACTCCTCTATGCCTTTCCTCCCCTTCCACTCCTGCCCAGAGTGGTTGCAAACCTCCTGTCCGACAACTCGAATTGCATCCTACTGGCGCCATGGTGGCCCCGTCAACCATGGTTCACACCCCTTCTCCAAGCCTCTCAGGGAGACTCCTCTTCCAGACCTTCCATCTCCCCACCTTACAGCGTGGAGGATCAAGCCTTGTCCCATCTCTCCGATCCCGTCCGCCTCATAATTCAGGCGGCCCAAAAGGTCTCCACTAGGAAGGCTTACACCTACAAGTGGAACAAATTCTGTAAGTTTGTTCAGCCACTGGGTCATTTACCACAGTCGGCTCCTACATCAGTTGTCCTTGACTTCCTTATCCACCTTTCCACTAAAGGTTTTTCCCGATCTTCCATCAAATGTTACTTAGCTTCCCTCTCCTGGTACAGGAAAAAATTTGGCCTCCGTCCCTTTTTCAAGACCCACTAGTGGGCGTATTTTTACAGGGATACAAGAAGTCGTTTCCCCCTGTTTCTCCTCCTCCTCCGTCTTGAAGTCTAGAGTTGGTCCTCTCCCAACTGTCCAAACCTCCCTTTGAACCCATGTCATCATGTCATATCTCCCATCTGTCCTGGAAAACGGCCTTTTCGTGGCCATTACCTCAGCCAGAAGGGCTAGTGAGATCACAGCTCTCCAATCAGATCCCCCGTTCATTCGGTTCCATGAAGACAAAGTGGTCCTCTGTGCGGATGTCACTTTTCTTCCTAAGGTAGTTTCCCATTTCCATATGACCCAGGACATTGTCCTTCCAGCCTTATCAGTTAGCCCATAAGGAATTGCCTATTGGTGTTAAAACCCATTCCACAAGGGCAGTTTCAACATCCCAAGCGTTTTTGCGGGGTACTCCTGTTGAACAAATTTGCAAGGCTGCTATTTGGGTGAATCCCTCGACGTTTGCAGCCCACTACAAGCTCGACGTTCTCGCAAAGAAGGATGCATCCTTTGGCGGAGCCGTCCTGTTTTCCTGTGTGGCATGACCCACCTCCAAGGTAATTAAGCTTGTTAAGTCACCCATTTGTGTGCATTTCACAGACCACACGAAGAAGAAGGTTAGGTTGCTTACCTGTAACCGTGTTTCTTCGAGTGTAGGTCTGTGAAATCCACACAAAAATCCCGCCCGCCCTCCCCTCTTTGTCCGGCCTCGTTCTGCTGCTGTCGGGGGGCATGGAACTGCCGTGGTAGCTCAATCCGGGGTGGGGGGGGGGGGGGGAGTGGGAGGGGCATATGCAAATCTTTAACTTTAGCTAGTATGTCCGAGATTCTGGCGCATGCGCGGAGTAAACCCATTTGTGTGGATTTCACAGACCTACACTCGAAGAAACACGGTTACAGGTAAGCAACCTAACCTTCCTTCTAAAGTTAATTTAAGGCTTTTTATAGCAGCTTCATGTCAGAATAGATTTTTATGAAATTGGAGGCAAGACCAATTATGGAAGAAGACTGAACTGATACTAGACTTTTTAAAGGAACACAGAGTCCCCCAAAGCTTGGGGGAAATAATGTTGGATAAATTTAAAGGAAAAAAGGACTGTTGTCTGAGAAAGTCAAATGACAACAGATTGTCAGCACTTGATTACAGACTATTTCAATACATGCCTACTCTGAAATCAGTCTTATTTAATTCAATGCGATTTAGTCACAAGCAAAAATGTCTAGGATAGGGTTCAAAAGGGCCCATATTTTGCCAAAGTAATCAAATTAAACCAGGTTATAATATATATTTTTCATGTCAGGAGTAACCTGAAAAATTGCAAGTAGCTTCTGATGTGAGATAATTTACCAAGTTGCAACATTTACAATAGCTGCTATGTCTTAGGAGGGCAAAGGCTTCTCTGAAGAAAACATACCCTGCTTTGCAGAAGGAAGTCATAACAAGGAGCGAGCACAGCCACAATGAAAACTCTTTCAAATTTTCACTTACTACATTTTCAATAGCATCAGAACAACAATGAAGAATTATCTAAGGCCCTTTCTACACTGCCGTATAAAATCCAGATTATCTGCTTTGAACTGGATTATATGGCAATGTAGACTCAGATAATCCAGTTTAAAGTAGATAATCTGGATAACCTACTTTGATAATCTGGATTATATGGCAGTGTAGAAGGAGCCTCAGGGATCTGAAAACTCCCAATGGCCTTGATTAGGTCTATAGGCATTTAGGGCAAATGGATCCTCTGTTATGTCAGTGTTTATAGATCATAACTACCATAGCACCAGAGGATAAACCCAGAGAAGGCTCATGTATGCTTACAGATACCTTCCTGCAAATATCTCTAGCACATGTAGTACTTGATGGTCGAGATACACCTTGATGGAAACATGCCAAGTATGCAAGACAATTGTTTATACTTCGAGCTCCTACTTTATACAAAGTTTTGTTTAATTTCCTGTCACTGATGTCTGAAGGGATTTGGCATTTCATTTGATACTGCATCATACCGTCTAAGAGTGTTCACACCTGGAATGCTTTTCCCAATACCCAGCCTTTGGTTGCTATTGAAACAATTGGTCTAGTAACAAGGAAGGACACATGCTTTGACTCTTCGATACCTGAAGGCTATTCCTTCTACTCTTAATTTCTTCATCCAGTCTCTCAACACAAAAACACAGAACTGCAATTTAAAGCTCTGCCCATTTAACCCCTTGTACTAAAATTAAGAGTATTGTTTTGCGAATTGTGAACTGTTTTGTGATCTTAAAAGTGATCATACACATTTTAATGCCCCACTATTGAGGTAAAGCATGCCAGTGATTTTGTAAAGCATAGTGATAGAGTTCAACAAAGTCACACATCACCTGCCAAAGCAACATGAAGATTTTTTTTTTAATCCCTGGGGTGCCCCAGCCTCAAGGCTCTTAGAACAAGTATTCTTGCTTGACACCTAGTCATTTGGAGGATGAGCCACTATAGGCAAAGACTGATGTGGAAATGGAAGAGCCTGCTGACATGATGGTAAGGGAGTATTGCATATGTGTGCCTGTGCCTTCAAATTGCCTTGTCGACTTATGGTCACTTCATGAAGTTCATAGTGTTTGCTTAGGCAAGGAATATCCAGAGGTGGTTTCACCAATTCCTTCTGCTGAAATATAGCTTACAGTAGCTGATATTAGGAGAGTTTACTATTTGAGTACTAACCAGGGTTGACCCCTGCTTAGCTTCCAATATTGAGCAGAAACTAGGTTCTTTAGGGTTAAGAAGACTAGGGCTCAGATCCCCACTTATGCATGAAACTTTTACCTAATTCGCAAAGTTAGGAGGATGTGAAGGGGGAAAAGAATGCTATGTGTATTACTCTGGGTTTTCTGGAGAAAAATCAAAATAGAACGATTGGTGACCACCTTTTTTTGGCCTCTTCTGCACTGCACTGCACTGAGTGTGGACTCAGATAATCCAGTTCAAAGCAGATATTGTGGATTATCTGCCTCGAGATTCTGGGTTATATGGGTGTGTGGAAGGGCCCTTTGTCACATTCTTGATAGCCTTACCGCATACTGCAGTATTTAATTCTATATATTGATCTCCCCAACCTGCCCTCCCCATATAATCGGACTATAATTCTCATCATCCCCAGGCAGGCAGGCAAAATTGGCCATTATAGGAGCCCAAAACATCTAGAAGGTTTCAGGTTAGGAAAGACTACTTTAGACTGAAATCTGATGTAATTATGTAATACAGCAATTTCAGTGTATAACGATATAATCATAGACTTGACAAATAAGCCTTGATAGGTTTGGGGCAAAGGGAATAGTGATATTTTCATCTTTGGCTTGCAGAAACACAATAAAACATCATTTTAGAATTTTGGCAAAGACTGTATAATTTACTTGAATAAGACTTGTCAGTACATATGTAACCAAAAAATTTAAAATATTCAAATATAGTTTTTAAAAAACAGATGGCAAATTGTGCTTTTTTTCTTGCTTTTCATGATTCAACTCATGCATATGAAATTGTAATCATCGCCTCTTATAGCATCAAGCAGTAAATTGCATCCAAGACTGCTTCCCTTCCCACCCAAAGTGGGTTTTTTTTAAAAAAAAGAATTAAAAACATAAATAGAAAATTAATAATTAAAGAAAATAACGAACACAAGTAATACATGAACATAAACAGAATGCATTTGAGTTCTCAGTGCCTTGAAACAAGACCTCAAAAGTGCCTTTTCAGACACAGTGCTTCCTTGATTCAAGGTGTCAGATGTTAGTCTTGTTCATATGACATACACACACATAATTCACTAATCCCTCTTTAAAAATAATATAAATCAAACAGCATTAATGTTTCAACAACTGAAATTGTAAGTTTAAATACCAAAAACAAAAACACATTTCCAACATCTAGGTTGCTGTAAGTTTTTCGGGCTGTATGGCCATTTCCTAGAAGCATTCTCTCCTGATGTTTCACTTGCATCTATGGCAGGCATCATCAGAGGTTGTGAGATTTCCAACATGTTTGCCTACATAAGATGTGAATCTTAAAGTATGTATCTGAAAGTATGTGCAGAATAATATATGCTATCCAAAACTTTTCATGTTTTTCAACATACCATACAATAAAGATATGTTCAGCTATTATATCCTCTCACTGATGTCCAGCTATTTACTGTGATATATTGAATATATTCTGGCTACCAAGTGTTTTTGAGTGAAATCATGATATTGAAAAACCGCCTGTACAAGTACCATGAGAACAATATTCAGCAGGAATGACACTCTCTTGCGTATCTGAAATGTATGTGATCTTTGTTACATTTAATTTTTCCAAAGGAACACAGCCAACACAATACCCAACACTTTGGTTTTTTACGTTTTTAAATATATAGACAATTCGAGGAGGGAACGTTTTTACTCCATTTTAAATTAGTATTGAAAATCAGGAGACAAGGCAAATCTATAACTTCCCTTTCCTAATTATATGGAACCTCATAAAATGTGAAGGAGAAAACAGCCCTTTTGGTAAATAATTATTTGGTCTCTCTTAAATGTTGATGTTCTTATAACTTCCAGTGATGTCCCATTTGTCCACAAAAGGAGTGTTGAAAATAAACCAGTTCAAAATAGAGTAAGGTTGGAGTAGGTAACATGGAGTTGTTCAGATGTTCTAGACTACAATTCCTATAAGGGAAAAAATTAGTGATTATAGAAGCTGTGATTTAAATTAACGATTCTTACTCTTTGGTCTTCTGGATGTTTTTTTTTATTTCATCTACTATGAAATCTTCCAGCCAGCTTGGTAACTGCTTAGGTACCCTGTGATGCCCGGGTTAGATATTTGGTAATTTGTAAAATTATTTATTAGCTACTGAAATGGACATCCAAGTGCCACCTCTGTGTTGATGGAGGCAGGCAGGATTTTCCCTGGGTACTGGTTGTGGGGGGTCGGGAGCAGGTGAGGGTTTTGCCCTCCTTTCTGCTAGAGATCCCTGTGTACAACTAGTGGGCCACTGTGTGACACAGAATGCTGGACTAGATGGGCTGAGGCCCGATTCAGCATGGCTCTTCTTATGTTCTTACGTTCTTATGTCATTGTTTTGGGATGTTATGAATGGTCCCATTAAGAAAATGTGTAAGGACGTGGGTGGACTACAACTCACATCATGTCTGGTTAATCCCTCTCAGTATGTTCTGTTGGTCATGGGGGTTCTGTGTGCCAAGTGTGGTCTGGATCCATCATTGGTGGGGGTCACAGTGGTCTCTGGATGTGGGAGCCAATAGGAAAGTGGCCACAAACTTACAGCATTTACTCAAATATAAGCAGTTTTTCAGCCCTTTTCTAGGCAGAAAAAGCTCCCCTCGGTTTATACTCGAGTCAAGCTTATTTATTATTTTACTCATAATTTTATTAATTTATTATACTCTGTTGTTATTACATTTACACTATTTTACTGTATTACTATATTACATTTATTATTTTTCTCTATTACATTTATTTTTCTCTATTGTTACATTATTTTACTTTATCATTATTATTAGATTTATTATTTTACTCTATTGTTATTATTAGATATCCATTATTTTTCTATATTATTATTATTACATCGATTATTTTACTCTATCATTATTTTATTTATTTATTTATAAATTCGATTTGGTAGACCGCTCTCTCTGGAGCCCACAGCGGTTTACAGCATAAAATCAATAAAACATCAATAAACAGATAAAAGACGTATACCCAAAAGCCCCCTCCCCACAAATGATCCCGGCAAGCAATAATACGCAGAGGCAATACATGGCAGGACGGTATGTTGGCAGCTGGCAACTAAGGAGGCATCAGTTGGGACCAAATGCCTGCCTATATAGCCAAGTCTTCACAGACTTGCGGAAGGCCAACAAACCCCGTAGTGCTCGTATCTCCTCCGGCAGAGAATTCCAGAGGGTCGGAGCGGCCACTGTAAATGCTCTCTGCCGGGTGCTCGACAGCCTACAGATCTTAATACTAGGGACCTCTAGTAGATTAAGCCCCTCTGAGCGCAGTGATCTTCTGGGTTTGTATGGGGTAAGACGCTCCCTCAAGTACACTGGCCCCAAACCATATAAGGCCTTGAAAGTTAGAACTAACACCTTGAAGGAGACCCGGAATTCGATGGGAAGCCAGTGCAGTGCACGCAGGAGTGGGGTCACATGCGCAGATCTTGGGGCTCCCGACAGCAGGCGCGCTGCTGCGTTCTGCACCAGCTTAAGTTTCCGGATCGCCGACAAGGGTAGGCCAATGTACAGCGCAATACAGTAATTATTGGAAGTATACGTAAGCAGGGTTACACTGAAGAAGGTTAGAATAATTATTTAATCAAAGTTGGACAATCTTATCTTAAATTACAGTTTTATGTAAATATTCAAAAACATTTAACCTACTGATGCATCAATTAATGTAATTTTATTGGTATCTATTTTTATTTTGAAATTCACCAGTAGCTGCCTGCCCTCGGCTTATACTTGAGTCAATATGTTTTTCCAGTTTTTTTGTGGTAAAATTAGGCTTATATTTGGGTTGACTTATACTTGAATATATACAGGTACATTTATTGGATGGGTAGATGGATGGATGGATAGATGTTAGCTCATCTGGAAATATTTAGACACTAGGGGGCAATATGGATCCACTTTTTTCCTAAACAAATTCATTCCTGAGGAGCAAGTATTAACACAGACTTCGGAATGTTTAATTATTCACATAGATTTTAGGTTTATAAAACAATGTATATGTTCAAATCATTTGAAAAGTACATTCAAATTGCTCAACAGCAAATGTGTTCAATATGTCTGCACCTCAAACTGATTCTATTAAAACCATTTCTTAAGCAATAAGGTTTATCTAATCTTTACAGATCTCCATGGCAGACCCTCTGCAAATCCAAATTCAAGTGAGCAGAGCCATTGCCTTATCTGTCTCCTTTTACACCAAGCCCACTGACAATGTTATTTGAGCATTTATATATGTTTTACAGCCCTACCACAATTGTGATAGTTGGCATGTTCCTGACAGCATTCTCCGGGTATTGCAGATCAAAATGTGCTACACTGAGAACATTTATTTTTGGCACTATTGTAACACAAACTCTTAGAAGCTGAGTTCAATATGCAGCAAATTTTATCAAATATGGTGGACTTGATAGCGATTCCACAAAATGTGTTGTCGAAGGCTTTCATAGCCAGAATCACTGGGTTGCTGTGAATTTTCTGGGCTCCATGGCTATGTTTCAGAAGCATTATCTTCTGTCGTTTCACCCACATCTATAGCAGACATTCTCAAAGGTTGTGTGGTCTGTTGGAAACTAGGCAAGTGGGGTTTTTCTATCTGTGGAATGTCCAGGGTGGGAGAAAGAACTCTTGTCTGCCTGAGGTAAGTGTGAATGTTGTAATTGTCCATTAAATGCTAATCAAGGTGGCCAATTGTAACATTCACCCTTGCCTCAGGCAGACAAGAGTTCTTTCTTCCACCCAGGACATTCCAGAGATATACAAACCTCACTTGCCTAGTTTCCAAAAGACCCCTCAGAGATTCCACCAACTACGCATGAGATTTTCTGCTACTGAGTGCTCAATATTTTAACCATGGCATTGCAGTGCTCTCTCAGAAACCTCTAATGACCAACTGTTTTTTCTTATTTTTTAAAAAAATCTTCAACTTGAAAGTGTGTTAATCTCAGGTAATAAAATCTATTTTGGCAAATCTCTTGTGCCTGGTGTGCTTCAAGTATAACTTGCCAAAAGTAATGGTTATTTTCTAAACATTGACATAAGAAACACGTTCTTTTTGGAGGATATCTCTTAATTGTGACTGCTGATTTCAACAATTCTGATCAGTTCCGACCAACTCCAATACAGATAACTTTAGTGTCCTTTGCCTTTCTTCAGTACTCTACGTATGTGTATATCTTTGCAGGAATATTCATTTAGTAGGTAACTTTGAACAAAAAAGTGAATTTTTAGGTATATATTTTTAAAGAAATGGGGCTACAAAGTGGAGTCAACATGTGAGTGTGGAGAAGAGCAAACCACTGACCACCTACTGCAATGCAGTCTGAGCCCTGTCACATGCCCAATGGAGGACCTTCTTATAGCAACACCAGAGGCACTCCAAGTGGCTAGCTACTGGTCAAAGGACATTTAGTATAATGCTAAGTTTTTAACTTTGTGTTTTTAAATCCATTACAACTGCACCCTCAATTCGCTTCTGACACGATAAAAAAGGAAGCATATTAGGATATCTACAAAACAGGGTAGGTTTTGATGTCCAGATCCTTAAAACTTTTACCTTCTTTATATAAAAAGGGTCAAGTATGAACAATAAATTGCAATGCAACATACAATTAGTAACAAGACAATTCAAATTAAAAGCTAATAGTAGTAGCTCTTGTAGTAGCAACAATAGAAATAGTAATAATAATATAAAGTGTAGTTTTATTTGGCATATTTGGCACAAAGCTTACAAGAACCTTTTGATCCCTTCTCAATTAAATACAGAGCAAGAAAAAGGCATACTAATACACTTAAGTTATTAAGCTTATTAAAGAGGGGGAAAGGCACTAGGAAGATCAAGTGCATGGAAAATATTGACTCCAAGTGCCTAGTGGTATTAAAGTAAGGCACAACTACTCTAGAAGTTTACTATAAAAATCTAACTTTGTAGCTGCTTATTGTTTTTGGAATGTACAAGTTTCAATTCTATCATTTATAGGACTCAGATGCCATGGTTCTCTGAAATGGAATGATCTGGCAGCAAAAGGTGGCTTTAGCTAATTAGACTTCCTCATGGAAACAAAGATGGAACAATTTTTAAAATTTAGTCAGTAATCTATACAAAAATAATAATAACGTAAGTTTAGCTGAAAATGTTTCACATAAAAAAAACTGGCTACATGATTTCAGCAAGAAACAAGATCTGATTCTGGAAAACGAACAGATTTAATTACTAATGAAGTATTATCATGTGAAAAAGTAAACATATAGAAGATAAAGGAGTTCTATTAACTCAAGAGAGGCTTTGCTACAATTATGTCTAACCTGATCCCTCATTATCTCAGGTAACATCCTTAAATGGCATTATGTAGGAGAGATGAATGAATGCTAAGTTTTTCTTACAGCTAGGAATCAGTGCCTTGCATTTTAAGATTCAACCGTATTAACAAGGAAGCTTTCCTTTAAAAAATGTTGTACCAAAGAACAACAAACAGTTCATTCTATTAGTTTCCCTTAAAGTAGACAAAAGTACAGCAAACAACATTAATGCAAAAATTTAAGTACAATTCACATTTGTGTGGCTACATGTGCAAAGCAAAACCAATTAAACGTAATTGAATTCTTCCGGAAGCCACCACTGTTAGTATTCAAAAGAGGGTACCTTTTATGTCCAGTATAATCATCTTGAAAGAACTATTAATGTAGAACCAAATAATTATAATCCTAATGAATGATGCAGAGTATATTAAATTTTTTAACTAAAGCCAATAACTGTTTTATTTACTTGCTAATAATGTAGTCCTCTACTGATAAGTAAAAAACTTTTAGAACGAATTCCTATCAGTTTTTAAGTTTTGATCACAGAATAATTATATTGTATATTAATAACATTCAAAAATGTGTGTTATTTTCATTCATGGGAAAACCGTTTTTTTCTCAGAGATAAACAATACAAGTGAATATGGATTTGGCTGAAATGCAAAACATAATTTTGTGGCAAAATATATAGAAAATTAAAAGAGCCCCTTCCCCCCAATAGTCCATGTGACAATGTTATAAATGTGAGAGCAATCTGTGAAGGGGCACCTGGAAATGATGTCCATAGTGCAAAGACCAGTGGTTCGAGAGCCTAGTACAATGAACAGTTCCGAGAGTATGTCCGAGCCAACTTGGGATCCTCCTTATAGCCTTCCTCCAAGAGAGAACTACAATGTTCAATTTGCTACTGCATGCAAAACAAGCCACAAAGTGGCCATTAAGGAACAGAGACCAATTCTTTGTGCCCTACTTTCACAACTACACTGATTCCATGATTTAGTCATGTGGCATCGCATAATTCGCGTTCATGCATTTGTGCTTCTGTGCTTCGGCATTTTGCCAAGAAGGGCCGAGGAGTTCCATGTATCACATCTTGCTAAAACATTCCTTTGCATTCGTCCAAACTTGAATTCCCTTCATTAACAAAAGAAACAGGGGGGGGGGGGGGAGAAAAAGTAGTTGTTGAATTGAGCCTTTAAAGCAGGCAGTTGAGAAAAAGTAAATGTCAACATCAACACATAAACAAATGGGAGTGGGGCTGGAGTTATATGTCACAGTAGAGAATGTAATCTTGCATATGTACCATAGAATACATGATGTAATCTTAAATATAAACATACTTACTTACATATTTACTTACATAGCCTAACTTTATAGATGACAGCTTTCCAAACCATGTGTCACGTGAACATAACAAGAAATGACAGAAAACTTGGAAATGTATTTTATTATCTTACAAATCCTAGATTTTTGGAAATATGAGTGAAAGCTTATGAGATATGTTGTGACCCCATGCATTTCGTTATTACCATTTATGTACGTGTCCATATCTCTTATAAGGGGTTGGTTTAACTTCCAGTTTGCTAGTAAAACAGAATTACTGTGTTGAAAAATGATTCATGCCTAAAAAGTGCATCACCAATGTAAAATGTTTGAAAAGCTCTGTTATAGATGGTAGCAAACAGCAAGGAAAACAAGAAACCTCAATGCTTTGTTTTCTGGGAATCAAAGCACTCACATATTATATCTGAATGCTTTGGCCTCTCCTTAAAAGAGTTTGTCTAACAGACTGACCTTTTTGCACATACTGATCTGCATCACAGCATAACTGATCAGGGCCTCTTTCAAGTCATGATTCTTCTGCTCTTTGAAGCGTTCAATATCAGCCCAGGCACTTTTCATAAAGTCTCTGAAAAAAATTGCAACCAAATTAGTGTAAACAATTCATGTATCATCAAGCCCAAGCCATGAACTCAAATGTATTGGATAAAGAACTGGCCACAAAAGAAGGACATGTTATTTCTCATGAAAAGGAGTTGTATTCCAGCACAGTGATAGTCTCTGTTTTTTCAGTGATGCCTGCTGGCCTCTTTGCATACTTACTGCAATTATTTACAGTTTAACACAGCCAAACATCCCACTCAAGTTCTCCATTTTGTTGAATTGGTGTCAATTTTACTGACATTTTCCAGTATGTTGAATTTGAAAACTGGGGGAAGTATGAGTTGCTTACCTGTAACCATATTTCTTCGAGTGTCAGTCTGTGAAATCTGCACATGTGGGTTTGTCTGTGCAGGTGCAAGTCTTTCTTGGAATTATTTTCACCATGTAGCTCTTGAAATGTGGAAGTACAAATATTTTTCTTCCAAAGCAGTTAAATGGATTAAAATAGAATCAATTATTAATATGAAAAAATCACTTCCTGTTGGGGGAAAAAGCCGCTTATAGGCAAAAAAAAGAAAAAGAAAAAGAAAAGCCCAGGGGACAAGGCTTTTTTCACTCAGGGTGCCTGGAGTTATTTGGGAACAAAAAATATAGGTTCTGGTGGGCCCACATGCACTCCATGGACCATACTTTCCATGCCTCTTATTTCAGTCATCATAATAGTCAACCCATTACTTTGCTCAACAGGAGGCACTCTGCTACTGATTCTTATGGCCAAAGGAAACCATTAAATATTTTACTCTTCAGGATTATCAACAGTATTTATCTTCTTAGCACCAGCCAATGATAAAGAATTCTGAGAGTTTCAGTCCAACACAAAATCTATCCCTCAGGCACACTGGCAATAATCCTTACAGAGCAAAAAACCAGCAACACACATCTCTTTCTTTCTGGCAAAGATAAACTGGTTTTGGAAATAGCTGCATTAATTTTTCCCCTAACATTTATAGCTTAAAGCAGAAGAGATTACTGAAACGATGTTGAACCCACAGCCTCTAGTAAATTTAAACTGAATTGCAGTTTATTTAGAAGATACACACACACAAGAGTCTCGCTTATCCAACCTTTGCTCATCCAAGGTTCTGTATTATTCAACGCAGTCTGCCTCCCGCCCAGATCCACAGCTGTTTCAATACATTGCGATGTTTTGGTGCTAAATTCATACAGGAATTACTACATAACGTTGCCATGTATTGAACTGCTTTTTCTGTCGAGTTGTTGTAAAACATGATGTTTTGGTGCTTAATTTGTAAAATCATAACGTACTTTGACATTTAATAAGCTTTTCCTTAATCCCTCCTTATTATCTCCTATTGAATGTTCTGCTGGCCCATTTATATTGGATAAGCGAGACTCTACTGCAGGGGTGCTCACACTTTTTCAGCGTGCGAGCTACTTATAAAACAACCAAGTCAAAATGATCTACCTCCCCACTACAAAAATGTGAAACATATAACACAATATCTGCTTTGAGCTGGGTTTTCTGAGTCCACACTGCCATATAATCTGATTCAAAGCAGATAACATGGGATTTTATTCAACTGTGTGGAAAGGACCTCAGATAACCCAGGGCTGGCAGTACTTGGGCGGTGTCGGGAGCCTGTGCGGCGGGACTGAGCCTTCCTCCCACCCTGCCTGCGATCTACCTAATGAGCACCCCTGCTCTACTGTATATTACATTTTAATTATCTGAGTTTTCCTCTGTCTGATGTACTTCTATTCCGTTGTGCTACTATTACTTTTTCAGCTTATTCCCTTAACACAGAACACACAAAAAGCCATTAAATGTGCAGCTGTTACTATGACCGCCTGTGGAGTAAAATGCGATGTTTTTGCTAGTGACACAAAGGTTTTGATGGCATTCATGAACACCAGAAGTATGAGGTATGTTCAAGAAGTATCCAACCATAATTTGTTGTGCATAAACAAATGAAGCTAAGGAGGCGTGGTTTGGTGCACATATGTAGATGATCCCAATGCTCATATATTATAAAACCTTTTGCAACAAACTAAATCCTAGGCATTATTTTCCTGCCTTTAATCACCTACAGTTTCATCAAATAAAACCAGCAACTACCGGCTCTCCAGGTTCTTTGCTTTGAGCTGCTCCTCTCCTTCATGTATTTGCTCTTCTAGAACCTTTATCTTTGCTTCTCTCTGTTCTGGAGTTTCCTGGCCAAACAACTTGGTGGTCATTCCCTTAAAGGAAAATGTCTTCACAGTCTGAAAAATAAAATAAATATACATCCTAGAGAATAATTTTATTCTCCAGGCAAATACACTAGGTACAAGCATAGAGAAAGGAGGTCAGATGGCACTTCTGTTTTAAAATATTTTCTGAACAAATTATACATTTTCCCCTGTCAGTACTCTAAGCAGCTCTGGGTGACACTCATAAACCTTCTGTTTCATCACAACCAGCACACAAAGTCATTTACAGTGATTGTGTATGACCAGCCCAGAAATACCCAGTGAGCTTTGCAGCTGCCAGTGTCTCCCTAAACCAGAGCTTTCCAAACTGTGTGTTGGCTGCAGTGTGCAGGTGTGTCATGTGAACGTAACAAGAAACCTCTATTCAAAATAAGTCATGAATCATCTATTTTTTAAAAATGTAAATGCAAAGTTTTTATATGATATGTTCTGTCTCCATACAATTCACTATTACAGCTTATGTATGTGTCATGTTTCTTATAAAGGATTGGTTTAATCTACAGTTTGCTAGTAAAATTATTATGTCGCAAATTATTATTATTATGTCGCAAAATAATGTATGTCTAAAATGTGTGTCACCAACATGAAATGTTTAGAAAGCTCTGCCCTATACTAATGTAATGGTTTAAGCCATAGTACTGCGCTGATATTAACACCATCTAATTGTCAGCCGAAGAATATAGATTGTTTGCATTATTTAATAATTCAGGTGGTCCTCCATACACTCCATCTCTTGTGCTGGTATCCTAATCAGTGCCAAAAATAAGTACCCACTATGCCCTCTAAGGGACTTGGGGCATTTTTGCCATATTTAGGGGATACTTTAAAAAAAAAAAACAGGAAGTAAACCAGAAGTGACTTTCAGTTCTAACAAAGGTTTCTCTTGGGTCTAAAATGGCAAAAAACACAGCAAATTTCCCTTCAAACCAGAGGACCTTTGGAGGGCAAAGTATGCTTTGACTTTTGGGATGAGACCCTCAAGGTCTCCTAAAGGGTTAACATGTATCCCCAGCTTTCCATAATTGCCCATCTCTAACACAAAGTATACAGAACCCTCCTTTATTCAAATTTGCTGTGTTTCTCCTAAGCCAGTGAACATGTGAGGCTGTGTGCTAATCTTTTCAAAGAAAGCTCTCTCCCTTTCTACTATCTCTCTCCAAGTGCAAAACCAGCACTTTCTACAGTAGCATACTACATGCTTTTTTGGACATACTATAGATTTCTACTGCATGGACAGCATTAATCTCAGTCAAATAAATCAGGAAGATGCATAATTTTCATAAGCCTCTTCACGTGCCTCCTGTCAGTGAGCCATATACGATGTCATTTAGGTTAAGAAACTGGCTCTCTTTTTAGATTTTGGGGAGGAAAGTGGAAAAAAATTAAGCTAGGCTTACTCCTGTTGCCAATTCCTCACACTGCTGTTTCTTCGATGTCAAATCTTGAGCAGCTGTTTCCAACTCATACTGCAGAAGTTCATGCTTCTTGCAAACTGTCCTGAAAATAATCAATACAAATACATCATATCAAAAAGTTACCTCATTGCAACTGCTATTTTTGTTTAAATAGGTTGACTTTAAACTTACTAATCAGAGTCGAGGAACTGATATGCCAAACTTTTGACTATGGCTCCAAATGCTCTATTTTTCTGTTGTCCAATTCCTTCATATTTGTCAAATGTATTTTATACATATATATACTTATGTATACATTGCATAGGTTTTGTGGCCAAAATTATGGATTTTGATACGATCCTTGGATAAATCCAGGATTATTCAGGGAAAAATTGAAAGTCTTTTCAATCTTTTTTACTAACATTTTTAGACTTATACATTAATTTATTTAATGTAATAATAAGTAATAAAATTTATTGAAGTAAAATGGCACCCCAAGACATTTCATCACCATCAGGTGAATTATCAAACTATTTGAAGTGATAGAAGGCTCTGAGGTTCCTCCTCCTATGCTAAGAATGAAAAGGTCACTTAACACAACGATCTGTGAGAAGTAGACCACCACAAGATCCCAGACATTATTTCTACATTATACAGTATATACACATTAAAAGATAATCTATCCAACACATTTATCCAATTTTTTTTGGATAGTACAATCTTCCGTCACTTATTATGGGGGTTACGTTCGAGGACCACCCGCTATAAGTAAAAAACCGCGAAACAGGGACACCCCCTTCCCTCCCCACCCTCTTTACCTTAATTTTCCTCCTCCTCGTCGCCGCCTGGGCCTCTTGCCTCCTCTTGGCAGAGGTTTTGCGGGGCCCAAGCAGCGGCAAGAAGCCCCAGTGGTTACCACAAGGAGGAAGAGCTGCCCCTCGCCCCGTTTACCTCCCTCTTCTTGGGTCACTGCCTGGGCCTCTTGCTGCCAAATGGGAGCAAGAAGCTCCGGTGGCAACCACGAGGAGGAAGAGGAAGGTAAATGGAGTGAGAGGGGAGGAAGAGATGCCCCCTCGCCCTGTTTACCTCCCTCCTCGTGGTCACCGCCAGGGTTCTTGCTGCCAAATGGGAGCAAGAAGCTCCAGTGGCGACCACAAGGAGGAAGAGGGAGGTAAACTAAGCGGGGGAGGAGGAAGAGTCGACTCCTCACCCCGTTTACCACCCTCCTCATGGTCACCGCTGGGGGTATACCATGTTCCCTTGCTACTTTTATTTATACACACACACCCGCAAAACAGCGAGTCCGCGGTAACTTAACTGCGAAACAGCAAAGGAACTCTGTACATAACGTCTAATACAATACTTAAGTTACAATCACAGTAATCTCAGATTGTTCAAATTGCTTACCGAAGTGCTTCTGCATAGAAGAGATATTCTTTCAGCTGGTCAGCATAATGCTCTTCCTCTTCTAGTATGTCATCAATAGATGCTGCATATCTGTCAATAGAGAAGGCGGAATCTCAGAACTGATTGGATCAATACATAGTCATAAAGGTATGTTTCCTTTACACTCATAGCTAAATATAACGTATACAGAAATGTCACCTTAATGCTTCCACAGTGTTGCTACAATAATAGTGACGTTTTCTTCCAAAAGGGGACACTCTACCCAAGTAAATGTCAAGAATATTTTATGGATATAATTCAGTCAATGTCAAACTGTACTACACTCCACCTGACCTTGGAAACTAAGCAGGAGCAGCTCTGGTTAGTATTTGGATGGGAGACTACCAATGAATGTGAGGTGGTGTAGGCTATTCACATAATAGAACTGCCAATATTACCTCTAAATATTCATTGCTCATGAAAACCATATGAAATTCATGACGTCACCTATGCCAATAGATGACTTGAATGCAAATTTACATAACTAAATAATGGAGGGGGCAACACAACCTTTAACAAGACAACTACATGGTTATTTTTGTCTCAGCCATGAAAGTAGTGAATTATTTTGGTGGCTTGCCTACTGATCAAGTATTATGCCATCAAATACGTTCTTTAAACAATTTAGAATGGCCTGGAGTACAATGGTGCTTTGCAAATTGGAAAAACTTCCCAGCCACTATCTGGAATGAAAAGTGTTGACATCTTAAAAAAATGATAGATCATATAACATCCCCAGGAAGGCAGCCTGTGCTGTCCTGGCAGACACCTATCCTGCTCCCATTATGCTGACTGTCCTGAGGTGGTGAATGGGCATTACTCCTCCATCGTCCCCGACTGTCTCTTTGCTTATGACCATGTGTTGGCAATCTCTTGTCTTTGCCAATCAATCAGATTTGTCTTTGCAGATGTCAGCTGCCAAGCCCATTCTACACAAGTCATAGGCATACAACAATTTTCCCTTAAATGAACAGGAGAGTCTTCATCAATAGAGGTTTCTATCCGTCAAATCATGGTATGAGGGAAGGATTGCTAAGACAAATCAATGTATTGTTATGAAATTTGCTGACCTAGCAGGGATTTAAAAGCACATCTAGGATATCCATCAAGCCAAATTAACTGGATCCTGACCTGGATGGACAATCACACTTTGACTTAGATGATCATAGGTGCTGGTGGCTTTTAATTACTTTTAGTAGTCTTGAATGATTGGAAAACTCTATTGTACTAGCAGAGAATATGTTTCTGCTTTGATTTCATTGTTGGGTTCAAATGTGAAGATGAAAGGCGACACTGTTTACTTCACTTTACACTATTTACTTTAGACTATTTCATGCTACCTTAGTTTATCCTGCTTTACTTTACTCTACTTCATCTTATTGGGCAGAGGACAGGGAAATGCTTTAGATCCTTGATGGACCAGCTTCACTTTTAGTGAAAGAAGCGATATTCCTAACCATGTTCTCAACCTGGATAACTGGGGTGAGTGTAGTTATCATCATCTTTATTACCATGAGAAGAAGAGTAGAACTACATATTAAAGGATCTTTTAAAATACTCCAACAAATATATTTCCTTGTATTTATGGAGTGTCCAGATCTCATAAGATTTACTGAGGTCAGCAGAAACCTTTAGAGCACACTGATAAAGCAGCATTGTAACACAGCTGGACTCAATCTCTCATCCAGCACACACCCTGGGGAGCTGGAGTTTTGGCTTGGAAATGTGCTATAGTGCCCTGCTACTATTTCCACTAAGCAAAAACAGCCTTTCCTTCACATCTCACATGGAGCAAAAAAGCTTGCTGAACAAATAGTAAAGACTTCCCCTAATCTAACTATGTTTTTTTTCCTTTTTAGAAATAAAACACTGTCTCCCATCACCCCTGCAAGTTTATTCTGGCATATTCAAGAAGTAGGTTATGAAATACATCATGTAAGTCTGTGTTGGCAACTTGAGTGGAAAAAACCCATCTGCAACTTACAAATCTTATACATTCCAAAATATAGCATTCTCCACTGTGAAGGGGAATTGGGATCTTTGAACAAGGGATAACTTTGCCCTTCAAGCATTGAGGTAATCAAGTAATTTGACATATTCCCCTATAGTACAAATTGGGGTGATAACGCAATATCCAGGAATCCTGCAAATAGATGGCCAAGGAAACCCCTCAACCTACCCACCATTAACATCCATCACTGTGGCAGCACATTTTTTCTTCAATTTTAACAAGTTTATATAATGGGGCATTTTGATTTTGAGTGAAATTGTGATTCAGATTAATGCAAATGCTTTCATTATTAGATATGCATAGGATACTCTCTCCCTTGCAACTGGAGAACTGAATAAATGAAGCCTTTCAAAGTGAACCTATAAGTTTATAGCACATCTCTGGAATAACGCAAAGCAACTGCTATCAAACGAACTGAGAACAACAAATCTGGAGTGCATTAAGTTTTTATTCTACCAGTTTCTGGCACAATACCACAAAGGAAACACTGGATAGGTGCCAACCTCTTCTACAGTTTCAAAATAATAATAAAAAAGAAATCTCTTTTAAGTCACATGGGGCTCTTTCAGCTACTTAATGGAATAGATTCTAAACCGCCCCAAACTAGAAGCCAAAGAAATATTGCACAGCCTACAGTGATATCCTTCAATACAAGACATTTTTCCAGAATTAGATTTTCCTATGCCCTCCCCTTCTTAAAGTCTGGTTTCCATCAACTCTCAGATAGTCAGGACTTACACATCCATGTGATGACCAGCACTCTGTAGTCCATCCCCCATTTCCTTCTCTATTGCGCTCCATTCACTAAAGGGAAAAAAAGTTAAATAAGAAACATCACACATGAAGGGTGAGGAAGTTAATAAGCTGCATCCTGTTAAGCGGGTCCTCCCCAGGTGAAGCTATATATGCACAAACCACCAAGTTATACTGTTCTTTGCTAAGCTGCCTGAAAGCAGTAGTGCTCTTATTCAAGCTACGAATGTAAAACATACCATCCTATCTCTAACATCTGTATGCATCAGAGAGCCTTCAGAATAAGGTTTGTTTGTATATCTAAAATTGAGACATAACATCACCTTGAATTATAGACCTAAAAATAAAATGCCTTCTCCAGAATTTTATGTCTTACTTATTTCAAGATTTTGCTTCACCAAGCTTTCAGATACAAAGAGAGTATTATGGAATGTGGGGTGTGGAGAACTTTTGTCCCTCCTAAAGTTACAGTATCTGTGCTTTCCCCCCACTATTTACTCAACATGCAACCATAATGATGCCAACTAATTTATCTAAGAGGGTGCCAATACCCAAGTGAAAAATATTATCAATATATGCTATAGATCAAACAAATAGCTTTGTAGTGAAGAATTGTGCTGTGGTGCATGTTATACCTCTAGGTTCAATTTTAACTAGGAACCAACATGGTATAGTGCTAGGGTTGATATAGAATTGGGGAAACAGAGGCTTAAATCCACACTTAACCATACATTTCATCACTATTTCCTCCCAGGCTAATTTCCTCCCAGGATTGTTGTGAGAATTAAATGATGACCAACAGATTTTTAAAAATATAAATAAGTAAATAAATAAATGAGACAAAGCAGAGAATGTCAATGAAAACATTTTTGCAAGAGGTCTAACAAACTTCTAGTGGTGCTTGGCCATTTGTGCTTGCCATGTTATGCTAGATATACTGGCTTAAGGAAAGGGAGGGAAGAAATCTCTCTCTTACACAGGAAGGAGGGAAGGTGCAGGACAGTGAATACGACGCACCCCTGAGAAATATAGGGAAGAGGGCAATTCTGACTACAATATAAATGAATGCAACAAAATCAGATAGAGTAGTTCTTCTTGGATTCAAATCTGAGCCAGAGGGAAAAAATCTACGGGCCATGTCTTTACCCTATTTCAGTTTCTGAGTGATGATTTATGAACCCGGAAGGTACCAATACATATCTGGTTTCATAGTGAAGAAATGTGTGTCAAGAAATGGAGAGTCCTCCAACGCAAAGCCACTGAAAGTGGTGATCCCCAAACATCTATTAGTCGTTGGTGATTTTCCAGGAAAAAAAGAAACACATAGTAGTAATATGGCACAAATATGATTCCAGTCCCTGGCATCTTGGGCGAAATAATCTGTGAGTCCCCCATACACACAGCACTCCCCAAAACCATATTGTGAAGTATATAATCAAAGAAGATTATTTTCCTTTTTATATTGTCATCCGGTCTGGAACAGGATTTTGAGATGGCAACTGCCTTTTAACTTTACATTAATAATCCTCCCAAATCAACAACTTTAAAATATGGAGATTCTTACACTGAAATCACAGTAATTGTTTTTAAAGTGAAATAGCTGAAACTAGTATAAAAATCTTGAAAAACCCCTAACCCAGCCCAAAGGAAATGAACAGTTAATATTGCCATATTCAACACGAAGTAAATACAAATGACACCGATACAGTTAATTCTAAAAATTCAAAACGCAGAGAGATGCAGCTGAAACTGATTAGCCTGGTGGTTTAGATTAACTATTTATAGAAAACAGAAGGTTTCATAGTATCATAGTCAGATTCTTTAATTTTCCAGTAAGATGGAAAAGTTAAGTCCCCAACCAGACAAACAAATCATACACAAAAAACACTGCATTTGGGATGTCTTAAAACAAAAGAATTTTGAAAACTATCATTACATAGATGCATTTTACGATGGTGACTTTTTGTTCTTAAAACACCATCCTTTGTCGCCTTGCAAAGATGTCAGAAATAAGTCACAATCCATTCAAAATTGCCATAATCAAACCAGCCTCGGACACATAGCATGCAATAGTAACCAACCATTGTGGTCAGAAACTGGCTGTGTTTTATTCTGCCAAAGTATAAGACATAGCCAAAATGCTTAGCATCAGCCTCCTGCCTTGTACATTGTTTCTCTGGTAGCTGCGAGCAACGGGGACTGTGAAAACCAATCAGGTTTAGCTGTGTTGGCAGTTCCAGAACAGGTTGAGGAACCTAACCTTTTGCAGCTACTGTCATTTTCTTTTTCAGATTATGGCTGTAACTCATGTCCAAAGTGCATTTCCTGTTTGGAAATGGCAAGTTATTTTGCGAAACCCAAGGAAAGGAGTTCCAAATGCTTTCTGGCAGCATTTACTGACAGGAGAGTAAATTATATCATTTAGGGGACAAACCAAATATGGCACAAAATGCAATTTCAAGTGGCACAAATAAAAATGGCAGGTGTAACGAAGGCCATAAGATCTCAGAACCAGAAAGGATATTTGAAATCTTTTGTCTTCCTCAACATAATTCCAACAATTACTCAAAGTCACAAAGGAAGGAAGTAGATGTGAAAGGATTTTTCCCCTCTAGAGCAAAACACTCTAGTGTGGAGGACCTTAGTGATTCCCAAACTCTGGTCTCCCAGGAATTTTGAACTGCAGCTCCTAGAGTCTCTGACCACTGGCCAAAGTAACGGGGGCTTCCAGGAGATGAAGTCCAAAACATCTGGAGGAACAGAGTTTGGGGATCACTGGTTTACCCTGATGCACACCCTCATATCTTTTCTTGCTTTCCAGGAACACCTCCAAAACAAGGGAAAAGCCAGTGTAGCTTCACCCATCCATCAGTGAAACTAAAGCTGCAACAGAGTTTGCTCCCTTATTCCTTTCCCATTCTCTTTTCAATATACAACATGGCTTTTACAGATCTTATCTGTACGGTGCCAAAAAAATTACATACTGCAGAGGCAAACAATAAGATTATGGCCTGCTGAACATTTATTTGGATTTATTCTTTCCTTGATTGTTTCTGATTTGCTACTTTTCTCTATTTTATATTTGTTTCATACTCTGACTGTGGAGCTATTAAATTACTGTTTGCAGTCATTTGGAACATTCACATGGTCTGAAAAGGTGGCATATACTCTCAAAATAATACTTGAGGACAATATATTTAAAACCTGTTTTAATCTCTCACCTGAAAACTCTCCCATAATTCCCATGGACTTTGTAAACCCCATAAAGACGATCTGCCACCCTCTAGAAGAATAAACAACTGTTAATTTTCTATCAAATTTTCAATTACAGCTTTTAAAGAAAATCCAAATGTTTCATTCAATTAGGGTTAGTATACCAGTCTAGAAAGCAAAAGTAGTTAAGTATGTTATAAAATGATGGAGGACAAAGTCAGACGTTATCTTCCTGCAATAGTTTTCACACAAACAAGAAAATACTTGTTTGAACCTAACGTTTTCTCTTAACTGCTCCAAGTTACATCTTGATCTACCAGTACATACTGGTGGTCCCTAAGTTATGAACAAGACAAGTTATGCAGGTTTGTTCTTAAGTTGAATTTGTATGTTAGTCTGAAAAGGTATATATTTAAGTATAATATTAGCCCTATCTATCTATGGAAAACAAGGACCGGTGATAAAACTTCAGTGGAGACACCTTTTCGCCATAACTCTTTCAGGAGTGAATTTCCCTTCCGAATGGTAGATTTCTCTCGCTTCCTGTTGTCTCACCCATCTCACTCAGCTATGAGTCATTTGTAAGTCAGATGTTTGTAACTCAGGGATTGCCTGTATACTTTTATATCAAAAACATACATTTTAAAAATTCTTATTTGGTCTCATAGAAAAGGTTTTAGCTTTTTAGTATTCAAATGTTTTTTATCCAAATGTTCTTTTATTTCTATGCTAAATTTTTCAATGGTCTAAAAATCTAAGAAATAGATTGCCTTGACAAAGAGATGCCAACACGTCTGTAAGCAATCTGCTCTGAAAGTTTCATTTCTCTGACCAGTGTGATAATTCTATTTTTTTTAAATACACCTAAAACCAAGAGTCTGGCTCAAATTCAAAACAAGCAAGGCATCTTAGGAAGACTAGTGTTGTGCCCGCACAGAAACCTCCTCTGTTTTCCTCCTTATTTAGGAGAGGTTAACCTGCATATTGTAAATAGCCATTATGGGAGAGATCCGGAGTTAGCCCCTTTATAGCCCCTTGCAGAATCTTCCCCAGGGGCATGGCCTCTCAGCTAGATTCAACTGCATCTCTAGAAGTCAGTCATTAGACCAGGAGGTGTCAGAGGAGTGAAGATGCTAAAAATATTCCACACCAAGGTTGATAGGCAATGGTTGATCAATTAAATAGTTAAACAATTAAATAGTTAAAACAGTTGGTTCTGTAAGCAAAGTGGCATTGCTGAAGACCCGTAGAACAAAGAAGAAAACACAACAGACAAGTAGGCAAATATCATTGTTAGAGCAAATCCCCAACCTTTTAAGAGACTTTTTGCCAGTTAGATCAGGAGGAGTTGATATTTGAAACTTGCTATTGTTTTATTAAAGTCTTCATCAACTGATCCTCTGAGCTTATAAACTCTATTCCCAGTAAGATCGGGACACCTCCATGCAAACAGCTTGTGGGGGCAGAACAACTAGGGTTATATTAACTATTTTTAGCTCTGTAACATACAACCTGAAGACAGATACAGACAACATGTAGAGTATGTAAGTCAGAAATTTCATAACTGAATTTTTCAATCTATGTTATCAGCTTCCACTATTAAACCCAAGGGTATATTTAAAAGACAGTAACAATTCTTTACACCTTGCAGAACATAAAACAGAAGTGTATCATGACAGCACACACTTCTGTCCCCAGTCCCATTACAGGCAGACTACAAAAGTGGTGGTAAGGGTATGGATAGATGAGCTCATAGCTCAGCCGGACATTCTTCTGGCTGAGATCCAAGAAAAACAAAGTGCATATGTTTTTACCATTGATACTCCAGTGTATATGAAGGCAATGGATGAGACAAAGTTCCCGTAATGCTGCTAATTGGAGAATAGGGATGGTTCAGGAGAGGTTAAAGGCAACCCCCCCCCCAATCATCCAGACAAATGAATCTCCCATTTTGAGTACCACGAAGAAGTACTATGGTTCCTCCCTGTTTTTTACCACTGCTTTCAAAGTATCACACACAAACATGTAGCTCTTGCTTATATCTGTCGCTATCATTTCGTGTAGCTCATTTCACAAGCAAATTTTAAAGAAAGCAAATCACCACTTCCAAAACACAACACTAAAATTAAATCATTTTCAAGTCAACAACGTCAATTTAAGATTGCACTCATCAAAATCCAAAGAGAACACACTTACAGCTCTGACTCTTAGAAGGTGTGATATGACAGCCTGCAACTCATCACTGTAGTGTTTAAGCTCTGTAAATCTCCTGAGAATGTAAGAACAGAGAGAAACATCATTAGAAGTCAGGGGTGTGATTTCCTGAAGTTCCATGACAAGGTAGAATTTTTAAAAAATAACATAACTAAGTCTGACATGTTTGCATAGACTTATCTCTGCTTCCTACAGGATAAAGTAACTATTTAACAGAGCAACTCCATAGAGAATTTGAATCGGTTGAGCATAACCTGAAATTTCATTGGTCAGTCCGTACCATGGCAACTCAGTTCTGCAATAAGATTCTGAAATGAAATTCGGTACATTAATTCAGTCAACAAGTTTAATTTCAAATGCAACCCCACAAAAACTCTGGTGTCCATTTTGAAGAGAAACAAACATACTGTAATACTCAACTTTATTATCATGGAACTGATTATGTACATTTGTGATATACCTGTGTTCCTTTATACATGTAGTACTGCTGAGTCATGGAACCCCTCTATACCTGTGTATTTGAATTTTGTGGCCTAAATGTAGAATTCTGTATTTGTCTCTATTAAATTTCATTTTATTTATTTTTGACCAATTTTCTTGTTTAAAAAGCTCCTTTTGAATTCTGTTTTGATTTTCTAATGTGTTCGCCTTTTTTCCTAAAGAAAGGGACAATGTATGCCCTTCTCCACTCCTTTGGCACTTTATACTATACTTGCAAGCTTGGGCTACACATCTGGACTCTTTCTTTTTGATTTGGGAAACATTAAATCTGTTAATGACTTCATTCAGCACTCCACACAGATGCCCAAAAGGAAACTCGCAGCTGAAATGCAAAGGGGTCAATCAGAAATCTCCCAATACCATCTTCTAGATATGACCCCTTAAGTAGACATGGAGTCACTAAAGCACAAGGTATTCAATGTCCAAAAAGGATGAATGATATCCCACTCTGTCTTTCTACTAGGCTATGTCACCTACTAAGGAAATTACTAGCAGCTTCAATTGTTTTTAATGTACTGTATATACTCGAGTATAAGCCGACCCAAATATAAGCTGAGGCACCTAATTTTACCACAAAAACTGGGAAAATGTATTGACTCAAGTATAAGCCGAGGGTAGAACATGCAGCAGCTATTAGTAAATTTCAAGAATAAAAATAAAAATAAAAATCAATAAAATTACATTAACTGAAGCATTCGTTTTTGAATCTATATATATAAAGGAGAGACGGTCGTGCAAAGGACTTTATGCACGGCCAAACTACGCCCCCCCAGAAACGCCTAATCCAACGAGACACAATCCCACAAACCACAAGGTATTGCCATCACACAAAAAAACCCACCTTCCTACCTTCCAACCCCCCAAAATCAGCCCCAAAACCGCCCATTGGCTCCCCGTTCTGCGCTGGCCACAAGCGCAGAACAGAGCGAGAGCCATCGCAAGAGGCGCACTCCAACCCCCACCACCCCACAACGCAGGACAGAGGCTAAGCAAACACACTGCGCACTCTGACTCCCCCAACCCATCCCATCCCCTCTCTCCCCACACACCAGCAACTTCACGCCACACCGGGCGGCGACCAACCCTCCTCCGCGCCTCACAGAGGGAGACCCGCAGCCGCTCTCCAAAGATCGGTCGCTTCTGGGGCTCTCGGGGAAGCAGCACTGAAAGACCCCAGAAAACTACAAAAAACATGGCGCCCGAACAGCCGGTCCGAAAAGGCTCCGACGGAGTCGATCCAATCAGGAAAGGGTCCGGCCGGAAACTGACACCCAAACAATTCCGAGCATCAGTTTCCGGCCGGACCCTTTTCCTGACGGAATGACTCCGGTCGGAGCCTTTTCGGACGGACAGGAAGCTGTTCGGGCGCCATGTTCTTTTGTAGTTTTCTGGGGCATTTTCAGAGCTGCTTCCCGGAGAGCCCCAGAAGCCCCTCCTGGCCCCGTACCACAAGAAAATATGGCAGCCGCCACGGACGAGGCGTGGGACGCTGCCTCGCCGCTACTGCCCTCCGGATGGCAGAGGGTGAAAGGAAAGGACTGGTCGCTGCCGCCGCCTTCTTTTCCCTCCTCAGCCCCCTTTTTTTCCTCCATCAGCCTCAGGCCCTTTCCTTCTCCCCCTCAGCCTATGGCCCCAAAACCCCCTCCCCACGCCAGCCCCAGGCTCCTTCTCTTCTCTCCCTCTCCTCAGCCCCCTTCTTTTCCTCTCTCAGCCTCAGACCCCTTCTTCCCCCTTTCCACTCATGTGTATGTACACATGCACAAACATATACAGTACCATACACACGTATACATATATAAACATACAGACACATATATACATATACACACACATATACACATGCACACACCCACCAAGACCATAAGTAGCATCATTTCAAACCCTTACATACTCAGACTTTCCCCCATCTCCTAAATAGGGCACAGCAACGCGTGCCGGGTTCAGCTAGTATTTACATAAAACTGTAATTTAAGATAAGTCTGTCCAACTCTATTTTAACCTTCTTCAGTGTATATGTGCTTACATATCCTTCTAATAATAATAAATGGGGTAAAATAAAAAAATGTAATAATAATAATGATAGAGAAAAATAATAAATATAATAATAGAGTAAAATAATAAATGTAACAACAAGAAATACAATAATAATCTAATAATCACCATAGTTTATTTTAACAACAGTATACATTTGGGGGGAAATGCTGTGTATGTATCAATGAGAAAAAGTGGGTAAGACTGGCTTGGGAAGGGGGTAGGAAAGAAGGAATTGAAAGGGGTGTTTTAAAAAGTAAAATGAAGTAGAAAGGGGGTAGCTGGAAAAGTAGGACAGATTGGGGTAGGAAGGGGGCAACTGGGGAAAGGTAAAAGATTGAAGTGGAAAAAGAGGGCTAGAAAGTGGGAAAAGTTGCGGTGGAAAGGGGGGGTGGAAAGTGGGAAACTTCAGTAGGAAAAGGGGCAAGACTGAAATGGGAAAGAGGCTGGAACCTGGGAAAGGCTGGTAAGGAAAGTGGAGAGGGGGGGGGGCTGGGGAATGGGGGTAGTAAAGACTGGGATAGAAATAAGGAAACTACAAAAAGGGAAGACTGGGGTGGGAAAAGGGTGCTAGGAAAGGGGGGGGGACTGAGATGGGAAGGGAGGAAGATGTTGTTTGCGTGGGCCAAGGAGAGAAAAGCCTGGGGTTGCCTCCTCCTCCTTTCCCCTATCCCTAGAAGGGAGACCTGGAAAGCATGGAGGGGAATGGAAGCAGGGAGGTGGCTGCTTGATTGCTTCCATTCATCTCCCCACTTTCCAGGTGTCCCTTCTGGAGGGCGGGAGAGAGGAGGTGACCCCAGGCAGCTGGTGGATTGTGAGAGGGGAATGGAAGCACAGAGGAGACTCCCCCTCCTGTGATCCACCAACTGCCTGCCTGGATGGCCACCTGGAGAAGGAGGAGGACGAAGAGGAGCGCCCCTTCTCCTCTTCTTCCTTTTTCTTCTCGATGGTCAGCTGGAGCAGGAGGAAGAGGGAGAGGAGAAAGAGCAGAAGAGGAGCTTCGCCTGTGGGCTGCTGTGCTGCCTCTGCTGCTTGTTCTCTTCTTCCTTGGTCAGCCGGCTTCAGAACCTTGCCTCCAGGCTCCACAGCTTGACTCAAATATAAGCTGAGGGAGGATTTTTTAGCCCCCCAAAAGGGCTAAAAACTCGGCTTATATTTGAGTATATACGGTATTTTCTGATTCAACAACAGTGATCACAAACATTATCCAGTCTCAGAACAGGCTAAAATTAATCTATATCAAACTAATCCATGTTCTCCGATGTTGAACAACCACTACCTTCTCAGGCATCTTGATTAGTAAAATGATTACTTCCTAAGGTCCGAATGCAGTTCTTTTTTTAAAAAAGGAACTGCAATTAGATGCCACTTTCAAAGGAGCTGGGTTTTTTTCCCTCTCAAGAGAAACATTCACTACTCTCTGGACACCTTTGGTCACCTTCCAAATCCCTCATACAATGAAGGGTTAAGTAAATAAATAGTAGATTGAAACTCCCATTTGCAAGTACCCAAACTATACACACACAAAAGAGGCTCAGTTATCATATTAAGACAAGGAAACAGAGAGAGAAGAGTCTTAGCTAAACAAGAATATTCATGGTCTCACAGAACCTGAAATTCTGTTTAAAGATGCAAAACACAAGAGCAGCATGAATAGTAAAAGTGCAGGATAGATTTTAGTTCTACTCAAGAAGTCTTTTTAGTTATATTCTGAAGGTTATTCCCAAAAAAGAAAGAAGACGGACATCAGATCCCTCTCCAAAAACATGAACTGTAGATTTCTGGAGTAAGCAGTAATAATAAGATAGCCATCTGAACAACAAGTAGAATGGACTCATAAATGTTTTCCATAAATACTTTCAAGAAAATAAGTTAAAAGAAAACATAAGTAGTAAGCTAGACAAGCACATGGGGAGGGGGTAGATATAAGAAGTATATTAATTCCCACCTATACACAGATATTCATGAGCATTTGTCCAATTGTCCACCAATTCAAGCTCGATACGTGGTCTTGTTTGGACCCTGGACAACATTGGCTCTGTCACCTTCTTCACTATTATCCAGCCACAGAAGAGTTCTTTGTTCCATCTTAGCTATTTTGCTCTCCTCCTCATGAATTAGGACCTGTCTTTTTTATTTCTCTCTCAAGCTTCAGAGCTACAGGAGGGTAGAACAGAGCCACTTGAATAACTTCACAAGTGTTACCCAATATATGTCTCTCTGCCCCCTTTGTTCAAAATGACCACACTGGAAGCTTACTCAGGCACATAACAAGGGAAGAGGGGAAATCTGTAAGTTTGTGCTGAACTTAGTGAAAAGGTTTTCTAACCAGCACCCCATCTCTTCTCACTAAACAAACAATTTTCATTGGAAATAACCCTATACAAGTTTATATATGAGAAAAATAACACAAATTCTGCCTTCAGAGGGTGTTTGCTGACTTTGGACTTCTGCCAGGATTTGCAATAAGGGGGAAAGACAAACCACGATTCAATTTCCCTTTCATATAACACTGGGAACAAAGAGGCCTTAAAGGGTATTTAAAAACATGGGTAAAAGTGGCCCAGCGAATGAAATGGTATTAGAGAGCTTCCTTTACCAAGCATATGTTTCAGCTAACACAAGCAGAAGCACTAATTACAGTATATCAAGTAAACCGTTGTCATGTTTTTAATATTGCCTTCAAAATTTCAAGAGATGAGGAAAAACTTTGTTTTGACAATTTTGTTTTAAAGTTTAGTCAAAGTATCATCCAGATGTTTATTTTTCACCTATGAACAACAACACTTTTTATTATCTCGCTAAAATCAAGCTATTATCTAGAATGGGAAAAGCTCAGCACTAACTATTAAATCCATTTCAATGTGGATTTTTTAATACTGAGATTAGCAACAAAATTACAGCTGATAGTTTTTTCAAAGTTGTATTGTTTTAAAAAGAAACACATTCAATTTTTTTCATTATTCATTCCTCCAAGTGTTGAAAAATATGACAATGCTATCAGTTTCTAAACACTTCTCAAAATCAACTTTCTCAGTCACAACAAACCATCACATTTTACAGCAGAGATAGAACGTTGACATATTCAGATGTATTAGAGGCAAAACGTTTTAACTATGAAGTCAGATGAATATGTTGTCTTAACAGAAATAAATCTCCAAAGGCAGAATGAAAGAAAAAAGATGGTGGGATTGACAAGTCGACTGAAATGCACAAATGTTTTGTTTGTAAATTACTGATATAATGGTATTTAAGCATTCTTTGTCTTAGATTTTTTTTCTATAGCCTTTTATGTTTTACATAAGAACATAAGAACATAAGAAGAGCCATGCTGAATCGGACCTCAGCCCATCTAGTCCAGCATTCTGTATCACACAGTGGTCCACCAGTTGTACACGGGGATCTCGAGCAGAAGGGAGGGCAAAACCCTGACCTGCTCCCGACCCCCCACAACCAGTACCCAGGGAAATCCTGCCTACCTCAACCAACTCCGAGGTGGCACTTCAATGTCCTTTTCAGTAACTACCGATACACTTGGTATCCATGAATCTGTCTAATCCTGCCTTGAAGCTGTCCAGGCTGACAGCTGTCACAACCTCTTCTGAAAGTGAGTTCCATAACCCAATGACCCTCTGGGTGAAGAAATATTTCCCTTTATTAGTCCTAATTTTCCTACCTTGGAGCTTCAGGGAGTGCCCTCTAGTCCTAGTGTTTTGTGACAAAGAAAATAATTTTTCTTTATTCACCTTTTCTATCCCATGCATGATTTTATACACTTCGATCAAGTCACCTCTTAAACGCCATCTTTCAAGGCTGAAAAGACCAAGGCGTTGCAACCTGGTTTCATAAGGAGCCGCTCCATCCCTTGGATCATTCTTGTTGCCCTTCTTTGTACCTTTTCCAGTTCCGTTATATCCTTCTTAAGGTGCGGAGACCAGAATTGTACACAGTACTCCAGATGTGGCCTCACCATAGATTTGTAGAGAGGCAATACAACATTTGCCGACCTATTTTCGATTCCCTTCCTGATCATGCCAAGCATAGAATTTGCTTTTTTCACTGCTGCTGCGCACTGGGTTGACATCTTCATTGAGCTGTCCACCAAAACCCCAAGATCCCTTTCCTGGTTTGTCTCGGAAAGCTTTGACCCCATCAATTTGTAGGTGTAGTTGGGGTTCTTTGCCCCGATGTGCATGACTTTACACTTGTTTAGGTTAAAATGCATTTGCCACTTTGTTGCCCATTCACTCAATTTCGAGAGATCTTTCTGGAGCTCTTTACAATCAGTTTCATTTTTAACTACCCTGAACAATTTAGTGTCGTCTGCAAACTTTGCTACCTCAGAATTCACTCCTACATCCAGATCATTAATGAATAAATTAAAAAGTAACGGACCCAAAACTGTTTTAATAGACTTGTTACCGTAGTTCCACCATCTTTTCCATTCACTTTGGTTCTCAGAAGTTTGTGAGTTTTATACCCATCCTTGCACATTTCCAAAGAGAGACATTACAAATATAAAGGTTGTGAAAAATGTATATAGTATATATGTCTACTCAAAAGTAGGCTCTGTCTCAAATGCAGTTGAATATGCCAAAGTATTCTTAGGTCACACTTGTCTTGTTAAGCCCTATTAAAGGAGTTTAAACCTACCTAAATAAATATGCATACCATTTGTACTGTTAATGTTGGAAGCAAATTAATATTTTATATTGCTAGTTTTCACAGTCCCGAAGGGTTACAGGTGACAACAATCCTATTACAAACTGGGCACTGAGGATGAGATACATAAGTGACTACATTTAGCAAAGCTATCTGCTATTAAGAACAAAATCTAATATATTTAAGTGGATCACAGTTTATAGTAAAAGGGAAAGGAGTTTAACATGTGTAAATCTCCACCAAAAGAAGGGTTTTTACTCCCATACTTTTATAATCAGTTTGTATTTGGGATTAGTAGGAATTCAAAATATGCACCAAGAAATAAACCTTCCATTTCATTCAAATATTTGGTAATGAAAAAAGACACACTTACTTGTCTGGGTTTTTCACTCTGAAGGTTGCATTAAGAGCTTTTAACCTAGAATCTGCCTGGCAGAGGAACAACATATATAGAAAGAATTAAATTACAAGTAGCTAATAACTGACAACTATCATAATTTTAAAACGATCTTAGACATCAAATAAGGCCCATACTTATTTATTTATTTTCTTTCAAAACCATAGCATAAATAAGTATAAAACTGATAAGAATAGAAGGAGCCCAAGCGGTTAAATATTTCAGCGACCGCATTGTCTGTATCTTTAAACAATTCTTCCTCTACGGGAGGCAGGACATTGTGGGCAAACATACAGATGCAGAGTTGTTTATTCTGCTCCACAGTCGCAAAAGGTGGAGGATTCCTTTAGGTAGTGCATTTTGCCAGGTTGTCTTTTGATCTGCCCACTCCACTTCTGAGTCTTTCAGGGACTTCCAAGTTGCTCATTCTTAGTTTGCCCCTGGAGGCAGACCCTTATGGGAGGCGATCCAATTGGGATTTCCTGGTTTAGCTGCTCAGAGGGAGACTCTTGCTGTTGCTGGGGGAACGTTAAGAGGAGTGGTGGTTTTCTGCCAATAATTTCTACCACTGTGGCAAGTTTTGTTAGTAGTGGTCTAAAAATGAGGGAAAGGGAATCCCCCAAGTTTTGCCTGTCCTGTTTGCAGTTTTTCATGCATTGCGCAATCACACCCACTACTAACAAAGCATTTTGAAAATCTTGGAAAATTCCAATTTTTTTTTTGTGGAAAATTTCAAAGATCTCTTCAGAATTGAATCGCCAGCACCCCCTACATCCGAAATGAGTTTTGAACCATTTTTTTCCTTGATCAAACAAGCCTACTGGATATATTTCATCCTTCACAAAGTTATACTTATGACTTTGACTGAGAGTTACTACATTTTAAAAGTATATAATTACCTTCATCTGAAATCCTGTTTCATTCACCATTTCCTTCCATCCACCTTCCTAGAAAGTGAAACTGCACTTTAATTGTTATATTATCTTACGAATGTGAACATTATCTATGGGTAAAATCCTGAAATAAATAAATAAACATTAAAGATTTAACCCTGACAAGGTTCATGCCAAGAAAAGATCATTTATGAGCTCAAAGTTGTAAGTATCTGCATAAACCCTCGCTAATGCATCAGTGGAAGTGATTGGCACCAACACTTTTCACATTTACCAGTCTGGTAACATGTACTGTATCAGTAATCTGAAAGGGAAAGGAAAGAATGGAACTAATTGCTCCCGTTTACTAGAGCGTTTCAGCCTAGTCACCAAATTAACAGGATATTAACTCTTTAGCTCCCCTGTATAAGAGGTAAGACGTGTATCATTTATTTTGTTAATGGTATGAAAAGCAATAATGACAGACCCCTCACATTAGACAATTGAATACTGATTCCACTTTAGCTGCTTTTCTGGGCCTCACTGGGAATTCAAGCGCCCCTCTTTAAACTACAAACCCCAGGATTCCATAGGATGGAAATACCATAGCTGAAGTGGAATCAATGACTATAAGTGTATAGTGTGAAAGTACCATTACTCTACTTGTTCATCCTTGAGGTGACTAGTCATAGGCAAAAACAGAGGACTCTTTGTTTAAATCAAATATTCTGGAGGTTCCACCTTTTACCCAAGTGGTAGGAAAGATCAACAATCAGAAAGATAGCCAATCTGGCTAAGAGATGCTCATTCCTCAGGTAATATTTCAACGGGCTTCTGATTATTTCTACCCTATAAAAAGGAAATCTTCCGTTCTCTTTACTTGTTTAAAGATTTACAGTGAGTTTCCTTCATTACATCTTCCTGCAATGCTATTACTTTCACATTATCATTTTTACATATTAATTAATTAACTATATTTATATCCCGCCTTTCTCAACCCCAAAGGGGACTCAAGGCAGCTTACAGATAGGCAACAATTCAATGCCTTAACAACAATATACAATTAAAATAAACATTTAAATTAAAATTAAGATCAAAACATTACAATCACTACAAAACCATGCTACCCGCAATCATAGACCACATCATTCCGGTAGTCACTGCACATAATTCCAGTCCATCTATTGCACTATAGTTCTTCTTTGAAAGCTTGATCCAAAGCCCACTTTCTTTCTGAAAGTCAAAAAGGAGGAGGTGATCTAACATCAATGGGGAGGGAGTTCCACAGCCGAGGGGCCACCACTGAGAAGACCCTGTCATTCGTTCCCACCAATCACACCTGTAAAGGAGGCAGGACCAATTTTAAATGTGTGTCCTTTGTTTAATCTCTGTTTTGTGTATTTTACTATGTATTTTATAGAAATTTATTTTAATATGCATTTTTACAGAAATAATTTTTGATATGTGTATTTGTGGTATTTTTACAATGTTTGTGTGTTTTAATTATTCTGTAACCTGCCTCTAGCCACGAGGCGAGGCAGGTAAGAAATAAAATGATTATTATCATCATCATCCACCCATCCAGCTCATGTCAACACTGACTAGAAATAATTCTTGAGAGTTTTTAGGAAGGATTATCTCCCTTACCTTAAGAAGTCAGAAGATAACTTGTGACCTTCTGCAAGCAAAGCAAATGTTCTGCCATTGAGTTATAACTCCATAACTATCATATACTCATAGTTATATATAGGTTTTTTTACCCTAGAGGAGATGCTTGGCTGCAGGCAGAGGCATGCACATACCTGCAACCACACACTCTTCCAAGACATTTTAAGGAGGCTTCCCATTTCCAGGAATATGACAACAAGGCTAAAGGTCAGAAAAAACAAACTGAAAAGACCTTTTACTAAAATGAATAAAACCATGGGAAAGAAAGGCTCCAACAGGAAAAAAGAGGGAAACAGAAACCGCAGAGAAGAACTAATCTCCTGAACGATCAAGAAAACGAGACCCTCCCCAAACAACGAAAAATCAGAGACCTACTACTAAATATGTACCCTTCATGTAAGTCCCAACTTAATTCCTTTATGGACTGTTCTAGGGGCCATTTAGAGGGAATAAACTCCATCTTGGAGTCTGATAATCAGGGCCTGCCAGAGAATGGCTCGACCGGGCTCTCTATCTCTGCTGAAGAGAATGTAACAAAGGATAAAGAATATGCTTACAATCTCATGGCTAACCACTGCACATTAACTACAGAGACAATACTTGCTTTATTTGAATGGATCCAGGCAATTAACAGATCCATAGAAGAATTGAAAGCCTCCTTTGGGATCCTCTCAATCTCCTCTCACAAACACTTAAGTAAAACACCCAGCATGTCTCAGACTGATAATGGGGTGCAAGATATCCCCCCAATGTACAACCTAATTCTCCAAAGGAATAAAATAGTTCTCTCAATTGACAATAACAAAATTCAATGGCATAGGTGTTTTCACAAGAAATCTGTGATTATATGCTCTCAGCATAGGTGTTTTCACAAGAAATCTGTGATTATATGGTCTCTATCCCTTTTATTGAGAAGAAAAATCTCTCCTTATGACATTACCCAAATCTCCTGGTTGCCTGATTTCCTTGGAAACAAAAGATTTATTCTGACATTTAGGCAAGAGGACCTTGTGGTCATGCTCTTAAAGAGAAAACATTACCTAAGAGCTCTTGGGATTATATTGACAAGGGTTTGTCAACACTCAAATTAAGGCACTTATTACTCAAGAGATGTGTTCCAGGGGGGAAAGAGTTGAGAAAAGAAGTCTCAATAACATAGACAATGCTTCATCCAACAGATATTTAAATGCTAATTATCCAAGACCTGCCCAAAATAACTCACAGGGAGAAAATGGATTAGATGTGAACAAAGTACCCCGCCATTGCTCCTCTTGTGCGTCCTACCATTGCCAAGTATCCCAGAACAATGCGGGCATGGCCAACACCAAGTCTTTGGCAATCCCACATGAAACAGAGACAGGATGTCTGGATAACCCCTGTAATTCATCCCCCTCCCATAACCCTCCATTTCTGGTGCATCGAAGTCATTCACCACCAGAAAGAAACTCACCAGAGAAAGCAAAATCTCCCAATAAGTAGAAAAGGAGACTCTGCACAACCCAGGAACAATTCTTACAAACTCATGGGAGTTCCTCTCAGCAGATAAAAACTGTCCCACAAAACTCATGTCCTTATGAAGTTCAGCATCAAGAAGCAGTGTCCTTAAAGGCCACTGACCTCGGTACAAAACCCAAAGAAAACTTAGTCAAGGGCAATGGAAAGATTCACATAGTGGATACACAGAAGCACAAAGCGGGGGTGCTTGCACAATACAGAAAGGCTAATAGTAAAGGCAAACCACGAAATACAAGGGGTACATATACAATACGTATAAGTGGATACAACAGTGATGGGCTAATAATGTGGTCTCTATATTAGAATAAAGGTTACATTTCCACACTGTTCATTGCTTGTAATGCATATCATGAATGAATTAGGAGAAGCTGGTGGATTATATATAAAGCATTTATCAAAAAGACACACGTATTTGCAACTACTATGTGAGTATTCCAATGGTGTAAAGCTAAACCATCATATATGGCATATATATGCGAGCAAAAGCTGCCATGGAGATTGTTACATACATAATAGAGAACATGCAATATTATTAGCATATACTATTGGCATATATCATACAGGTTCAGCAGGAGTACAACAATAAATCAACACATACAATGAATATATAACAATCACAGATGCAAGCATGCATTCAATATAGCGTGTCTTGATGCAAACCGCAAGGTAAATGCCTGGGCATGCAAAGCGTCAAGTCAAGTTGCTACATGGGCGTCAAGCCATAGTGAAGCCCTGTTGAAAACCTACCACGGAACGCTCCGCTGCTTGACGCCCATGTAACAACTTGACTCTAGCCCTGACGGAGCGAAAGATCCGCGAAACGGCAAAATACTATGGTGCCACAACACGTAGAGCCGTTGGCAAGGCTTCCACCATTGGTGTGAAGCGTCTTCGCCCCCCTTTGTGGTGCTACAGCGTTCGGCACAGGTTCCCTGCCGTCTTTGCAACTAGACTCCCTATTACAGCAGCTTGCGACGTTTGCTTTACGGCTAAACACCAATTGAATCCTTCCCAGGACACAGCGGACTGCAAGGACTGCTCCGCGTGTCTCTCAAGTCTGAGTGAGTACCCACACGGGAATGTGGACCCTGAATTTGTGCAGCAGGCACTAGATATATCTAGACATTGACTGTGTCCCATTCCTGGCTCTTTAAACCAACCCCCCCCCCCAAAAAAACGGCGGAGAAGCCGCAGCTTGGCCGCTTTGCATGCCCAGGCATTTGCCTTGCGGTTTGCATCAAGACACGCTATATTGAATGCATGCTTGCATCTGTGATTGTTATATATTCATTGTATGTGTTGATTTATTGTTGTACTCCTGCTGAACCTGTATGATATATGCCAACAGTATATGCTAATATTATTGCATGTTCTCTATTATGTATGTAACAATCTCCATGGCAGCTTTTGCTTGCATATATATGCCATATATGATGGTTTAGCTTTACACCATTGGAATACTCACATAGTAGTTGCAAATATGTGTGTCTTTTTGATAAATGCTTTATATATAATCCACCAGCTTCTCCTAATTCATTCATGATATGCATTACAAGCAATGAACAGTGTGGAAGTGTAACCTTTACCCTAAGATTCACATAGTGACCATTCCATTCTTCGCCCAAAATCCACACCACAAGTTCCAAATCCACCAGCGTCTGACCACCCCTCCCCAATGTTGGAAACCCAATCATCACATTCTGAGGAGGGAGCAATCATCCCCAAAACAACTGTATAAGCCTTCCCAGAATAGGCTGAGATTGGCTATTGTCTGAATGTATGACCACGTTTATAGATTGAGTGAAATTGTTTTAATGGCGATGTGGTTTTATGCTGGGTTTTAATGTATTTTAATATGTTGTTGTAGTTGTTTTTAAATTGTATAGCATGGAATTTTTGCTGTTATGCTGGTCTGAGTCCCTCGATAGAGGTGAGAAGGTCGGGGTACAAAAGTTTTAAATAAATAAATAAATATGCTATGATGACTTAGACAGCATTGCTGCTGACCCTCCAACAGATCAGAACTGACTAAACCAACCCTCACAGTTTCATCAAAATGAAGATACCTTTGAACTTAGTGAGGTCATGAATTGTATTAAGATCCTGATGTGGAATGTGGCAGGGACAGGGGTAAACTCCAATGTTGAAATGGTTAATTTTCTTAGTAGTTTTGATTTAATAGCTTTGCAAGAATCAAGGGTGGCAACTGCCGGGCTATGATATTTGGTATACGAATGCCCAAAAATCAAAAAATAAAGGGAGAGCTTCTGGGGGTCTAGGAATCCTGTTGAAAACAGAATTAAACTGGAAAGGAACCAAACTATATGAGGAAGATGATTTACCACAAGTTCTGGTTGTAAGGTTCAGTTACAGGAATAATGATCTAAGAGTGATTAATGTGTATATTCCAATTCTCACATCCCCATACTACAGGCCTGAACTTTGGGTGCAGTTAGAACTCATTATTCTGGACATCTCACTCCTCCATCCACATGCTGTAATTATTCTGTTGGGGGACCTTAATGCCAGACTAGGCTCTTCACCCGTGGCCCTTGCGACCTCTATAGGCCTACCCAGCCCCCTTGCAAAAGGGATCCCCTGTTGGTCTTCCTGTGACACAAAGACCAATGCAGCCGGTGCAAAACTTTTATCATTAACCAGCAAATGCAGCTTGCTAATCCTAGGGGGCAGAGATCCTAACTTCAAATACCTCTTCACATACCATGGCATACACACGAGCAGTGTACTTGATTTCATCTGTGTCTCTGTAGGAAAAGACGATCTCTTCTCACAAATTGAAGTCCTCCTCAGAGCAGATAGTGTCCCTCAAGCAGTCAGTGTTAAGTTCAGTACCCCATCAGACCTTAGAATTACTAATGAGTCAGGTCGTTGGATTACAAACAACACTGAGGTCCAACTAAATAAAAGAATCAGGTGGCATAAGGTCAACACTGATGCTATAAACAGGTCCCCTAATTCCATAGAATTCGCAGATTGGACAGCTACAATACAAGCCCCTTTTTCTGACTGGATGGCAGTTAATACGGCGTTCGCAAACATATGCAGCCAATTACGCTACCCCGTTAAATACAAAAAGAAATAGAGATGATTGGTTTGATACTGAATGCCAATCCATCAAGAAAAGTCTTAAGAGCCTAATGAGAAAGGTGCAGTGGTCTCAGTCTAAGACAGTATATAACAATATGTTAGAATCGAGAAGGGAACCATCAGAGTGAAAAAGAAAAATCACACAGTATCCATTTAGAATGAGTTAGAATTCACAGCTAAAGAGAGGAACACAGTTCTCTTTTGGAACTCAGTAGCTGGAATTCTTAAAGAAAGGAAATATGCATTTGATGCCCCTATCCCAGCTGCCAATTGAGAGAAGTATTATCTACAACTGTTTGCCTCTTCGTCCCCTCCAAAGAATCATGTCACTCCTAGTATAGACAGTTCCAAAAACCTGCCAGACTAGCCCCTGACAACTGTACAGGAAATAAAGAGAATAGCTCAATATACATAGAATTGTGGTTAAAATATAGTGTTTTCAGTTTTGTTTTTATTTTACTCTAGAGTGTATGAACATACCTGGGTTAGAAATGCATTAAAAATCTTCTCCCGGCAAAGAACAGGATGTGATGCTACACGTAGGAGAAAATTTTCCAAGCCAATTCTTCTCCTTTCCACAAAATCCGGATCCATGTTATCAGCTGATAACTTATGCCAAACAAATTCTGCCTGCAAAACAAAGGAAAATGTTAACAGTAAGACTATGTCTATTTCATATTAAGGTGATGTAAATAAGTCAAATTCTCCACCAAATGAAAAAAAAGCTCAATTACTATAAATTATGCTAATTGTATCAGTTAATACATTTTAATAGAATTTGACTTGGGGCAAAGACTCTTGTAGTTTCGCATTCCAATCTCTGAAACTGCTGCTCAAGCTCAGTTTTGAATGTCCACAGGCCCGGATTACCCATAAGCCCACCCTAGGCCATGGCCTTGGGCAGCACTTTTGGGGGGGCAGCAGATCCGGACCCCCAATTTAAAAAAAATCGAAAAAAATTTCGAAAAAAAATTTCAAAAAAATATGGCGGCGGCGCAAGCGCCACCCATGGCCGCCCCCTCCCTTTGCACGAGGAGGAAGGAAAGCCTAGGTACACAGCAAGCTCCTAGGTACAGAACCAAAAACAAACGAGGGTATGTGGCAAAAGCTCTCAGTGAGTTTTTGCCACATACCCTCGTTCGTTTCTGCAGGAAGGAAAGCCCCACCCCCAGAGCCGATCCTCCCTCCCTCCTTCCTAAAACCGGCCTGAAAAGGGCGATTTCGGCCGCTTCTCGGGCCGGCATGGTGGCTTTAGGAGGGAGGAGCAGCCATGGGGAGGCCCCGCATCGGCTCCGGGGGTGGGGCTTTCCTTCCTCCTCCTCCTCGCACCGGCGAGGAGGCGGGGGCGGAGCAAGGAGGGGCGGAAGCAGACCCTTTGGCCTAGGGCGCCAAAAGGGCCTAATCCGGGCCTGAATGTCCACACTCTTACATGTCACCAAGCACTGTCTACACATGGGCAAACTTATCCTTAAAGCAGTGGTTCTCAACCTGTGGTCCCCAGATGTTTTGGCCTTCAACTCCCAGAAATCCTAACAGCTGGTAAACTGGCTGAGATTTCTGGGAGTAGTAGGCCAAAATAACTGGGGACCCGCAGGTTGAGAACCACTGCCTTAAAGACTCAAAGACTGGAAATAGCTTTGAAAAATTATTATAAAATGCAAAAAAAACCCCCAAAAACCCTGAACTCTATGCTTAGGTGATATTCACTGACACGATAAGAGTGAATCATTAGATAAATGCTCAGATTATATATTTGAGTTTTAACCTGTGCCCTAAACCACTATGTGTTGGGTGAAAGGATGCATATAGATACATACCCTTTTTTCTGGCAAAGGTGGCACAATAAGATGTGGGTAGTTCACAAGCAAATAATTCCTCAGCAGCTCAAATTCACTATATCGCCTCCAAAGAGAGTCTGGGGGGGGAACACTGACCTTCGCCCTGTGAATCCACGGCCCTGAAAGATATGAGAAATAATGGTAAATACAACAGTGCCTAATTTAGCCTTCACGTTAAACAAAGCTTCTTAAAATGTTCTATAACCTGCTTCATTTCTTTTGCCTAAAAGACACCAAAGAAAACAAGGTAAGAAACTGTCAAACCAGATACTTTAATTGACAATATAAATTCTCCTTGGTTTCAGATAAAAGTCTTAACTTGAGCTTCATTAAGACTAGACTGTTTTTTAAAAAAATCAACTGATACTTTTAAAATCATAAGTTTAGGTTAGTGGTTCCCAACCTGTGGTCCGTGGACTACTGGTGGATCGCAAGAACAAAAATATAGTCCACGGCCTCACCATTACTACACCATTGCCTCAAAACCATGCAGCAACAGGAGCAACTGGTCTCGCAAAAGCCTCTTATAGTGCCATGGTAATGGGGATGTCAGGAGGGGAGTGGCTGATTACCCACGAAATATTACTACTACCACATCAGCTATAGATTATTAAATATGATTTTCTGTCGGTGAGCAGATAGTGACTACTGGATGGCATATATCCTGTATTAGAAATGAGAGCTGATGTGGTCTATCCAATGCTATTTTCTAAATCAGCTCCCCAAATAACCAAACCAAATCTAGGGTTGCCATTTTTTGATATAAGAAATAAGGGACATTTACGGGATTTTTCACAAAAATAAGGGACACTTCATTAAACTCAAACATTAGGTAGAAATAGTTTTATTAACAGAATAAGATAATGATTGAAACTCACAAAAGAAACTGACTTATACCCTCTTAACAGTACATGGTATGTTTCTGCATGCTTTGTCATGCAGAAAAAACATCATTACAACTACCTAATTTTCTCCATCTGTATTTAGTACTTGACTTTGCTGACTTTAAAAGTGCACTGTCTAAACATTAAATTAAAATAAATTTTTTAAGACAGTACATCTTCATGATTATTATGTCAATAGTTAATGGTATAGTATAGTATGGGATACACAGCATTGTATAGTATTGGGATGCACAGCTAGGCCTATTTTAAGAATAACTCTCAAGCAACCAGAAACTATCTTTATCCAACATGATCTCACATTCCCCGGCCTTGGGTAATGGTTAATTAGTCTACTGTACTTTGAAAAAGTCCTGTATCGCCTCTTCCTTCCAACGGGGACGCAGGCTGCCCTGCGAATTGGAATCCCCGGGCAGGCATTGCCGTGGAAACCGCAGCACACACCTTCCTCTGGTCAACCCCGCCCAGTCCTGTCCTGCTAGTCAAAAATAAGGGACAGGGCCTGAAAATAAGGGACACAAATTTTAGGGCCAAAATAAGGGGCGTCCCTTAGAATAAGGGACATATGGGAACCCTAACCAAATCTAAAGTTGACCAAGAACTGATTTGTGACCCTTTTGGTACTAATGTTATCACTGATTTTGACACAGTCTGAATAAGGATTATGAGCAAGAATTATGGATGAATTGAATCATTCACTTTACATTTTTAATCTGTTTATTGTTCTATGTGTTTAATTTGTTCAACTGTTTTAATCGTTTTCAGTTTATGGACTATGTTTTATAGTTGTTTTTAATAAGCATTGAATCTTAACAGATCTGTAAGCCACATTGAGTTCCCTACAGCAGTGCTTCCAAACCAGTGTGCCATGGCACACTAGTGTGCCGTGAGCGATCATCAGGTGTGCCGTGGGAAATTGGCACTCTCCCCCCTCCTAGCAGTCCCCTCACAGGTTTCCAAGAAACAAATTGGGCCTCTCCGCTTGGAAATGATTTTTTAAAAAACTATTTTACTGGATTTTTTGAGAGCCCCCCCCTCCCCCCGGAACTGTTTATAACAGCTTCATGACATCCATAGTTAACTGGAAGCAAGTTTCACTCAGGGTGAAATTTTACAAAGGTCTGGACAACAAGCTCTATGAGGAGTGGCTTGAAGAGCTGGGCATGTTTAGCCTGAAGAAGAGAAGGCTGAGAGAAGACATGATAGCCATGTATAAATATATGAGAGAGGAGGTCATATATATGTTGTCTTCATCGAAACAGGCCCAGGTTCACACTGAGTGTATAAATACATTTAAAAACACATTAACTATATGTATTACTGTGTTAGAGTGTCATTTTGTGTCATTTTGGTTGGTGGTGTGCCCCAGGATTTTGTAAATGTAAAAAATGTGCCGCGGCTCAAAAAAGGTTGAAAAACACTGCCCTACAGGGTGAAAGAGGTGGGGTATAAATGAAGCTAATAATAAAAATAATAATGTTGGGGAGAGGTCCCTGGTCAAAAAAAAGGTTGGGAACCCCTGGTTTAGGCAGATGAGCTATAGTTTGCTTTTATTCCTGTAGTCAGCACTACTGAAGTTTTCATCATTAAGTAATGGAAAACAGTCAAAAATATGGCATATGCCATAAAGCTTGAACTACACAGAAGCCAAGATGCCTGAGACTGTTATACTTTTGTCATATCATGAAAAGATGTGACTCACTACAAAAGGAAAGAAAGCTTGGGAACAAAGAAGAAAGTAGGAAAAGAGGAAGACTACAACCCAGGTGGATAGACTCAATGAAGGAAGTCGCAGCCCTGAGTCTGCAAGACCTTAGTAGTGTTGTTCTTCAGAGGGAGACTTGGCTGTCTCTCATTCATAGGGCCACTATAAGTTAAATTCAACTTGACAGCAATGAAAAGCAAATGGCATGTACTTCTCAGGGAAAGTCCACAATTCTCCTTCAGGTTATTATTGGTTATTCATAAATATAACTTTTCCAAAATAAATATGAGACGAGACTGTTTTGTTAAACATCATAAGTCCCCAGTCAACCTAATATGGACTTCAATTTGATCAATTGGTCAACATAGCTACACTGCATCTTTGTCATCACAATAGTCTTCCGGAAGTGCACAAGCTTCCCTTTAATTTGCCACCACAGTGCATAAAGACTGCCATATACAGCAGGTCCAGATTAGAACTGAGCAAACAAAATTATTTGGTTAACTCTGTTCCATACATGTACATAAAAATCACCAGCTTGCTTTCTATGTGCAGTTTTTTCTATATAGATTTATGCTTACTATGGCAAGTACAGATCTGCCATCCTTCCAAACCTAGAAGCTGCAGAGAAGGCATGACAACTGTATGGCACCCCCACCCAGATCAAGAGTTGAGCAGAGGCGTGAAGATCTACACCAGAAAACTGTTTAATTGTTGTGCCGCATGATCTGATCACTGATACTCTTCTCACCCTTTTTCTTGAACAATAAATTGGCAGGGTGGGAGTTTTTTTTCAACTACTGCTTGGCAGCAGAACTTGAAAACCCTCCTTAACCAAACGAACAGCTGAAGCTGGTGTTCTCTCTGCTTGTATTTTTATAAAGAAAGAAGTGGTGAGTTTCCTTGTCTGTTATTTGGCAGTCTCTCTCATTCATTCTCATATCTATCTATCTTAATATATTAAAAAGCTTCTGTGCGACGTGAGTAGTCTAAAAACAAAAAACCACTGAACGAAAACACACCAAATTTGGCCACAAAATGCCAAGCAGTTCAAGTTGTGACGAACAATCAGAAAAAATAAAAAATACAAAGACAATAACTTACAAATCTAAAAACATTTGGAAGAAAACATAGAACAAACGAGTCGCTTGGCCGTTTCTGAGGGTTGACTGCCACCTCCTTTGCCCCCCCCCCCCCCAACAGAATGGCTGACTGGCTTATCTGGAGCCTCAGGTCAAAAGAGCCACACCAAAACCACCTCTTCTTCCTCCTCCTCTCTGCCCCTCAGCACGTGAAAAGCTTATCCGTGGAGCCCCCGCCATAGGATCTGCCTGCCGCTTCCTTCTTTTCCCTCCCTTCCCCTCCCTCCCTTCCTTTCCCTTCCTTCCATGCTTCCCTCCTTGGGGGCTCTGCACTGGCCGCCCCTCCCTCCATTCAAACCTCCTCTTCCTCACTCCTCCTCTTCACCCACAGGGAAGAGAGCAGTAGTAGCAGCAGGGCTCACTTCCCTCTGCCTCCAGATCCCTCATTGTTTGAATCCACAGTTCTCTCTGGATGTAAGTGAACTACAACTCTAAAAGTCAAGGTCAGTGCCCACCAAACCCTTCCAGTGCATCCAGGAGACTATTAGTAGTAGTAGTAAGTAATAATAATAATCTTTATTTATACCCTGCCCCATCTCCCCAATGGGGACTCGGGGCGGCTCACATGAGGCCAAGCCCAAACAACAAATTACAATAAAATAAAATCAAAAACATCAGCAATAAGGTTAGGTTGCTTACCTGTAACCGTGTTTCTTTGAGTGTAAGGTCTGTGAAATTCACACAAGTGGGTTTACTCCCGCGCATGCGCAGAATCTCGGACATACTAGCTAGAATTAAAGATTTACATATGCCCCTCCCACTCCCCGCCCTCCCCTTATCCCCCAATGTAGCTACCCAGGCAGTTCCTTACCGCCAGACAGCAGCAGGAACCTAGGCATGACATCAGAGGGAGGACGGGTGGGTTCTAGGTGAATTTCACAGACCTTACACTCGAAGAAACACGGTTACAGGTAAGCAACCTAACCTCCTTCTTCGTGTGGTCTGTGAAATGCACACAAGTGGGTGACTTAACAAGCTTATGTACCTTGGAGGTGGGTCATGCCACACAGGAAAACAGGACGGCTCTGCCAAAGGATGCATCCTTCTTCGCGAGAACGTCGAGCTTGTAATGGGCTGCAAACATCGAGGAGTCACCCAGGTAGCAGCCTTGCAAATTTGTCAACAGAAACACCCCGCAAAAACGCTTGGGATGTAGAAACAGCCCTTGTGGAATGGGCTTTAACACCAACAGGCAATTCCTTATGGGCTAACTGATAAGCCAATCGGATTGCTAGGACTATCCAGGAAGACAAACGTTGAGGGGTAAGGGGAAGTCCCAGGGAATCTTCCCTATATTTGAGAAACAACTTGGGGGATTTCCTGTAAGGAGCAGTCCTATGTAAGTAGAAGGACAAGGCTCTCTTAACATCAAGGGAGTGGAGGGCAACCTCCAGAGGAGATGAGGGTTTAGGAAAAAAGGTCGGGAGGACAATGTCCTGAGTCATATGGAAATGGGAAACAACTTTGGGAAGAAAAGTGACATCCGTCCGGAGGACCACTTTATCTTCATGGAATCGAATGAAGGGAGGATCAGAACGGAGTGCTGTGATCTCACTGGCTCTTCTGGCCAATGTGATGGCCACGAGAAAGGCAGTCTTCCAGGACAAATGGGAGATGTGGCAGGTTGCCATAGGTTCGAAAGGAGGCTTGGAAAGTTGGGAGAGGACGAGTTCCAGACTCCAAGATGGAGGTGGAGGAGAGACAGGGGGAAAAGACTTTTTATAACCCTGTAGAAACATGCCCACCATAGGGTCTTGGAAAAGGGACGGTAGGCCAATTTTTTTCCTGTACCAGGAAAGGGATGCTAAATAACATTTAATGGAAGAAAGGGAAAAACCTGTCGTGGAAAGGTGGAAGAGGAAATCTAAAACAACTGACGTGGGGGCCGACTGTGGCAGATAGCCCAACGGCTGGACAAACGCACGGAACTTGTCCCATTTATAGGTGTATGCTTTCCTGGTGGAAACCTTCTGAGCTGCCTGGATGATCAGGCGGACAGGGTCGGAGAGGTGGGACAGGGCCTGATCCTCCACGCTGTAAGGTGGAGAGATGGAAGGTCCGGGTGTAGGACAAGGCCTTGTTGAAGGGAGAGGAGGTCGGGATCTAATGGTAGACGGAGGAAGTCTCCCTGAGAAGCCTGAAGAAGGGGTGTGAACCACGGTTGACGCGGCCACCAAGGGGCTATCAGGACACAGTCCGAGTTGTCGGACAGCAACTTGGCGACCACCCTGGGCAGGAGTGGAAGTGGGGGAAATGCATAGAGGAGACCTGGAGACCAGTGGTATAGGAATGCATCTCCTAAGCAGTCTGGGGATGCGTGAGGTTGGAGTCTCGCGCAATACCTGCGGCAGTGGGTGTTGAGGTGTGATGCAAATAGATCTATTTGGGGGGTGTCCCAACGCCTGATCAATGATAGGAAGTGGCGGGGACTGAGCTGCCACTCGTGAGTGGTGGACGACGTCCTGCTCAGTGAGTCGGCTAAAGTGTTCTGAAGGCCCGGGAGGTGGATGGCCTGGAGGAACGTGTTGTGGAGGATGCACCATTCCCATATCCGAAGGGATATGGAGAGGAGAGTGGGAGAACGGGTGCCTCCTTGTCTGTTGATGTAACATTTCACCGAGGTGTTGTCCGTGAGGACTTGAACCACCTGGTTGGAAACTACGGTCACAAACGACCGGAGGGCCTTTTCCACTGCCGTGAGCTCTAGGGCATTTATATGAAGTCTCTTCTCGTGGGGAGACCAATGACCGCTGATGGTCAGATCCTGGAGGTGGGCACCCCACCCCGTGGATGACGCATCTGTCATCAGGGACAGAGATGGCTGAGGAGGTGAGAAGGGAAGGCCCGAGCACACATTGAATCTGTCTGTCCACCATGACAGGGACTGTAGGACATGGGCGGGAGGGTGGAGAATCATGTTCTGGTTGTCCAGTCCTGGCTGGAACACAGAGAGAAACCAAGCCTGGAGGGGGCGGAGGCGGAGGCGGGCGAACGCAGTGACGTTCGTGGTGGAAGCCATATGCCCAAGGATAGACTGGACGGTCCAGGCGGAGCACCGACGGGTGGTTTGGATGGCCTGGATGGAACGGCATAGATTGAGGAAGCGATCCTCTGGAAGGTAGGCCCTCTGGGACACAGAGTCTATGACAGCACCTATAAATTGCACCGTCCGGGCAGGTGAGAGGTGAGATTTTTCGTGGTTGACAACCAGTCCCAGGCTCTGCAAAAGAGATAAGGCATAACTAATATCAGACGACAGCTGGTCACATGACCTAGAACAAAAAAGCCAATCGTCCAGATAAGGGTGATGCCCTGTTGACGAAGGTGGGAGGCGACAACCGCCATACACTTGGTAAAAGTCCTCGGGGCCGTGGAGAGGCCGAAGGGAAGGACATTGAAAGAATATGGGGCACCGTCCACCATAAAGGTAAGGTATTTCCTGTAGGACTGCCTAATTGAGATATGGAAGTAGGCGTCCTTAAGGTCAACAGTAGCCATCCAGGCTCCCTTCGGGATGAAAGGGAGGATGGAGGGGAGAGTGACCATCCTAAATTTGCGTGGTCTGATGAATTGGTTAACTTCCCGGAGGTCCAAAATGGGCCAGAGGCCACCATCCCTTTTGTCTACAAGGAAGTATCTAGAAAAAAAGCAAAACTGGAGTTGGTGGGATGGGGTCGGAGAGATGGCTCCCTTAAGGAGTAGGGTGTCAATTTCCTGCAATAAAGAAAGGTAAGTTTGAGTAAAAACAGGTTTGCCTGGAGGTGGAAGGGATTGAAACTCTATGGCATAACCTCGGTGGACAATGTCCAGAACCCACTTATCGGTGGTGATGGACTGCCAGATTGAAAGGAAGGGTCGTAACCTGTCAAGAAACAGGTTAGAAACGGCGTGTCTTATTGTTTGAGGATCTACCACCTCGGTACTGACCCCTGAACGGAGTACCTGGACACTTGTATCCCTGTGAGGGGAACTGCGGTCGCTGTCCTCCTCTGTAAGGAGCGGAGTTGTAGTAACCACGAAAGGACTGGTGGTGGTAGTAGGGACGCCAACGCTGTCTGTATGATTGATAGGGATAGCTGGGCTGTTGGCCATACTTATTGAGCGTTTGTTTCATTTTGTGGGAATGTTCCAACTGAGAGTCTGTCTCAGGATTAAAAAGGCCAGCTTCATCCATAGGGAGATTTTCAATCAGTGAGCGCTGATTGGATGACAATGCTGCGGATCTCAGCCAAGCATGTCTCCTAAGGGCAACTGACCCGGCGATCAGTTTGCCTGAGGTGTCAGCGCCATGTTTGGCCAAATCCTTCTGTAGGGTGGCCAGAGTGAGGGCTTTCTGGTGGAAGGCCTTCGCCATGGGTTGTTGAGATGCTGGAAGAAGGTCCAGATATGGGCCTATCTTGTTCCAGAGGTATGACTGATAGACGCTCATATAGACGCCGTAATGTGCCATTCTTCCTGACAGACATGCTGAAGAATAGAATTTCTTGGCCATAGCATCAAGCTTTCTACCTTCTTTGTCCTAAGGAGCGGTCTGGTTACCTAGGATCGGCTTAGGCTGAGCGTCGGTCACTATTGAGTTAACTTTCGGAAGCCTGGCCAACCACGGGGTGGTGGACAGATCAATCCGATATACGTTCTCTGCCCGCTTGGACGTGCTGGGAACGGAGGCCGGGGCAACCCCAGTGACCTTTAATAGTTTGACCAGATAAGGAATGGTAGGCAGCATGGTAGATTGTTGAACCTGCTGCTCAGCAGAGGTAAAGTAGGGGTCTTGGACCACATCTTCAGACTGAGGGGGCTGGACACCTAAGGACCTGGCCAGTCTGATCAGAAGTGCAGAGAATTTCTTGTATTCTTCTACCTGCTGAGGATCAGCCTCAGAGTCAGGCAAAGGGGGAATGGGAGTAGCATCAGAAGCAGTCTCTATATCCATGTCATTTCCATCATCAGGAAGGTGGGGGGGACTGGGCAAGAGGAGCAACTGGGAGGGCAGGGGCCTGAGTGGGAGGGGCTGGAGGAGGAGGTGCCACGGATTGCAGGGCATAGGAGGGAGGCCACGGACACCGGTAGGCCTCTGGAGGAGGGAATGGCTCAGGGGGAAAGAACTGGCCATAGTAAGGAAAAGGAGGGGGGTAAGGAGGGGGGTATCCATAAGGATACCCATAAGGTTCCCAAGGGAGAGCTCGGTCACCGAGGCCCTCCTTAAGAGGGCTCTGTGACCGAGCATGCTCTTCTAAGGAAAATCGAAGAGGGGAGCGCGGCTGCGCGGCGCTCCGGAGACCGGCGCGCGTCCCCGTGAAACGGCGGGAAAGCAGCAGCAGCCTGCAGGAAAGGCGAGGGAGGCCGCGTGGCGCTGGCCTCCACGTGCCGCGCCCTCTCGGTCTCCGGGGAGAAAGAAAGTGAAGGAGGTGCTTGAGCGAGCTGGAGAGGAGGTGAGGGAAGCTCAGGCTCGGGGACCGGGGAAAGAAGCAAACTGGGAAGGAGTTGGGGGAATTTCAACCCCCAAAAAATGAGTGCTCTCTTCATCCAGCAACTGCAGCGTTTCAGCTGCACATAGAGGAATAGGAGGACTGGGGGGCACAGAGCCAGCCAGGAGCCTCTCAGTATTTTGTGCCATAACACCAGGACTGGAGGGCACAGGACCAACCAGGAGCCTTGGAGTTTTTTGAGCCAGAGGCTCCTTAGATTTTTCTTTCAATTTGCCAGTTTTGGCAGCTTTTGCTTTTTTCTTCCGGAGTGGCTCTATGGCAGAGTCAGAGGCCAACTCACGGATGGCACCTTCAGTCACAGCACTCAAGGGGCTGGGATTCTGAGTCCCAGTGGGCAGAGAGGGCTGGCTCATGGAGCGAGAGAGCCCAGTCTCTGAGGAGAGCAAAGCCTGCTCAAAAAGGGTGGCTTTAAGCTTAGAATCCCTGTTCTTCATGGTTCTATTAGAAAAGGTCCTGCATATTTTGCAGGACTGGGGAATATGGGATTCTCCCAAGCAAAGGAGACATTTAGGAAGTCTATCCTCTTGGGGCAAGGTTGCTCCACAATCAGAGCACCTTTTGAAAGAAAGAGAAGACATCTTATCTGATAGTCGAGGCAATCCGTGGACTTCAAACAGGAGCTAGCAGTCAGAGATCCTTTCGCTGGCTAGGCGGAAAAGGAACTGCCTGGGTAGCTACATTGGGGGATAAGGGAAGGGCGGGGAGTGGGAGGGGCATATGTAAATCTTTAATTCTAGCTAGTATGTCCGAGATTCTGCGCATGCGCGGGAGTAAACCCACTTGTGTGCATTTCACAGACCACACGAAGAAGAAACACAATATATACATATAAATAAAAAGCAATATATGAGATATCTAAAATCTCAAAAACAGGGCGGGCCACAGGCAACATATAGTATGATATGGGGCAGAAAGAATGAGAGTGCCTGTCATAAGTTTGACGTACTGTTATTGTTATTGTTGTTGCTCCTGCAGTAATTCTATCTCCCTGCCTGGCAGAAAGGGGGCTGAACGAGATGGCCTTTGGGGTTCCCCTCCAATTGCCTAAGTCTAATAAAAACAACAGTGTATAATAATGTAAGAGTAATTCTTTCTTCCTGCCTGGCAGAAAGAAAGGGGCTGCTGGACTAGATGGCCTTTGGGATTCCCTTCCAACTGCCTAAACCTAATAATAACAACAATAATGTATAATAACTATAATTCTTTCTTCCTGCCTGGCAGAAAGAAGGGGGCTGGACTAGATGGCTTTTGGGGTTCCCATCCAACTGCCTTAATCTAATAAGAATAATAACAACAACAACAATAATACTGTGCACTGATGATGATGATGTATAGTAATAGTAATTCTATCAGCAGAAAGATGGAGGCTGGACTTGATGGCCTTTGGGGTTCTCTTCCAATTGAGTCTAATAATAATAATAATCATCATCTCCTGGAGTGACTGCAGGAGCAAGGAAGAACACGGTACTCAACATTTGTAGAAGTCTACACATACACACACTATAAAACAGACTATACCTAATACTGTGCAAGAATATAGTGCACGATAAGCACTTTTAAACATTCTCTTTATCTTCCGGAAAGCCTCTTGAGATGGCTGAGGGAAAGCTTAGGAGCAGTCAGAGAAAGCTTTGCAGAGATCTAGTGTGTGAATATAAATCATGAGAGTGATGGTATTTTGTGTACTCTAAATCTTCAGCAACATGCACATACTTGATTCAAGCTGTTGGTATTAACCTTTAAAGTCCTAAAAGGTCCATGTCTAGATTAGTTCAATTAACATCTAGGATTGTATGTAAACTTGCAGAATAGCTGTTATCTATTTTAGATGCACAACAGAAAACATTTTTTCGAAGTGCAGTCCCATATCTGTGGAATGCCTATTTTTCCACACGATTTCAGAAACAGGCCAAAATGTTTTAGGAGCTAAGCTCTACAGAAGTGCACAATATGGCACCTTTAATGTTACTTTTATTTCTAAAGAGGTTTAAATTGATACTAGGATGGTATTACACATTAGAAAACTCAGAGAACATCTGTGAAGAAGGAGTCTATAAATGCTGCAATTGAATACATTTTGCCTATACTAGACTGTCATTTCAGTAAATATACTACAGAAACAGTTCAAATTCTTTTGGGTGACTTTCAGTCATTCTTCTTAAGTGTTTAGGTTAAGAGATATATTAAAATGGAAATCTGGAATTCTTCATTGCAAGGAAGTAAGACAAGGTAGGCAAAATAAGAGGCATTTACAATCCTGTTAAACATTTTTCCATCTGGCTATATTTTGTGGCTATAAAATATCTCTGATGGGAGAATGCTTCTCCCCAGGAACTCTGCTCTACAAAGGAAGTTAAACCCACAAAAAGTTCTCATTATGCTGAATAACCTCATCGTCATTTGATTTTGTTTCAGCCACACTAATAACTTCATCTCCAAACACAAGCATGGCTACCTCGATCTCAATTACTACGATAATCACTTGTTGACATTTAGTCTCAATGTGTAATTGCTTTGAGAAACACTATGATTCCTGTTACGCATTCTGACAAGAAAACCACATGCTTCCCCTCTTAATATTGCTATAACAATGTCCCTTATTCATGGACTAAACCAAAATGATGGAGCAAAAGCGGAAGAAAGGGGTTAAAATCTTGAACTCTCACCTTTTGATTAATATTATGGTAAGTAATTTAGATACTGTAACTGCTCTAAAAGCCACATTTATTTATCTTAATGAAGAATGCCAAACTAAAACAGTGGGTGGGAAAGGGTCACAAATTTCTACTGTTATTTAAACTAACGATCTGAAATGAGCCATTAAACTGAAAGAATCTAAACATTAGAAAATAAAGGAAGTACCTCAAGTGTATTTTCCAGTAAAAATTTTAAAACCATTGACTGCATGAATAAAATATTTCTACTATTTTAGTTTTTTAGATAATGGAGAAGTGTTGCTGCTGCCTCATTTGAACATAATTCTGTTTGTTGTATTAAAAATACTGAAGCTGCAAATCTACACTCGTTTCTGTGTAAAGAAATATTCACCCAAACCCACATCTTCAGGTTTTATTATTATTTTAAAAATTCCAATACATTAAAAGAGGAAAAATAGTCAGAGAAAGAAGAAAATAAAGAATATATATATTTATAGACAAGATACAGAAGAAAAGGGAATTTATACTGAATTTCACCTTTCCTAATGATAGGAATACATCCTACTATATGTAATAATTTCTCTGGTATAAACATTATTCATAACATTAAGTTTAATCAAGCCCTTGAATTATTGAAAACTACATTTTTCCTCTTTTTTCTAGCCCCCTCCCAACCCCCCAAACAATACAATCTTCAAGGGCTTACAATCTAAAAAACAGAAAATCTCAACGAATAAAATATTTTTCTTTTTATAATAATGCATTTTGTCCCCAACACTTAAATTTTCTCAATTTTTTCCTTTTTCTTCAAGTTTCTAATGGAATATGTTGACATGGTGGTTGTGAGAGTGGTCCAGCATTTCTGTGTTCTCAAATAATATGCTGTGTCCAGGTTGGTTCATCAGGTGCTCTGCTATGGCTGACTTCCCAGGTTGATTTAGCCTGCAATGCCTTTCATGTTCCTTGATTTGTGTTTGGGCGCTGCGTTTGATGGTCCCTAGGTAGACTTGTCCACAGCTGCATGGTATACAGTAGACTGCTGCAAAGGTGAGAGGATCCCCTTGTCCTTTGCTGAAGGTTTGCATTTGTTGGATTTTCTTGGTGGGTCTGTAGATAGTTTGTATGTTGTGTTTCCTCATCAGCTTCCCTATGCTGTCAGTGGTTCCCTTGATGCAGTCTTTCTCAACCAGTGTGCCGTGGCACAGTAGTGTGCCGTGACAGACCTCCTGCTGTGCCACGAGAAAAGCTCTCTGCCGCCCTTCCTCCCCCCTCCTGCCGAACTCCTGCTGCTTGGGGGAGGAGGAAGGGCCGGGCAGTGGCGAAGAAAAAGAAGGGACCAGGGTGCCGCCTCCTTCGGCCGTTTCCCCAGCCAGCCTCCAATCCATGACTCCCACCATGACTCTCGCCCCTCGCTCGCTGAAGCTGCGTGGAGGAGGAACCCCGCCCACTGAAGCCCGTCCACCGCTCATGCTCCTCCTCTGTAGAAGAGCTGAAGCTGGGGGGGGGCAGGGCATGGCGTGGCCTGGCTCTGCCCCCTCCCTGGCCCGGCACTCCCAGCAGCTGCTCCAGCCTTGAGGGGACAGTGCCAAGCCAGCATTGTGCTGGCTCTGGCACCGCTGGCTTGGCACTGCCCCCTCAAGGCTGGAGAAGCTGTGGGAGAGCTGAAGCCGGGGGAGCGGGTGGGGCATGGCGCAGCCTGGCTCCGCCCCCTCCCCAGCTTCGGCACTCCCAGAAGCTGCTACCAGCAGGCCACCATCCCCCAGCCGTTCTTTACTGTGTTATAGTGTCATTTTGTGTCATTTTGGTTGGTGGTGTGCCCCCGGATTTTTTTAATGTTAAAAGTGTGCCACGGCTCAAAAAAGGTTGGGAAACACTGCCTTGATGTATGGCAAGAACACTTTTCCTCTGGGTGGATCATTGTCTTTACTCTCGTGGCTTGTTCTTGGTCTTGAAGCTCTTCTGATATCTGAGGTGGAGTATCCATTTGGCCTGTAAAGCCCAGTTTAGATGGTTCAGTTCATCTTGGAGGAGGTGGAGTTCACAGATTCCTTTTCGCACCATCTGCCAAGGCTTTAATGGTACTTCTTTTCTGACTTGGGTGATGGAGTTTTTATGTAGGTATCTCTCTCTGTGTGTAGGTTTTGTGTAAACTGTGTGACCCAATTGTTGATCTGGTTTGCGGATGACTAGGATATCTAGAAAAGGCAGCTTTCCTTCATTTTCTTTTTCCATGGTGAATTGGATGTTTGGGTAGATGCTGTTAAGATGGTCCAGGAACCTGTTTAGTTCTTCTGATCCATGGCTCCAAATGGTGAAAGTGTCACCCACATATCAGAAGCATATAGTGGACTTTTTTGTTACGGTTTCCAGGGCTTGTTTTTCAAAGTGTTCCATATAGAAATTTGCTATGACTGGGCTGAGAGGGCTCCCCATAGCTATTCCATCTTTCTGTTACTTCATTGTCTCACTGAAAGTAGCTGATGGTGACAATACATTCAAATTTGAATTTTAAAAACTTTATATTGACAAACAAGCAAGCCACATAAACTCAAACTAAACTAAAGCAAAGGGGGATAAAAGCAATGAGATCTTTTCTTATAGGTTTGCAGCACATCATTCTGTAATCTTCATACCATTCTACACTCCCAGCCTTTAAACAATTCAAGACAGTCTTGACCACATTTTCTAGCATACTGCTTGCATTTAACTCCTGGTTCTCTACAATGGCATGCACCCCCAAGGTGATTTGCAAATAATTAACAGCAGCAGTACTCAAAAACAATATGTATACTACACCCTGTAGAACAATTACAACTTGTTTCATTTCCTTACTGTTCAACAAGTGAAAAAATATACTAGTTCCCTTTGGCAAAAGGAAGGTCTATGGGGAGAACGGTTTGGAGGCCATCAGAATCAAATTCACAATTTTTATCGACAACAGTGTCTCTTGCAATCATCATTACTAATCAAGACATATAGCCTCATATAACAGAAGCACTATTTTTTTCATTTAATTCTAAAAGAATAATAAATGAGATTATTCTCACACTAGGTAAAACACAGATTTCTTACAACCAGTAAACCATTATGAAGGGAAGTGGAAGCAAACTGGTTCCATTAACTATACTGTGCACACAAACTGGACATAATATGGCTCACTTCTGTATAGGCTGAATAGAATTGGGACTATTCCAATTGTTACCGCTTTGGTCCTCCAAGTGTTTTTGGCTTCAGCTTCCAGATGCCCCAGCCAGCTTTGAACAGTGTCAGGACTTCTGGGAGTTAAAGTCCAAAACATCTGAAAGATCAAAGATTGGGAAGCATTGCACTGATGGGTATTTCCGATTTTGCTGACCATAGAGAACAAGTTATACACATGTGAGTCTTTTTTAAAAAATATACTGTTTGTCCCAGCAAAAAGAAAATATTTTGTGGCACCTTGAAAAACTATCAAGTTTTTATGAATTGGAATCTACGTCATTAGATTCTAAAAATCTCTGATGGCAGGTTATACACATGTCTATCAATGAGGTTAGTGGGAATGGGGAAAGATTGTGACTACTGAGATCAAGTAGAAATGAAATGTAAAGAGTACTGAATAGTGAACTCACAGTCTCAGTGCCCACAGTAGAATCTGACACCACAGTCCTAAGGACAATAGTGGAAATCTCTGCCTCAAGGAAACACTATGGACTTTCTATGACAGCAAGAATGGGAATAATGAGACCCACCAATGCTATTCCTGATCCCCCTAGAACAGTACTCACCAACCTTTTTTTGACTTTTTTTAGATTCTACTTGGTTATTTGAGGTACTGATTCAGAAAATTGCATTGGATAGATCACATTAGCTCTAGTTTCTGATATAGAACACATATGCCATCCAGTAGTCGCCACCTGCTTGCCCACAGAAAACCATATATAATAATTTAGAGCTGATGTGGTAGTAGTAATCTTTTGTTGGTAGTCAGCCTCTCCCCTTCCGACTTCCCCATTGCCTCGGCACTATAAGAGGGTTTTGCAAGGCAACAGTGTAGTAATGGTGAGGTCGCGGAGCATATTTTTGTTCTTGTGGAGCACTGGTGGTCCATGGACCACAGGTTGGGAACCACTGCCCTAGAATCTCCTGAAATTTCTTATAAAAGCGGTTAACAATTAGAATAAAACCTTCAAAAACATCTACAGGGCACAATTCTTAAGTTAAACCAACATTTGAGAGTTCTCCTGAAATTACTTAACCCATTTTCTGCTGAAACTGAAACCATGGGGACACTCTATATTGCCCACGCCTCCTTTAAAGATACTTTTAGAAGACTATATACATAATTCCTATAGCATACAAACAATTACATAAAGCAATGGATTACTTTAGGAGCTAACTTGTTCTGTTCTGGCAGGACACGAGAGGTTTGGTTTTTTAAAAAAACACGAATGCTACATTTGTCTCAGAGAGCTATTCACATTTTAGTGCAAAACCAGTCATTCAGTTTTAGTATCAGTGTGTTAACTCATTTCAGTTATCAACACCATTTCTCCCTCTCCTAATTACAGCATTTTCTATCTTCTAACAAAACAATTAATGGCCTTTGTTCTAGAATCTGCACTACCAGCAAGCTTTTTTCAAAATATTTCACACCAAAAAGAAAGGAATACAAAAAGAAAGTCTTTGGGGTCGGCATACTAATTTTCACTATCCTTTCTGGATACATGGAAATGATGTTTCTGCATGAACTACAAAGTGGTCTATCCAAATAAAGCCATGGTTCCACTTTATTCTTTTCTACATCTATTTGTCTTTGTTTCCAGATTATTTTTTTTCTCTACCCCACTTCCCCTATGTCTTTCTGTCATCTTTCGGTCATAACAGGCATTCAGTATTTGGTTCACACTGTGTATTCAGTCCTAATTTAGGATGTTTTAGAGAGAGGCATCATCTTAACAATATTTTTCCTAAAGATGTTCTGTATTTCTGTAAATCTTCAGGGCTCCCCCATTTCTGATAACAGGTTTTCATGTTGGGTACATAAGGCTTGCGACTCCCAGGTGGGACCCATTGATCTCTCTCTGTGTCAAAACCATTTTACAAAAGAAAATACTTATTTCTTCACAAAAAAGAATTCAGAAATTTAAATACCGTATTTACTTGAATTAATGCTCACTTATTTTGACTACATTACCTTGCCAAAATTGGGGTGTGCATTAGATTCACGTTAATATTGTAATCTTAGTGCCAAATCAAAACAGGAAAGTGCTTCAGGAGGTGTAACTAGAGCTTTAGGACGTCATGTCTGAATAAATGGCCAGAGCTCAATTAAATAGTCAGGGCTCAATGCTATGCAGTCCTGGGATTTGTAGTTTGGTGGAGCATCAGCAGTCTTTGGCAAAAAAAAGGCTAAAGACCTTGTCAAACTACAGCCCTCAGGATTCCATACCATTGAACCACGGCAATTGAAGTTAGCTGATTCTACAGCGTAGATGCACCCCAAGAATTTCTTTTCTATCATTGGATGCTTTAGTATTCTAACACAACTGTTTATAATGAAGGAATTCTAAGCAGGCAGCAACAGTAATGCACACCTTTTTGACCAAATTACAAAGAACACACTTTTTATTGCTGTGCATTACATTTGGCAGCAAAAACTCTTTTTTTTGTTTCAGAGTTTTGAAAACTGAGGTGCATATTAGATTCAATGGTGCATTAGAATTGAGTAAATGAGGGTATTAATAAAACACAAAATATGAAGAATGTTTAAAATGAAAAATTAAGAAATTTCCATATCTTAAGTGGTATAGCTGAAAACATCACTTCTTAGAAACAGGAAAAAACTAATAATTGTGCATTATTTCCAAATAACAACAGGTGCAGTGTTGATTTGTTTAGAGTAAACCAAAACTATTAGGTAAACATGTACAAGGAACAATAGTTAGTCGATAATTATTCTAGTACTATATTTGTTGCCAAAATGAAAGCCTCAGCAGACTGCTTGCATCCTATGATGCATCCAATGTGACTACTGATTGTTTCATTTCAAAGTCATGATGGTGGAGCAACATCCTTTCCAAAAGAGATTAAACTGATTCAAATAATATCAAAACTCAAAGCAAAGTCATTCTGAGAACCACAGTGAATCTATAATTAAACTACAATAATATGTACTATCCTAGGTACATGCTTCTATAATATACACATATTAACAAGGAACATTTCAGGAGCTGTTGTACAGACAGTGGATCAGTTTAGATGACTAATGTATTTAATGTTATTCAATGGAAAACCATGCACATCCTTTTCCTAGGCATACAGCCCCTTTACTTGGCACTAAATCTGATTAAATCAGAAAACATCTAAATAAACCAGTTTTTCATTTTGTCTAAATTATTGAATCAAATTTAAATTGTGTCTTGAAATCCTGGTTTGCTTCAAATCAGTTTTCCAGTGGGATGAAATATTTATTATTTATTTATTTATTAATTCATACTTGTCTGCCCCCCTTCCCAGTGGCTCGGAGCGGCTAACAACATATTCAAAAAACAATCAAACACAGCAAGATTAAAACCACAATTAAAACACAGCTAAAAAGCACAGCTAAAAAAGGCACAGTAAGCCACATTGGAACAATGCGGTACAAAGGTAAGCAAGATGGCGACACACAACCGGGACTACAATTCATCCAGCTCCAAAAGCCTGCCAGAATAGAAGAGTCTTACAGGCTTTCCTGAATGGGAGGATGTTCTGGATGGCACGGATGTCGGTGGGCAGCGAGTTCCAGAGTGTTGGAGCCACGATCGAAAATGCCCGCCGACGGGTTGTGGTCAGGTGAAACGTCTTAGGGAAGGGAATGACCAGGAGATTACGTTCCTCAGAGCGCAACGATCTGATGGGATAGTACGGGATGAGGCAGTCCCGCAGGTACACTATAGGAAACTATAGTTAATTAAAGATATCCTGTTTTGTTCGCAGACTGCTACAAAAGCCTGTGGCCATCCCAGCTTAAATAACAGAATTATAATGCCCATATTGACCCATAAAATATTACAATGCAATTGACAATTTACTATAGTGTTAATCCAATACTCAATCTTCGCTCATGTTTGTTACCCACCTTGTTTCCACCAAATAAGCAGTGTAAGTTTCCTGCATGTTCATGGCATTCCGTCCTGTCCGTTTCTCAGCTTCTGCAACGCTGATTTCTATTTTCTTCAATAAACAATCTTCCATCATCTTTTTCACCAAGAGATGAAAAAATACATTTGTAAGTACTGTATCATTTGCTTTGCACAATGAAGTATTATGTGCTTTGTTTTCCGCCAGGAGAAAAGCCTGGCTCTTAACAAGAGAAAACCACATTTAATTTCTTGTTGTAAGAGTGCCTCATTTCACAGTACACAAATGAATGAATGAAACTTTATTTATACCCAAAGGGACTCAGGCAGCTCACAATGCACTCAATAGTACAGCCATATAATACAAGAGCATAACAAAATAAGACAATAACAGTAAAATGCATAAACAAAATTACTTAAAACATCATATAACCCCCCACCCTGTTATAAACTCAATAAAATGCAGCAGTACATTGTGATATGCCTTTTCAAAATAGAAAAAGGATGGTCCTATTCACCTCTTTTAACCATCTCAAGAAAAAAAATCCTACCATGCTATCATATTGTCCTTTAAATTAGACCAATTGAGTAACAAAGGTAGACAAGAAAATTGAGGTTTGTGGAACTAAAATAGCGAGACCATGTTGCACCAGCTGGTAATCCTTATCTGGATCAAAAGAGGGCCTACTGAAAGGAGAATGAAATATCAAGCATTCTGCTTTCCTTTCTGTTTCACTGGGCTTTTGTGTCTCCAGTTAGACACTTACAACACATTTTGCCAAATTAAGAACTGCTTTAGATTTCAACATATACTCTGAATGTTTTGTGACAGCTGTGATTTCCTGAAGCAATTCTGACAAGATAACCTCAGCAAAAGGTTAATGTAACCCAGTTTCGAACACCCTGAGTCTTCAGAATCAGTTCTGATATGACATTTGGCAACTCAGGCAAATTGTAAAATGTTCTAGCCCCAACTCCAGATGACACATTAACAAGTTTTGTGGCCAGGAAGTGGATGAACTCTGGCTCTTTAAAATTCCCATCAGCCCTAATTAATAGTAAGGGATGCTTGGAATAGCAGTCCAACATCAGAGCATGTTATAATGCCCATCCTTATGCAGAATAAGGAACATGGGAGCACAGCATATCTCTCCCATCCAACTATGTTATAGGTTGTATCTACCCTGCCAAATAATACAGTTTTAATTATATGGCCAGTGTAGACCCATATAATGGATGTCAAATTGCATTATTTGGCAGTGTATATCCAGTCTTAGAGCCCTTCCATACAGCCATATAACCCAGAATATCAAGTCAGAAAATTCCACAATATCTGCTTTGAACTGGAATATATGGTAGTGTGGACTCAGATTACTCTGAATTATATGGCTGTGTGGAAGGGCCCTTAGATACAGCTGCTTTCAATTCCATGAACCAGCATCTAGGTAACTCAATATAAAAGACCCAAATAGCCTAGAAAAAGGCTTATCTCAGATGATTTGACCATCCACCACATATCCTGTAAACCTTCTTAACTAGTTTCCTGATAAATGAAACTACCATTCCCTGAAGAATCTACCAGTGAGGGCCCTTCCACATATCCCTATATCCCAGAATATCAAGGCAGAAACATCATCTGAGTGTGGATTCAGATAACCCACTTCAAAGCAGATATTGTGGGATTTTTTGCCTTGATATTCTGGGATATAGGGCTGTGTGGAAGGGCCCCGAGTCCCATGATGTAAAGTGAAATCAGGTGTTGCTGAACTACAACTCCCGTGGTGCTAAGTGTTGCCTAAACTACAGAGTGATAGTATTTGTTGCTCCCAGATGTCACAAGTGCTACAGGTTCTCCACCCTAATCCAACAATTATATAAACATGAAATAACCAGAAACCTGCTAAAGCATGAAGTCACCACTAACTGTCTTATGCTCATTTTAATAGCTTAAAAAGATTTAGTCTATCAGTAAGGTGATTACTCAACACTGTCTGTACTTGCTGAATTTTAATCTCCCTACAATGGTAACACTTAATGCTTGTGATGAAGTCAACAGCATCTACAAAGCTTATAGTGTAATAAGATGGACACAAGAGTCTTCACTGATTTTGCTTCAGCACAACAAAACAAGAACTCGGCATGGGAGGAAATTGGTTTACTAGTACTCACAAACATTTTAAAATTGTATGAAGGGATTTTTGAAAAATCCATTAACCTGGATTATTTCTACATCTTTCTTCTGTAACCTTGCTTTTTAACTTTACATGAATCCCCAGCTCATTCCATTAACTAAAAGGAAATGATAAAAAGGGAAGTGTACTTATCCCTTTTGTGACAAATGACTACTGACGGTGGCAAATTCAGAACAATGTTGCCGAGTTTGTGGCCTAGAACAGGGCCGTCCAACAGGCGGCCCCCGGGCCGCACACGGCCCGCCAGCCCCTTGGCTGCGGCCCTCCTACCCTCCTGCAATAAATTTAAAAAATAATTTTTAAAAATTCCGGGGAAAAAATTTTCCAAAAAAAAGTGCGCATGCGCGTGGTTTCGCCCGCTTCGTGAGACTACGCCAGCCAGGAACCGAGAAGAGGAGCTTTCTGTGACGCGCCGTCCTTCGCACTGCCTCCTGTTCCTTCTCACGGGTCCCCCTCCCTTCCTTCCTTCACTTCAGTGATCGCCCTCACATCCAGAGCTTACTTGCAAGCCCATCCGTATATAAACCTCACTTCTTCCTAAACATTTACAATGATGGTGATTCAAACTGGATTATGCAAATATTGATACCTGAGCAGAGAAAGGGAAAAATCAAAACCAACCGCCATGAGAAATAAAATTCCAGTTTTGTAAATTTCCGGTTTCAATCCTTTCTAAATAAGCTCCGAAAGGAATGCAAATTAAGGTTCCTGCTATTGGCTGAGTCCCCTCCGCCTTGGCCATGCCCCCTTCCCTTCCCTCTCTGCCTAAACTAGAAGAGGAGGAGGCGTCACCCAGCATTACAGGGAAGCCAGCTGTGCCTGTCTGTGTGTGGAGTGGAACTCTGGACTCATTGGTTGCAGGCAGCAGCAGAGAAGCAGACTTGGGAATTGTGATGATGATGCTGATGTTGATAATAGTAATTATAATAATAATTATTATTATTATTATTTGGTAAAAGGTAAAGGTTTATTTCCCCTTGACATTAAGTCTTGTCGTGTCCTATTCTGGGTGGTGGTGGTGTTCATCTCCATTTCTAAGCTGAAGAGCCAGCATTGTTCGCAGACGCATCCAAGGTCAAGAGGCCAGCATGACTACTTGGAGTGCCATTACTTTCCCACAGAAGCAGTACCTATTGATCTACCCACATTTGCATGTTTTTGAACTGCTAGGTTGGCAGAAGCTGGGGCTAACAGTGGGAACTCTCCCCAGATTTGAACCTTTCGGTCAGCAAGTTCAGCAGCTCAGCGGTTTAACCCACTGCGCCACTGAGGGCTCCTTGATTATCATCATCAGACTAGATGGGTGGCCCTTGTGGTCTCTCTCTCCCAACTCTATAATTCTAAGGTTGTTAGGATGCCTGCCACAGATGCAGGCGAAACATCAGGAGAGAATGCTTCTGGAACATGGCCATACAGCCCAAAAAACTTACAACAGCCCAGCATTTTCTCCTGATGTTTCGCCCACATCTATGGCAGGCATCCTCAGAAGTTGTGAGGTCTGCTGGAAACTAGGCAAGTGAGGTTTATGTATCTGTGGAACGTCCAGGGTGGGAGAAAGAACTCTTGTCTACTTGAGGAAAGTGAGAATGTCGCTTTGATAGCAGTGGATGGCCTTGTAGCTTCAAAGGCTGACTGATTTCTGCCCGGGGGCAATCAGGGCCAGCCAACACCTCCCAAGAAAGGATCCCCCAGGCAGGTTTTGAAGCTACAAGGTCATTAAATGCTAATCAGGGCGGCCAATTGCGGCATTCACGCTTGCCTCAAGCAGACAAGAGTTCTTACTCCTACCCTGGATGTTCCACAGATATATAAACCCCATTTGCCTAGTTTCCACCTCAATCCATATTTCTTTGTGTGTTTCTGTTATTTATTTATATTTATTTCCCTCCCTTATGTATTCCCTTCCTCCATCCATATTTCTTTGTGTGTTTGTTATGTATTTATATTTATTTCCCTCCCTTATGTATTCCCTTCCTCCATCCATCTTCCTTCCTTCCTCTCTTTTATTCTTTTATTTTATTATTACTACTGTATAATTGTATTGTAATTGATGTTAAAAATATAATTAAATATAATTAAAAAGGGGGAAGCAATAAAAAGCAGTGGAACTCTCTGCCCAGGACTGTGGTGGAGGCACCTTATTTGGAGCTGGTGGAGGGGGCGGAGCCGGTGGAGGGGGTGGAGCCGGGGAGGGGCAGGGCCGGAGCCGTGACCTTAGGCCCCCCAGGTGATCAGTGACCAGAATTCCGGCCCCTGGTCCGGTAGAAGTTGGACAGCCCTGGCCAGAACAACCAAAAGAAAGTGGCCCATCTCCTTGACTGAGCCAAAAATAGAAGCACTTTCTAGCACTGTTAGGAGCAGCAAAAAAAAAAGGGAAGGGGATACAAGGATGCTAGAGACTGTCCATAATTCCTCATTTGTCATACAAATCAAAACAAAGATCCTAGAAAACAAGATTAGCTTTTCATACAGTAATACAGTAATAACAATAGGGTGATCTCATTCACTACTCTACAACATCTCCAACAACAGAATTTGTTTTTACAGTTCGATATTTAAAGGAACTTTGTTCCATATGTAAGGTCTCTGGCAATGTCTTTTTTAAAAAAATTATCTTTATTCAAGCCCTTTTCCTAATTCTAATGCTATATTTTGCACAAATGTTCTTTGAGATAACAAGACCCAAGATCAGGGGTGCTCATTAGGTAGCTCGGGAGCTACTAGTAGATCTTCGGGCCTCTTCCAGGTGATCTTCGGGCCTCACCAGCCAAATGGGGCGCTCCTGCCATGCGCGCGCACACCCTGTGCGCATGCGCGCTCCTGCTACTGGCTTCCACTCTCGCGGTGCTTCTTTCGCCTGCGAGGCATTGCAGGAAGAAGGAAGCACGAGGCGGGGCCTCTGGAGGGAGCGCCCTGCCTCTCTTTCGTCCAGAAGCAGCTGTGCAGCCTCCGTTGCCGGCAAGACAGGCAGGGCGGAGTGCTCCCTCTGTATGCCCCGCCTCATGCTTTCTCCTTCCTGCAATGCCCCGCAGGCGGAAGAAGCGCTGTGCGGGCAGAAAACAGCAGCAGGAGCATGCGCGGTGGCAAAAGCATGCGGCGGCAGGAGCAGGTAGATCTTTTGGACTTGGTTGCTTTAAGAGTAGGTCGCATGCTGAAAAAGTGTGAGCACCCCTGCCCAAGATGAATTGAGACCACCAACTGCTATGTACGTATTGCAAATCTAGCTTTGGCTTGGGAAGGGTTTCTGCCAGTTGCATTTTCACCCTGACAAGTGTAATGCTTTGACCATCACCATCTTTTCTTTGGTCTCCTAGAGAGGGGCAGATAATGCTTTTAATATAAACAGTGATTCCATATTAACAGTGAAGGACAAGCAAACCAGTAGAGCACCAACTCTGTTTCAGCTTCTTACACTTGGTCCTGGTGAGGCAGCCGAGATAAAACAACACCTCTGACTACTAAGCACCAGGGCAAAGAATGTCCTCTTACAGCAGTGGCTCTCAACCTGTGGGTCTCCAGATGTTTTGGCCTTCAACTCCCAGAAGTCCTAACAGCTGGTAAACCGGCTGGGATTTCTGGGAGTTGTAGGCCAAAACACCTGGGGGCCCACAGGTCAAGAACCACTCCTTTTATCAATCATCACACTTCCAACCCATGTCAGTCTATTGTAGCAAATATGAATGTATTTATTTTGGAGCTTTTTAAAAAACATTATAACAAAATACTGAGTGACTGTGAGAAATGATATATGTTTCTCCAAGCTTCAGGTTCCAAATCCAAAAACAGATTCCAGATTCCAAAAACAAGAAACTAACATAAACACACAGAGAAAGAAAATAAAAAGAGGGGGGTGGGGCTAAGAAAATCTAAATGAAACTAAAGTATAGCAGGCCCTTGGTATCTGCTGGAGTTTGGTTCCAGAACCACCCATGAATACCAAAATCAGTGGATGCACAAGTCTCATTAGATACTGTGGCACAGTAAAATGGTATACCCCAGTGTTTCTCAACCAGTGTGCCGTGAGCGATCATCAGGTGTGCCACAAGAAAAGCTCTCTGCCCCCCTTCCTTCCTCCTCCCCCTGCCAAACTCCTGCTGCTTGGGAGAAGAGGAGGAAGGGCCAGGCGGCGGCGAAGAAAAAGAAGGGACCGGGGCGCCGCCTCCTTCGGCCGTTTCCCCAACCAGCCTCCAATCCGCCATGACTCTCGCCCCTTGCTTGTTGAAGCCGCGCGGAGGAGCCCTGCCTACTGAAGCCCGTCCACCGCTCATGCTCCTCCTCTGTGGGAGAGCTGAAGCCGGGGGGGGGGGGGAGGCATGACGCAGCCTGGCTCCGCTCCTTCCCCCCGGCTTCAGCACTCCCACAGCTTTGCCAGCCTTCAGGGGGCAGTGCCAAGCCAGCGGTGGTAGAGCCAGCACAATGCTGGCTTGGCACTGCCTTCTCAAAGCTGGCGAAGCTGTGGGAGAACTGAAGCCGGGAAGAGGGTTCAGGGCATGGTGCGGCCTGGCTCCGCCTCCTCCCCCGGCTTCAGCGCTCCCACAGCTTCTCCAGCCTTGAGGGGGCAGTGCCAAGCCAGCGGTGGCAGAGCCAGCACAATGCTGGCTTGGCACTGCCCCCTCAAGGCTGGCGAAGTTATGGGAGAACTGAAGCCGGGGAAGGGGTGGGGCATGGCGTGGCCTGGCTCCTCCCCGGCTTCAGCACTTCCAGCAGGTCACCACCCCCAGCCGTTCTTTACTGTGTTACAGTATCATTTTGTGTCATTTTGGTTGGTGGTGTGCCCCCGGATTTTTTTAATGTTAAAACTGTGCCACGGCTCAAAAAAGGTTGGGAAACACTGGTATACCCTATATGTATAAAATGGCAAAATCAAAGTTGATATTTTGGAATTTAAATATTTTAAAGTCACAGATGGTTGAATCCATGAGTGCAGAACCCATGGATAAGAAGAGCCAATTGTAGGTGCCTTCAGGCCACCTTGTTGACATACGTCAATCCATAAATTTCATAGGGTTTTCTCAAACATACTGAAGACCTTTTAGTACAGCCTACACTCAATGTGGTGGTCCCTGGAGTCATGACAATTTGATAATCACCAGCTCCTTGGGCTATTTATATCAGTTCTGGGGTGTGTTAGAAAAATAGAAGTGCCAGTCTTCCATGTCAGATAACCTCAGCATCGCTTGCCTAGAGAATCTGGTGTTTCATGGAAATCTTCCTTCATGACACTGCTGAGTCTCTGGATCAGACAGGAGCTGGTGACTCCCAAGCTTTTTAAGAAGTGTATCCCCACAAGGGGATACACTGCTAAATTACAAATGAAAATGTTTCATTTTGGTTCTGTTATGAATGCACCTGAATACCTTAAGTAGACATGACTAGCACTTTCAACTCACACCTTGGTGCAACAACACTGGCATCCATTATACAATCACCCTCGAGCATTGACTGTTATAGATTTGACTTTTATATATTTGATTATCCATAAAATGTAATTTGAAATGCTCTCTTTGGGAATCTCTACGTCCTCCAGAGCAATTACAGTGTTCCCTCACTTACTGCAAAGGTTACATTCCAGGCCCTCCCGCAATAACTGAAAAACCATGATGTAGAGATGCTCTATTTATTTTAATATTTATACATTATTTTAGTAGATATACACTATTTTAAGTATTTATAAACTTAAAATAAAGTGAAGGAAAGGAAGGAAAGGGCCTTCAAGGCTGGAGGGAGGACTGAGTCAGGAAAGAGCTTTGGAGAGCGGCGGCAGCAAAACCCCGCAAAACAGCAAAAATACCATTATATGTATTTTAAATTAATATTTTTGAAATCTGCGAAACAGCGAGTCCACAATAACCGAACCGCAAAGTAGCGAGGGAACACTGTATATGGTCAGTTTCCACCAGAAAGACCTAGAGATTTCCAGACAGAATGCATCTCTGGGAATCACAGGGTCCTCCAATGCAATTCTGTAGTCAGCTTCCAGTGGACGTTGACCATAGGGTCATGCTGCAAGACCTAGAAATTTCTAGAGACAAGGAAAATAGCAATTTCCCTTTTTGCTGCTTTTCACTTTCAAGGGGGTCCTGTGCCCCTAACCCCAGGGAATGGAGGGCCGACTGTATTTGTTTATTTGTTACATTTATATACCCACTGGTTGTTTGTTGATGTTATTTTATGTTGTTTTATATTGTTGTGTTTATAAATTTTACTATGCTATATTTTAACCTGTTTCACTGGTCTTGTCCCCATGTAAGCTGCCCCAAGTCCTTTCAGTGAGATGGTGGCGGGATTCAAAAATAAAGTTGTTGTTGTTACTGCTGTTGTTGTTATTATTATTTCTTCTGAAGAGTTTAGGGAGGGTACTACATTAGGCTCTCCCTTCCCCAATGAAGTGCCAAAGCAATCCTCGGAAGTACATCAGGCTGTGTGTGGTTGGCACAAGCTTGTCCAATGAATTTCACAGCCCAGAGGGGACAAGAAGCTTAGAAGCAGAGTAAGCCAAGTTTCCTGAAAGCTGATGATATTAAAGACTACTGTCATTGCAGGCGCCTCAGGATTGAAGCACAAAGGTGGGTAAATAGCTCATTGTTGTTAAGTAGTTTTTGTAGCAAGGGAAAGAGCGATGGACAAAGGAAAGAAGAGCTCCCACCAGCTGATGCAGCTTTCTTCTTTATCATATGCTACACTGTGCCTGCAGAATTCCCAGTTATGCCCAACTCTCAAATAGGCTGGTTCTACACTGTAGAAATAATGCAGTCTGATTCCACTTTAATGCTGTAGAATCGGGAGAGATGTCGTTTGGTGAGACACCAGCACTCATTGTCTTGTAAAACAACTCCTAGGATTGCATAACATTGAGTCAAGGCAGTTAAAGTTGTTAAACTGCAATAATTCCTCAGTGTGTAGATGCACCCAAAGAAGCAGGTAGCCATGCAGAGCCCTCCCAGGTGTGGCGCCTATCTTTTCCCTCCAACTCACCCCCTCCTCTATCCCCACCACTCCCAATGCCTCTCTATATGGGTATGTACCTTCAAAGCACCTGTTGACTGATAATACTACTACTAATAATAATAACTTTATTCTTATACCCTGCTACCATCTGCCCAAAGGGATTCAGAGCGGCTTACATAGGGGACAAAATGCCCCCAAAACACAAATACAAAACAATTCATTAAAGCAAAAACACAGTTAAAATAAAACATAGTAAAATGTAATAATCCAGATAAAAGCACAATTAAATAACACATAAACTATAAAACAGCAGCACTGAAAGCACTACAGGTGGGAACGAGAGACAGGGCCTTCTCAGCGGTGGCCCCTCGGCCGTGGAACACCCTCCCTCCTCGCCTTCAGAAGGAAAATAAAAACTTGTTTCTGGGATCAGGCTTTCAAAGACTAGTGTAGTGCAATACAGATTGGATGATATGCAACTGACTATGGAATCGACCTTGGGCCACGATTTTTGGGTGGCGTGATTTTAATACCGAGTGTAATTTTAAAATGTTGAACAGGTATCAGCTTTAACTCAACTGTTTTTAACTCATTTAATTAATTGCCATACGTAAGCTGCCTTGAGTCCCCTTCGGGGTAGAGAAAGGTGGGATGTAAAAGGGGTGAATTAATTAATTAATAAACCACACAATGCTGTGCAAAGCCCATGGCCAGCAGTAGAGTGGGCCTGGCCAGGCTGTAAAGGGCCGGGCACCGTGCAAGAGGGCCGGGTGTGGGGTGAAGGGCAGCGCATTACGAGGCGGCCTGGGCAAGGGGCACTCGGGCACCGCCTCTGGAGGACATCCAGCAGGACAACTTGGCATCTGTGAGCAACCTCCAATCCAAACACTCCGCAGAAGGGATTCTGGTTATCATCCCCCAGACCAGGCCTTGCCCCCCCCCACCCCATTCACGGCCCCCTCCCTCCCCTTGGGCCCAGGCATGTAGCCAGGGGGTGCTAAGGGGGCTCCAGCCCCCCCCCCCCGAAATTCTCAGGGTGGTCCGTGAGAAGGCCTTACTGGTACATTATTTAAACTGTTATGTTTATTCATATCATGATCTGATCACCATGCTCATTATATCCACATTAATGGGGTTATTGGGATAACAATACAAAAGGTTTGCTAGGGTAGACCCTCTTCCACCCAGTCTCAGGCCCCCCCGAACCAAACTCAGCCCCTCCCGAAACAAAATCCTGGCTACGGCCCTGCTTGGGCCCTTCCACCTCGGCCTTGGGCAGACTGGGCCTTCCAGGTGTTTTGGACTCCAACTCCCACAATGCCTAGCAGCAGCAGCACTTAGGCCTCCTCCTCCTGCTCTCACCGCGTAGGCTGAGGCCAGTCCCCGGCGCTCCTGGCCGCCTTGGAGGGCCTCCCTTCGTGCCCGTCAGCGGCCTGCCTCTCTCCGGGGCCCGGGCTGGAGGGCGCCTCGGCCTCGCCGCCGCCGCCGCCCTGGCTGCCGGCGCTACTGCTGCTGCCGCTCTCCCCGCTGCTGCTCCCCTCGGCGCCGCTGCTGTTGCTGCCGCTGCCCGGGCTCTGGGCCCCGCGATGGGGAGCCTCCATCGAGGAAGGCGAGCGGGAGCAGGGCGAGGAGGAGGCGCCGCCACACAAGACCGCTCGGCCGCCGTCGGCGCAGGCGCAGAGCGAGCCGGGCAGAAGGGAGGGGGCGTGGCCTCGGGGAAGGAGGTGGGAGGGAGGAGAGAGATACAGGGAGGGAGGGAAGGGGGGAAGGGAGGGAGGAGGAAAAGGAAGGATGAAAGGAAAAAGGGGGAAGGAAGGGAGAAAGGGGGGTGGAAGAGAAGGCAAGGATGGAAGAGAAAGAGGGGAAGGAAGGAAGAGAGGGAGGAAGAAGGAGAAGGAAGGATGGAAGAGAAAGAGGGGAAGGAAGGAAGGGGAAGGATGGAAGAGGGGAAGGAAGAAGGAGAAGGAAGGATGGAAGAGAAAGAAGAAGGAAAGGGGAAGGATGGAAGAGGGGGAGGAAAAAGGAGAAGGAAGGAAGAGAAAGGAAGGGGAATAGGGAGAGGAAGGGAAAGAGGGAAGGATGGAAGAGAAAGGGGAAGGATGGAGGAGGGGGAGGAAGGAAAATGGCAAGGATGGAAGAGGGGAAGGGAAAGAAGGAAGAGGAGGAAGAAGAGAAGGGAAGGATGGAAGATGGGGAGGAGGGAAGGGAAAGGGGGAGGAAGAGACAGGGGAAGGATGGAAGATGGGGAGGAGGGAAAGGGGGAGGAAGAGACGGGAAGGATGGAAGAGGGGGAGGAAGAGAAAGAAGAAAAGGAGGGAAGATAGAAGAAGGGAGGGGAGGAAAGAAGAGAATGAGAGGAAGGATGAAATAGGGAAAGGAAGTGTACATCAACAAAACTTTTATTTTTATCCCGCCCCATCTCCCCGTGACTCATAGGGTGACCTACAGACATAAAAGAGCAAAGTATTCAATGCCTTGTATAGTAATAAATAAGTAATACCATTCAAATAGTGGATTAAGGGGAAGGATGGGGGAGAAGGAAGAAAGAGGGAAGGGAAGAAGGAGCGAAAGAATTTAAGAGGCAAAGGAAGAGGGGTCATATGAAAGAAGAAAAGGGGAAAGGGAGAATGAAAGTGGGAAAGGGAAAGAAAAGAGGAGGTGAGAGAATGGAAGATTGGATGGAAGGAAAAATTAAGGGAAAGAAGGAAGGGGGAAGGAAGCAGAAGGAAACATGCAAGGGGAGGGGGGAGGAAAGAGGCAAAGTGAGGGAAGGTGAAGAGAATGAGAGAGGCACCTGAAGTGCCCAACTTTGCCCACTCAAACTCTGGCACCTGGCCGCTCTACATCTTTCTTTGAAAAGTCCCCCTCTAAGCTGCTTTGCTTGCTTCATGGAGACTTCACTCCCATTCCAGTGATTTGCAGGCTAAGCATTCCTTCCCCAGAAATCTAAAATGCTCCTAAATTGTGTTCCTTGGTGGCTAAGCTAGTGATAACTTTTCTTTTTGATGTGTCAATGAACACAAACTTTGTTTCGTGGTTTTTAAATTGTTATACAATTACTTTTCAGTCTTATGTGAAACATAAATAAGATTAATAATTAGACCTGGGTCCCATCTCCAAAATATCCCATGATGTAGGGGGCAGATATTCCAAAATCTGAAATCCAAGATATATCTGGTCCCAAACATTTAAGATAAGGCCCTTTCCACACAGATGAATAAAATCCCACTTTATCTGCTTTGAACTGAAATACATATGGCAGCTATTTAACCTCAGCAGTCTGAAAGCCAAAACCAAGGTTGTAACAACATTTCTTATAGAACTCCAATATGCTGATGACAATGTAGTCTGTGCACATTCAGACGAAGACCTACAAGTCACTCTTAACACCTTTGCAGAAGCATACAAGAAGTTCGGCCTGTCATTGAACATCGAAAAAAACAAAGTGCTCTTCCAACAGTCACCAACCAACCCATCTGCAATGCCAGAAATACAGCTTAATGGTGTAACATTAGAAAATATTGACCATTTCTGCTACCTTGGCAGCCACCACTCACAAAAGTCAACATTGACACTGAAATACAACACCGCCTGAGCTCTGCAAGTGCAGAATTATTATTATTTATTTCGATTTGATAAACCGCCCTTCCCGAGGCTCAGGGCGGTTTACAACATATAAAAACAGCATATAAAACAGCATATAAAACACATGGTTACAAACACATAAAATTACATCTTAAAACAGTCACATAAAATCATAGCCAGACATAGCTGGTACATGGAGAATGGTAGTGGTATGGCAGGATGGCAGCGTTAATTAGGGCGCTGTCAGACATCGGCCTGTCTAAACAGCCAGGTCTTGCAGGACCTGCGGAACGCCATCAGGTCCTGCAAGGCTCGTGTCTCCGGCGGCAGCGAGTTCCATAGAACCGGCGCCGCCACTGAAAACGCTCTCTGCCACGAGGTAGAGAGCCTGCAGGACTTCATACCCGGTACTTCAAGTTAAGTTAAGCCCCTCTGAGCGCAGTGATCTTCTCGGCGCATATGGGGTAAGCAGCTCCTTCAGGTACACTGGCCCCAAACCATATAAGGCCTTGGAAGTCAAAACTAACACCCTGAAGGAGACCCAGAATTCAATGGGCAACCAGTGCAGTTCGCGCAGGAGTGGCGTTATATGTGCCGTTCTTGGGGCTCCTAGCAGCAAGCGAGCTGCCGCGTTCTGCGCCAGTTTAAGTTTCCGATTCGCCGACAAAGGCAAGCCAGTGTACAGCGTGTTACAGTAATCGAGCCTCGAGATGACCGTGGCTTGGATCACCATGGCCAGGTCGCGACGGGAGAGATAGGGAGCCAGACATTTCGCTTGCCGCAGATGGTAAAAGGCTGTCTTGCAGGCACAAGCAATCTGTGCCTCCATAGACAGCTGCCGGTCCAGCCGGACCCCCAAGCTCTTTACTGAGGACTGCGGGCCTAGTGCCATGCCGACAAACGTCGGCAGCTGGATCCCAGGCGGCCTAGCCACAAGATCTCCGTCTTCGCCGGGTTCACCTTCAACTTACTGGCTCGCAGCCATCCAGTTACGGCTTCTAGGCAGAGTTGGAAATTATTGGGTACAGATTCCGCCCCGGGGTCCATCCTCAGAACGAGCTGGGTGTCATCAGCGTACTGATGACATTCCAGCCCGAAACTCCGCACCAATTGGGCGAGTGGTTGCATGTAGATGTTAAATAACAGCGGGAAGAGAATGGCCCCCTGAGGGACCCCGCAGTGTAAGGCGGAGCCCTCGGAGACCACCCCTCCCCACTTCACTCATTGCAGGCGGTTTTGGGGGAAGGAGGACAGCCAGTTGAGAGCTGTCCCCCTCACTCCCGCCACCGCCAGGCGGTGTGTCAAAAGTTGGTAATTGACAGTATCAAACGCTGCCATGAGGTCCAATAACACGAGCAGCGCCGATCCGCCTCGGTCCAAGTGGCAACGGAGTAGGTCTGAGATGGAGACCAGGACAGCCACCTACAGATCCATAGCCAAGTCACCACATCTGGAGGACCATCATCCTCGAATGAAGCAGACAGTGTTTGAGAAGAATAAAAGTTTGGATGGAAGTAAAAATAAGAAGGAAAGAAGGAAAGGGGAAAACCAAGGTGCTTGTTTATAAAGCCATTGTTCTATCAACCCTGTTATAGGCTTGTGAAACATGGACTGTCTACAGATGTCACATGCAACAACTGGAATGATTCCATCAGCGCTGCCTCCGAAAAATCCTACAAATCTCGGGAAGACAGGCAAAAAATGTCAGCATGCTGGAAGAAGCAAAGGCTACCAGCATTGAAGTGATGCTCCATCAACTCCGCTGGACTGGCCACGTTGTCCGAATGCCTGATCACCATCTTCCAAAGCAGTTATTATACTCCCAACTCAAGAACGGGAAACAATGTTGGTGGATGGGGAAAGAGATTTAAAGATAGGCTTAAAGCTAACCTTAAAAACTGTGGCATAGACACAGAACTGGGAAGCCCTGGCCCTTGAATGTTCTAACTGGAGGTCAGTTGTGACCAGGAGTGCTGCAGAATTCAAAGAGGTATGAATGTAGGGCGAAAGGGGAAAACTTGCCATGAGGAAGGCGCGTCAAGCCAACCCTGACCAGGACCGCCTTCCACCTGGAAACCGATATCCTCACTGCTGGGGAACATGCAGATCAAGAATAGGGCTCCACAGCCACTTACAGACCCATAGCCAAGACACCACATCTGGAGGACCATCATCCTCGAACTATGAAGGATTGCCTAAGAAGAAGTATATGGCAGTGTGGATGCAGATAACCCAGTTCAAAGCAGATATTGTGGGATTTTCTACCTTGATATTTTGGGCTCTATGTGTGGAAGACATATACAATGGAGCTTGCAATCTCCCACCCACAAATTGAACCACCCACAGTTTTAAAATATTCAAAACAAAATTCCAGAAGGCAAACCTTGATGTTGCAGTCTTATATAAGGGGCACTACTTCACTACACATTTGTACACAAGGGGTTCTTAACCTGTGGGTCCCCAGGTGTTTTGGCCTTCAACTCCCAGAAATCCTAGCAGCTGGTAAACTGGCTGGGATTTCTGGGCGTTGTAGGCCAAAACACCTGGGGACCAACAGGTTGAGAAACCACTGTTTGACAAGGTCTTTGGCCTCCTTTGCCAAAGGGTGCTGCTACCTCCCTAAACTACAACTCCCAGGATTCCATAGTATCTTGCCATGAGGGTTAATGTGGTATCAAACGGCATTCATTTTATCGTGTAGATACACTTCTAGTCCACAGAGATCACAATGTTTTCAGAAGTGGACGTTAAGGCCGGCCTGCCTTTGTTCTATGATGTTATTCAGCTCAGAGATTACCAGCTCGAAAGAGAAAAGATTCAACAGAACAACCTGGGGCTCTAACGAACTTGCACATGCAAGAGCCAATTCAATCCCCCTTGTACTCATCAAGAAAGATGGGGCTCCCAGATTCCCATTGCTTTCACTTGGGACCCAACCATAACAATTAGTGCTTCATTGCATCAAGTGGAGTTAATCACGTGTAGATGCACCCTAGGACACTGAGACGTATATGGGATTCACATGAGTATTTCATGTACATCAATGATGCCGATTCTGAAAATACAAATCCTTTAACATTCACGTGTCATTGATGCAAAAGACATATCTTAATGTTCATCTACCATAAACAGCCCAAAGACCACAGTATAATGGGAAGCAGATTTTGGGCGACAGTGTGCAGCCATGCATAAAATGGACTTAGGTTTATGAAACAAATCTTATATCAATCCTTCTCTAAGGGCACTTTTGCTGTTCGCATAATCAAAGGGAGATTTTGTGCCAAGAATTGTTCATTTATAAATGCCTGGGAAACTCTCTTTTAATTGCAGTGAAAAGGCAAAGGTAACAATAAAATAATCTCGAAAGAAATTTGTACAAACATTGAAGACAACAGAATAGAAACCAGATACTCTGAAAGCACTCCGTGGGTCAGTAAAATGATCTTGGAGTTTATTTTAACTGGAGTTGTGAAAGGAAGATAGGTTCAAGAGGGCAAATGCATGCAAGCTTAGCTCAGTATGGCTGTTTTGCCTTCTTAAAACTGAGTGAAACAGCTAAGTTGGAGAATCATTCAGAGCCAATGGTTGATGGTAAGATTTAAAGGGACAGTGCAAAGAAACAAAGGTGTCTCAATTGCAGGGATAACAGGTGAGAGTCTGGTCCTTCATATTTGCAGCATGAACAAAAAAAGTTTTAAAAAGGAACAAAATGAAAGCACGACAAAACTAACTCATCAATATGCATCTACTTTCAATGCAAAACGGATGAATGTAAGATTACTAGAGGAAACAAAGAACAGGGCTCCTGTCACTTTAACTGTTGAGTGGAAAGCTTTCATGAACTGCTGAATTTTCCTCTTTTATATAATTATGAAAGGTACACAACTCTATTATTTCACCTGACAACCCAAGGTGACTTTTAAGCAGTGGTAGATATGGCTATACCTTCTGAAGATGGAACATATTCATGTAGCTGAACTCGTTTATTTTGACTAAGAGTGTGTGATTTGCCCAAGATCACTCTGAGTTTCCATGGCTGAGGGAGATTTAAACCTTGGCATCCAGAGTTTTAATACAACACTCAACAGCTATACCCCACTGGCTCTGGATTTGGCCAAATAATACAAAGGTTGAATGAAAAGTAATACCTCCACCTTCGTCACTTGGGTTTGGATGAGAATATTTTAATAAATCAAATGCAGAAATAATCCTTAGAATGTGCTCTTTAACTACCACCAGGGCCGTAGCCAGGATTTTGTTTCGGAGGGGGCTGAGTTTGGTTCGGGGGGCTGAGACTGGGTGGAAGAGGGTCTACCCTAGCAAATCTTTTGTATTGTTATCCCAATAACCGCATTAATGTGGGATATAATGAGCATGGTGATCAGATCATGATATGAATAAACATAACAGTTTAAATAATGTACCAGTAAGGCCTTTTCGCAGACCACCCTGAGAATTTCGGGGGCTGAAGCCCCTTAGCCCCCCTGGCTACATGCCTAACTACCACTATTCACTTTTCCACATAATCACCAGACAATTGGATGCATTTCTGCCAACGATGAACAAGTTATCTGAAGCCGTCACGGAAGAAGTCGACACTCTGTTTTGGTTACCCATTATGCACAGATCTTCTGATTGCCAAGCAAAGCAATAATGTGACCCACACATTCTTGTGAAATGCTGATTATGCTTGAAATTTCTCTCTGAATGATACAACGATAGTCTTGAATCAATCTGTCAACCTTTTGCTTGCTTGTGAAACTCGGTGGTTGCTGTCACAGGACGTCCAACTCTTTGTTTGTCATGCAAGTCAGATGTTCCCACCTCAACATCTTGAAACTTACTCAACAACGCAGAGTACTCACATCAACACAATCACCATAAACAGCTTGCATTCTCTGATTAATCTCCTTTGAGGTGACACCTTCTTCTGTCAAGAATTCAATGACTGCACGTTGCTTAAGTTGCATTGACCGACCATCTGCGCAGGGTTCCATACTTTACACTTTAACAACACAACCATTCAATGCTAAGGCTTCCCGCCAAAATGGAACTGTAGAGGAGAGTCTACTGAACAAGCCAGTACCTGCCGCATACTAGTATTACCATCTATTAAAGAGTTACGAAGGTGGAGGCATTACTTTTCATTCAACCCTCGTAAGAATTTGGGCAACAAGAATATGAGCACTCATTCACTGCCATGTGAATAGGTTCCTTTGGAATGGCATTCCTATTTCAAATGGGGCCTGCTGTAACTCTTTCTGTGCCTATCTCCCTTTTTTATGCACTCCTCCAATCCCTCCACAATGCATTTCAGAGGGAACCATGCCTGTCCTGATCTTCTCTTTTGAATTTCTCTTTGCTTGTGAAACACTGTGGCAAAATGCTTGCCTTGTGCAAATCAAAGCAAACAAACCAATCTCACATGAAAAGGTCCATTCAAAGTCTATGTACTGGCATATAATGTTTGACATTCATTGTAGCCTCATTGGCGTACTTCGTTCAGTGGTGCAAATCTGGAATTCGCTACACAACTTGTTATCAACTAAACTGAGATCAGTTATCAAAGGAGGTCTGCCCAGCATTCATGTTTTTTCAGTCTCACTGAAGCTACAAAATTGTCAGAGATTGAGAGCACACAACTAGTGTGTGATGATAGCTGGGGCACTACAAGCAGCTTTGCAGATTGTGCTCATATCAATGAGTCACAAGTTTTCGCCATCACTGCACTTCTAGAAATAACCATTTTTAAAATGAGGCAACAAAATGCAAAGAAGAATATGTATTTGCAAAAAGGGCAAAGATGAGCGCTGCCGTTTTGTTTTTTAAAGAAATAATTTGTGTTAGAAAAAGGAACGTACTGAAATATTCATGGCATTTACTGAGCTCATAAGATCTGGTTCTAGAAGTCCTTTCCAGAACTCTGGCTGCTGGACACGGCTTGAATTCTGAGAAAAGAGCATTCAGAGTGAAGAAAATTCATTTCTGTTACTGATAACTAAAATGTTGATTGCTTTTTAAGGCTAATGTATGACATTGAAACGACTATGCACTTAGGGATATGTATACTTAAGTTGTGTTACAGATAGATGATGGATTGATAGATGGTTATCTTTAAAAGAGTAGATGTGTAAATGTTGAGCTCTCCACATCTACTCAGAAGTAAGCTCTACTGAGTAAGTGGAACTTACTCCTCAGTATGGGATTGTGCCCCAAATACCTTTTTTTTTACAGCTTTCCTCAAGTTGAAACCATCACATTTCCTTATACTGCAGTCATCATTTGAGAACAGCTTCCAATTAGTCACTGTGGTGCCTCGCCAGGGCCAAAAATGGGGACTTTAAAAGGATGGATGAACTATATGGCCCTGGGAGTCGCGTTACAGCCTTCCCTTAAAAGAAAACCTGGAGATCTTCTAAGTAATGAGTTCCAGACTGAAAATGGTGAACTCAAAACAGGTTTATTTATTACAACCAGTAGAAAAACAACTGGTGGCCTAAAAAGCTTGAAGTGGGTTGCAAAAGTGTCCTTAAACAACTTGCCTTAAGCAGCGTGAAGGTCTCTCTTAAGTTCCAGATTTTCCTGTAGCTTCTCAAATGGTCCTCTGGCTGGCCCTTCCTATTACTGAATTTCTTGGTTTGAGAGCGTTGAAAGTCTGTACGTAAACTGAAGTGCCTTGTCTGAGCCTGGCTCCAGACTTCCGCCTGCTTCATCCATATACTTTGCTGGAAGTGAGGTCAGAAGGGACGTCCTGCCCTCAGGTAAACTCCAGTAAAAGGAGGAGTTGAGGGCGGGTCACCCTCCTCCCCCAGGTGAGCACATGGCAGAACAAAAGAGCACATGGCTGAGCGAAGAAACAAAGAGCCATGCAGGTGAATGGTAAACCAAATACAGATATACACAGCCCTCTAGGGGGCGTCACAGTTACTGAATGCACTGCTGGTCACAGCTGACCTCCAGCTAGAGCACTCAAGGGCCAGGGCTTCCCAGTTCTCGGTGTCTATGCCACAGTTTTTAAGGTTGGCTTTGAGCCCATCTTTAAATCTCTTTTCCTGTCCACCACTGTTACGTTTCCCTTTCTTGAGTTGGGAGTCGAGTAACTGCTTTGGGAGACAGTGATCTGGCCAGTCCAGCAGAGTTGATGGCGGAGAAGCATGGCTTCAGTGATAGTGGTCTTTGATGCAGCTGCATTGCACATACATGAAAGATGGAGTGTTACTGCACTGCTGTGCGTACTGCTGAATTTTACAAACATCACTAAGGGCCCTTCCACAAAGCCATATAACCCAGAATATCAAAATAGAATAACTCACAATATCTGCTTTGAACTGGGTTACATGAGTCCACGCTGCCATATATCCCAGTTCAAAGCCAATAATGTGATATTTTATTCAACTGTGTGGAAGGGCCCCGAGTCTGAAAGATGTTGGAAACGTAGCTTCCTGAACTTAATTTGTTAGCTTACAGACTTTTCCTTCAGACTTTCTGAAACCAATGTGCAAATCCACCTAACTATAACATGGTCATTTTTGCCTGCCTTTCCTTCCAACTCTTTTTGCTATCTTTCTCTGACAAAGAAAGGTGATATTTCAAAAGACGAAACAGCAAATTTTGCCTTTATTTCATTGAGATAATACCACTGAGCCCTGTGAGTCATGACATATAATATATTCTCTTTCCTTCACTATATTAAGTATAATTTATCAAGACTGATCATTTTTACTGTTTTGCTCTCTTCAGTCAGTTGTATTGTGTGGCTTTTGTTCAGCCCTTCATTGGTTTCTATGTACAGTGCCAGATCTTGTCTCCCTCTACTGGCTTGTCTTCTCACTGTTACGTTTTCAATCACATACGTGTTCAACTTTCCACTTTTGCAAGTTTCACACTTATGATTTTGACCCTAATTGACAGCCTTTCTATGAAAAGCTTGTGCTTAGCCACTAAGCTGCAGCCTTTCCCCAAATACCTCCACTGTGGAAAACCACCCAGTGCATTTTGATCATTCAGTCATTTATTTTGACTATTTGTGGGTTTATTCACAGAATCCTAAGCTCCTCGAGTGCAACTCTTGTGAGATACATATTTACACTTTTCTATCAGAGAGGGGGTCCTTGTGCTGCAATGCGTTAAACGGCTGAGCTGCTGAACTTGCTGATCGAAAGATTGGTGATTTGATTCCTGGGAGCAGGGTGAGCTCTCACTGTTAGCCCCAGCTTCTGTCAAACTAGCAGTTTGAAAACATGCAAATGTGAGTAGATCAATAGGTACCGCTTCTGCTGGAAGGTAACAGCACTCCATGCAGTCATGCTGGCCACATGACTTTGGAAGTGTCTACGGACAATGCTGGCTCTTCAGCTTAGAAATGGAGATTAGTACCACCCCCCAGAGTTGGACACAACTAGACTTAATGTCAGGGGAAACCTTTACTATCAGAGAGTACATCTACGCTGTATAATTAATGCAGTGTCACACCACTTTAACTGCCATGGCTCAATGCTATAGAATCCTGGCACAAGAATTATTTGGCAGAGGAGGCTAACAACTTTGGAAAACTACAATTCCCATGATTCCATTGCACTGAGCCATGACATGAACGTGCAATAATTCTACAATGCAGATGCACCTGAGAACTCTGTTGTTATAACAAACTACAAATCCCAGGATTCCATGGGATGGAGTCATGACAGTTTAAATTGGCACCAGCTTTGGTCATTGGGAGGAAAGAAGATCGATCTTTTGCAATACCCAAATAGAAATACGCAAGCATGGAGTAAATGGGAATTGGGTCTAAAGATCCATCACACTTTAAACAACAACAGAAAATGCCTTGTGTTGTGGGAGAGGCAGACCCTGCCCAAAGGTAGCCCCAAATTTTGCACAGCTAATGGAAGGTAGAACCAGTGTGGTGTAGTACGCTATGGCCCTGGAGACCAGGGTTCCACTCACCCTGGGCAAAATCATGCACTCTCAGCCTCAGAGGAAGGCAATGGCAGGCTCCTGTTGAATAAATTATGCCATGAAACCTCTGTAACCTCTCAAGTCACCATAAATTGAAACTACCTGAAGGTACACACCAACAGCACTATTTAAAAGGGTACTGTCTTTTCTATTACAACAGGCTCTTGAGACTTAAAAACCTTGCAATAGAGCACAAAACTATTTTAACTGCAGTTTTAAACTTTATTATGTTTAATTACCGGTTTTAAATTGTTTTTAACTTTAATTTCATTTCAATGTAAATGTATGGATTGTAAAGTGTGGTAATACTACATCTGTTTTAATCTGTAAACTTTGAGGGTCAAGGTGAAAAATACATAAACCTGATCATCGTTTCATGGGATCAATAATATGAAATTATTCATCGTTAACAAACAGAGAACTGAAGCTGAACGGCACCAACAGTGAATCCTCTCTGATTTTCCTGCATGCCTTGTCCAGTAATTTTGGGCCACCAGTCCCATGCTTTCTTACCATTCCATTGAATCAACTGAGCAAGACTTTGGCCCTTGGAGTACAATGTTTTGGATTCAGCTCCCAGTGCCATGCTGTTTCCAGCGTCTCCTGTGATGTCCATTGGCATCATAAAAATGCCAGTTGTATCATGTTAATAAAATATCGACTTGTGTCTTTTTGTGTCCTTTATTTCAACCTGAGTGCCTTCAAAAAATAAACTGATAGCCGTTCATTTAGAGTAGTGTTTCTCAACCTGGGGGTCGGGACCCCTGGAGGTTGTGGGGGGGGGGGTGTCAAAGGGGTTGCCAAAGACCATCAGACAACACAATATTTTCTGTTAGTCATGGAGGTTCTGTGTGGGAAGTTTGGCCCAGTTCTATCATTGGTGGGGTTCAGAATGCTCTTTGATTGTAGATGAACTATAAATCCCAGCAACTACAATTCCCAAATGTCAAGGTCTATTTTCCCAATACTCCACCAGTGTTCACATTTGGGCATATTGACTATTCATGCCAAGTTTGGTCCAGATCTATCATTGTTTGAGTCCACAGTGCTGTCTGGATGTAGGTGAACTACAACTCAAAAACTCAAGGTCAATGCCCACTAAATCCTTCCAGTATTTTCTGTTGGTCATGGGAGTCCTGTGTGCTAAGTTTGGTTCAATTCCATAATTGGTGGGGTTCAGAATGCTCTTTGATTGTAGGTTAACTATAAACCCCAGAAACTACAACTCCCCAAATCAATCCCTCCAACCCCACCAGTACCAAATTTTATCCAGTGAATGAAAACACATCCTGCATACCGGATATTTACGTTACAATTCATGACAGTAGCAAATTACAGTCATGAAGTAGCAACTAAAATAATTTTATAGTGGGGGGGGGGAGGGGTCACCACAATCTGTATTATGGGGCTGTGGCATTAGTAAGGTTGTGAACCCGTTTTAGAGCAATTAACACACCATTGCTTGCCTGAATTTAGTGTTTTACTTTTTACACAACAGTGATAAGATGGAGGAATACTTGCTACAGTACTACTGGATTCCATCCAATGTTTGTTCCTCTCTTCCCAAGAAAGTAATCCACACATCTAATCTCACAGCTCCCTTAAAACCAGAGTTTGAAATTAGGTGTTTTTCAAAGAGCTTTGGGCAGTGCAGTGTGAGTACAGAGGAGGAGGAGGAGTTGGAGCAGCTTAGCATTGTCATCATGATATCAAGTCTTGCTCCAATGCCAACATTTCCTTCCCCCTCCTTCCCCCCACCCATATTTGTGTGTGTTCAGAAAGTCAAGCTGAGCCTGCTCATAAACTTCAGTTCCTGGGCGGACCCCACACACATACAGCTGGATTTGAAACAGCTGGATCTGCCTCCCCTTCAGTTTTAGCCCGAAGCCCCTCAAGCCCTGGGCTGCCTGGTGGAAGATGAACCCACCTACCCTGTGAAGCTGGGATCCAATCGCTTGAGAAAATCCTGAAAATGGGTTATTGGAGGAGCCGTCCTCTGCTGCTGCTGCTACTGATGCGGTTGCTCTGTGAGTACAGAAAAGGCCAAACAGCTGGGGGAAGCAAGGGGCTGTTTATTTTCCTTCTCCTCTCACAGTTCTCTTCTGCCGGGAACAGATGGAGAGGGAATGCTGGAAAATTGCATATAAAACTTCCCTTGCAAATGCTTGCTTTAAAATCTTCTCTGGCTTCTTCCTATGAGATGGAAAATGTTTAGCATCTGTAACCAGCTGCTCTGATAGACATTATGATGGCATTGTGTGTGTATGTGCCTTTAAGTTCCCTATCAAGCTATGGCAACCCCATTAATTTTGTAGAATTTCTTTAAGTAAGGGAGTGCCGAAGGTGCCGGTTCCTTCCTCTGAAAGGGAGCCTGCAGTACCTGATATATGTTATCAGTCTCACATCCAAAGACTAACCTGGGCTGGTCCTGCTTAGCTTTCAAGATCAGATTATATTTGGTGCCTTTATGCTATCTGGGTCTTCAATGTGCATAGAAGTCTGTTTTAGAAAGGAAACCTTTGGAAGTTTGACTATATGTTGTGTTTTCATTTAGCCACATTAAAATGAGTTGAGATGTACATATAGGATAAATGGTGTAAGGTAATGAAGAACAATAAAGAAGGAAAATAGGGCATCCCATCCGTCCCCCACCCCTTTTGCAGCAGCATCTTACTATTTAGCAAGGCAGCTCAGCTTGCGTGCAAGAAAAGCATTCTTTGTTACACACCCTCTCTTTATATTTCTATAATGATCTGTTATTACTGAAGATACAGCTTCCTTGCCAGAGTTTGGGAAATATGTCTCACTGTAGTATAAATGGCCTTAACTTCATTTTTTTGTCCTCCTTCATGTGAGTAAAGGATACAAACTAAACAAAGCAAATACACATGTAATAACCTCACTGAATATGACTTTTTATGGAATTTATTTACAGTATGTTGTTGTTGCATATAGTTTCTGCTAAAATTGATTCTATAGACATCTTTAAATAATATGGGCACTCCTAGATTGAAAATGTATGTGTTCTTTGCCATGACACATAAACCACTTGGGTTTAGGTTTGCCAGTCCTTGTACTGATGATTACTACTAGTTCTTACAATAGTCCAAGGATCAATCTGAGTGACAATGTTTAAATAGCCTACTGGTAATTAGAAGGATGAAAGCCAGTCTGGCCCTGAGTTTGTAGGCAGAAAAAAAAATGAAAATCAAAGATGGGTGATGCCTGGCCCGACAACAGTCCATGTGAAAAAGACTTTATGGATGACAAGTTGAACATGAGCCAACAATGTGATGCAGCAGCTAAAAAAGCCAAGGGGATTTTGGGGTGCATCTAAAAGAATATAGATGCAGGGAAGATCGAGGGAAGTCATAGTGCCTCTCTATTCGGCTTTGGTTAGACCTCACCTGGAATACTGTGTCCAATTCTGGCCACCAGAGTTCAAAAGAGATATTGACAAGCTAAAAGGTGTCCAGAAGAAGGCGACTAGAATGATCAAAGGTCTGGAGATCGTGCCTTATGAGGAGCTTCTTAAAGAGCTGGATATGTTTAGCCTGCAGAAGAAAAGGTTGAGAGGGGAAATGATAGTCATGTATAAATATGTGAAAGGGTGTCATAAGGAAGCAGGAGCAGGATTGTTTTCTGCTGCCTTGGAATCTAGGGTCCCTTTCACAGAGCTTTATAAAATCCACATTGTACTGGATTATCTGGCAATGTGGACTCAGATAATCCAGTTCAAAGCAGATATTGTGGATTATCTGCCTTGATATTCTGGGATCTATGGCTGTGTGGAAGGGCCCTAGGACTCAGACCAATGGGTTGAAATTACAGGAAAGGAGATTCCACCTGAACATGAGGGAGAACTTCCTCACTGTAAGAGCTGTTCAGCAGTGGAACTCTCTCTGGCCTGGAGTGTGGTGGAGGCTCCTTCCTTTGAGGCTTTTAAACAGAGGCTGGATGGCCATCTGTTGGGGGGTACTTTGTACTTTTTCTGCATAATTGGGGTTGGACTAGAATATGCTCCATGCGGTCTCTTCCAACTCTGTGATTCCATGATTCTACTTATTACACTAATGTTTTAATTCTCCTTACATGACTACTATAATGCTGAATTGACCACAATGATGGCAAGCTATTTGACTTCTGAGCCTACATACAATGTTTTCAGGAACAGATATTTGTATTGTTCTAGGTGTTTGCATTAAATAGGAGCTCTGTATTTCAGTTTGCCACATATTTGCACAGAACAAGAGCTCTGGTTTGCATACTGGGAAACTATTGCACAGCAGCAAAAGTCATTGTTTATAGAAAGACAAGATCTTTCATAGAACAGGAATTCTAGTTTGCAGGCGGTGAAGAATTGGCTGGATCTTAGATTTGCAGATTGGTAAGATTTTGCTCGGAACAGCAGATTCAATTTACAGATATTACTGTAGCCATTCTAGGTCACTGTCCAAGTGACAGTTGACCCCTAGGCTTAAGAGGACCTCCTCACCCTGATCTGTCATTACACACTACCACAGTTCTACTGGCTGCTTCTCTGTTTCCAGGCCTAATTCAAAGGACTGCTTATGATGGGGGGGGGGACTTTGTACAGCTGGGGTCCCAATTCTCTGAAGGATTGTAATCTTCCCTAAAAGCCTGCCTGTGTTTTGAGATCTTCAGAGAGATGGCTCTCCTCTTGGTCTTACCACACTTGCAGCCATATCCAGTGGGACCACTGGAGTAGGCTAAACTTGGACTTACAATGGAAACAGGAAAGTGTGGATAACTGACAGCTACGTTGAAATGAACAACTTGTTGGAATTTACCATAGAGTTACATTGGAGGATCTAGAAAACGCAATGACTGAATTAGTGCCTATGCTTTCTGTGTATTTATTTATCGTTATCAGTAGCAAACTGAGGATACAGTTGTAATATATTTTAAAAGCACAAAGTTTAAAAACTGGGCATTACATTAAATGTTTTTTGACCAGTAGCTGGCCACTTGGAGTGCCTCTGGTGTTGCTATAAGAAGGTGCATGTGGGAGGGCTCAGGCTGCATTGTAATAGGTGGTCTGCAGTTTGCTCTTCTTCACACTCGCATGTTGTGGACTCCACTTTGTGGCCCCATTTTTAAGGTTGGCTCTGCATCTCGTGGTGCAAGATTGCAATCTGTTCAGTGCCTTCCAAGTTGCCCAGTCTTCTCGTTTGGTATCAGCCATGGCTTGAGGTTCTGGGTTTTAGCCTGCCACTTTTGCACTCTTGCTTGCTTTTTTTTTTTATAAAATAATTCTTTATTGGTTTTTCAAACATATAAAAGGTTTTGAAACAGAATGCACAGAGTGTGCATGAATAAAACAAACATAGATGCTGTGGTCCATCTCGGGACGATCACAGCAGTGTACAGAAAAGAGACAGCTTGAGGTACAGCGGTGCAATGAAATTGTTTGATCCGTGAGGCGTATTATAGTCAGTTTGGTTGGACCATTCTATACATATTATCCCAACTCTTGCTTTTCTTATTTCACTCTACGTCGTCTTAGTGCCCGTGGTACTATTTGGTTACCTGTAATTTAAGAGAGATCGTAAGTCTATGTCTAAATATTCACTATTACATAGTTCATTAACCCCTAATACCAGTTGAGTGTCAGATCTAAATTGTGTTCTTTCCTACAATATTCTTGGACCAACAGCCAGTCTCCCTTTTCCTCCCGGGCTTTATCTTCTTTCTTTTCTTTTAAGGCATCCGTGAGCCATTCCACTCTTGCTTGCTGAGGTGTTCCTGCAAGTATCTCTGTAGATCTTAGGAAACTATTTATTGATTTAATGCGTTGGCGTGCTAGTTGATATCCAAACAGAGGATGCTCCAGAGATGTCACTGCTTTATTCCTTTCATTATTGGCTGCTACTTCCCAGCGGATGTCAGGTGGTGTGATACTAGCTAAACAGTGTAATTTCTCCAGTGGTGTAGGGCGTAGACATCATGTGATAATGCGGCATGTCTCATTAAGAGCGACATCCACTGTTTTAGCGTGGTGAGATGTGTTCCACACTGGACATGTGTATTCAGCAGCAGAGTAGCAAAGCACAAGGGCAGATGTCTTCATTGTGTCTCGTTGTGATCTCCAGATTGTGCCAGTCAGCTTTCTGTGTGATTCTGTTGTAGTGCAAAAAATGAAAATTTCCAACTTCTGTTCATAAATGTACGCACACAGGGATTTGTATTGGGATGGGAGAGCTATCCAAATTCAGTCACATCCACATGTAACCCTTCTATGCTTTCTTCCTCATGCTTCTCACAGAGGCCTCAGCCCAATCTGTGAGCTATAAGCTCAAAATACAATCACACACAGCACAAACAATACAAAATACCAAACAAAAAATGCTTTTTTCATGTCTGAATTTCAGATGTCTTTAATTTAGGTAAACCTTTTCATGGTAGGAGGTAAGTGAGACAGACCCTGCCGATGGCTAATCAATGGGCACAAGGGACAAGCGGACACACTAGCTAGAACGGTGACGCCTTCAAACCCTTAATTCCTGTCTTTAATTTGAAAATGGGCATCTTTCCAGTGTCACTGGAAAATACCAGAAGATATTCTCACCAGATGTTTAAAATGATACTTTTTGGTTGTTTTGAGTCCAGCACACATTCTTCTCTTCCTCCTATTATTACTAATGCTATTACTGCAACTACAGTCATAATTGCCTTCTCTTTTCCAGGATATGGTTCTCCAAGCGAGTGAACTAATCTTTTTTATATAAACACATGGGATACTTAGGGCAAGGTGGAGCCTTCTGACAAGTCCTAGAAGAAAGGGGACAAGAGTAAGAGCATGTGCAGCCCTCATGGAGTATGGCATATTCAACAGTGGGAAGGGGCCAAATTGGTCCCTGTAGAGAGCATTACTAGTGTAAATTGACTTATGGTTTAGGGGAGATGTCTCCATTATTCTGGAGCAGAAAGTCCTACATTACTGTCAGTTCATCAAGTCCTCCTCTGGCCCTCATGCTAGTTGAAGCACATCTAGCATGAGCTATTTTTTCCCTCTCTTCTCCTGTCTGTCCCTAAGGGAAACAGTCATCGGGAAGAACCTGGTGATTTCCCTATTAACAAATAAACAATATGAGTTTACTTTCTGTATTGAAGCCATCATTAGCCCTAGTTCAAGTCATGATGATTGATATACCCCATTTTTGTGTACCGTCAAGTCCTTTCTGATTTTTGGCCACTGTAAAGCAAATTGATGGCGGGGCTTCTTGGCTTTCTCTGAGACTGAGAAAGTTTCCCAATGTCACGCAATGGGTTGAACCCTGGTATCTAGAGCCATCGTCCAATTCTCAAACTACTACACCACCCTGGCTCTCTATACTTCATTGAAATTCTTTATGTTATTCTGCTTTCCTTGATGGCGAACCTATGTAGCTCCATAGACTTGACATGGTGTTCTTCCACTTGAGTTCTGATCTCTTTCTTTTTCCTCACCTGCTATGATAGACAACTGTGAATGGTTGCTCCTCTCCATTCCCATTCTTAACAGAGGGAACCATTGGCATTCTTTTTTTAAAAAAACAAAAACTTAGCAACAGCTACTCCTATTTTTGCTGCCAGCATTGAAAAAATGCTTTGAAGGATTGAAGAAGCCCCCAGTGGCGCAATGAGTCAAACCCTTGTGCTGGAAGGACTGCTGACTGATAGGTTGGCGATTCGAATCCAGGGAGTGGGTGAGCTCCCATCTGTCAGCTCCAGCTTCTCAAGTGGGATCACGACAGAAGCCTCCCACAGGATGGTAAAACATCTGGATGTCCTCTGGGCAACGTCCTTGCAGATGGCCAATTCTCTCACACCAGAAATGACTTGCAGTTTCTCAAGTTGCTCCTGACATGAAAAAAGAGATGGGAGGATAGGAAATATAAATAATCTTTGACTCATGGTTCCTGGGATTCCTGGGAAAAAGGCAACATTCACTGATAATAAACTTTCAGAATTTTCTTAAGAATATATAGAGTTTAAAAAAATAATACTATACACCTTCCTCAAGGTTCTTTCAATGTGAGACTCAAGATATATCAGATGTATACATAAACTTGGAGACTTTCACATCTGCAAGTACTGTTTCCTGTTTTGCTGATACCCAACTGAATGAGTCAAACACACACTTTCCTTTCAATAGTCAGCTTTACTGTGTATTCAATTCTTAGACTCAAGACTAACTTCTCCTGACTCCATCATGCAAAACCAGCAATCTCACTGAGGTTTTATAATATGCAAATGGTACAGAATAGAATTTGATCATTTGAAAATCAAAGGCATCGAGTTAAACTGTGAACTATTGCCAGCTCTAATCTTTGCTGAACTGGAAAATCAAATGAAACCTGCTGATTTTGACAGATGCCTCTTATCACATGGACAAAATATGAAAGAAAAACAATGACAAGTCAGAGAAATTGAATGTTTCTGAGATAAATAAAGTAAGTAAAACTTCTACTTATCTTTCAGGAAAGATATTGCTATTTTGAATTGTCCATTTTGAATTAAATGTTGACATTGGAGGATATCCATCTGATTTAAGCCTATCATGCTTACATTTCCTATTTCTATGCAAATTTCTTGGCATAATTAATTTGGGGGCATATGATAGAATCACAGAATCATAGAGTTGGAAGAGACCTCGTGGGCCATCCAGTCCAACCCCCTGCCAAGAAGCAGAAAATCGCATTCAATAGGAATATTGGATACATGACAATTCTTCTATACAGCTGTTTTACATATGATTATGTGAGTCTGGCTGCAAATAATAATAATAATTTATTTGTATTCCGCCCTATCTCCCCGAGAGGACTCAGGGAAGATTCCAGCCAACACAAACACAAGGCAAACATTCGATACCTAGAAACAACAAACACACATAAAGGTAAAGATTTCCCCCTCCAGCTCTGGGGATAGTGCTGTCCATTTCTAAGCTGAAGAGCCAGCATTGTCCGTAGACACTTTCTAGGTGCTCAAAATGGTGATCGCGAGCGCCTAGTCGATCTTTGGCCCTCTTCCTGGTGATCTTTGGGCCTCACCAGCTGTTCTTCAGGCTGAACCCGAGGAGGAAGGGGGCTGCGGGGATGGAGACTCCGCCTTGCCCTCACTTGCCCTCGAAGGAGAAAGGCAGCGAGGGCACAAGCAGCAGCAGCAGCAAGTGGAGCCGCCTCCTCTGCTCTTCTGCTTTCCCCCTCCCTCCCTCCCTCCTCAGAATCATCACAGGCCAAAGGAGGGAGCTGACGCGATGCCCTCCTTTGGTCCGTGACTACTCTGAGGAGGGAGGGGGAAAGCAGAAGAGCGGAGGAGGAGGTGGCTATGGATGACGCCGCCTCCTCTGCTCTTCTGCTTTCCCCCTCCCCCTCTCAGAATCTTCACAGGCCAAAGGAGGGGGTGGCCGTGGGTGACGCGATGCGCTGCTCGCCTGCGCAGAAGCGCCCATTCTACCTCTTTGACACGTCATGCGCACTTGGAGGCAGCGCGCGTGCAGGCAGCGTGCGAAGAGAACCACGACGGAGGAGAAACAGGAGGCTTTGGGAGCCATTTCCTGACCAAATTGTAGCACAAAGGTCAGTCTTTTTTCTTTCTGCCCGCCCGAGAATATCTGTGGGAATATCCCAGGGTGAGAGGAAGGGGTGCCTGGATGTATTTCTTGCAGCTGAAAGGTCTCACTGTTTTCTTTCTGCCTGAGAATATCTGTGGGAAAATGCCAGGGTGAGAGGAAGGGGTGCCTGGATGTATTTTTGCATGCCCCTTTGTTTGCCTTGCTGACTATTAAATGGCCTTGCAGTTCAAAAGCCTCTCTTCTTACTTTCTGGCTGATAATATGTGTGGTAATATGGCAGTGTGGGAGAAATGGGGTGCCTGGATGTATTTTTGCATGCCCCTTTGTTTACCTTGCTGAGTATTAAATGGCCTTGCAGTTCAAAAGCCTCTCTTCTTACTTTCTGGCTGATAATATGTGGTAATATGGCAGTGTGGGAGAAATGGGGTGGTTGGATGTATTTTTATGCTCTGTTTTATATTGTTGTTATTAAATTGAAATGTTGATGTTTTATAACTTCATTTTATGTAAACTGCCCCCGAGCCTGCTGGAAGGAACAGTACATAAAAATGAATAATAAATATAAATAAACAAATAAGAAAATAGTTATACGTTTTACATTTCTGGGTAGGTGATCTTTGGGACTTGGTTTTTGAATCAGTAGCTCCCATGCTGAAAAAGTGTGAGCACCCCTGTTCTAGGTCATATGGCCAAAATGACTGCATGGAGTGCCATTACCTTCCAGCCAAGGCAGTACGTATTGATCTACTAAAATTTGCATGGTTTTGAACTGCTAGGTTGGCAGAAGCCGGGGCTAACAGTGAGAGCTCACCCCGTCCCGCGGAATCGAACTGTCAACCTTCCCGTCAGAAGTTTAGCAGCTCAGAAGTTGATATTGGTGTTTTTTTGCCAACATAATATTTTTATGCATCTCAATTGGCCTGCCATGTGGCCACATGTGACCTGCTCGACATCTCATGGACATAGCGCTGCTGTCAAATGTTTATTTTAGTCTTTAAATATATCTCCCTATTTGATTTTGGTGCCTACTTTTGACATGACTTAATTCGAAGAGATTTGCAAATCCATCTGTAACTGATAAAGAAGCCTTTTGCAGGCCTTTTAAAATAAACAGAAATGCAAGAAATATGGGTCAACTGATTACAAAGCAATTTTTTAAAATATACATAGAAGTCTTTGGAGAGATTAAAATGGGTTCAGTCAGCAATCTTATTAAAGGCAAGGAAATGGTTGCTCCTGGAACTGTCTAATTTGGAAAAAAGGTCATTAAACAAGAAACCACTCTCTTTTTTCCATTTGTAACAATCAATTAATCATTGCAATAAAATAATCCCAAAAAAGAGTTGAAAAAATGCTTAGTTTAGTCGACCTCAGAACTTTGTCAGTAAGTTATAGCAGTTTCTTTGCTTTGACAAGTCTTTGTTGGCTCATCAAAGTCCTTCTGCCAGATGGGAAATAGAAAGCCTGCCAGAAATTTCCAAACGCACCCCAAGAAGTTCATCTAAATCACCAGTAAACGCTTTCCACTTAAAACAGGGCACCAACCCCTGTTGCTCAAATGCAACACAGATAACATTTCTGTCATGTTTCCCTGTTCCAAGGATAACACCGAGTTTCTTTTTTTATTCCTTCCCATATACTTGGATGGTGATACAACTTCTACAAGGAAGAAAGTACAGTTAGAGTACCCTTTATCTGAAATGTGCTGGACCAGAAGTGTTTTGGATTTTTCTGGTTTTTGAAATACCTGCATTTTCAATATGTGGACATAATGGGGTACCTTGGAGGTGGGATCCAGGTCTAAAAACATTATTTTGTGTTTCATATACAGCATATACCTTATACACATAGCCTGATGATACTTTTATGTAATACTTTCAAATAATTTTGTGCACAAAACAAAGTTAGAAGATTGAACCATCAGGAAGCAAAGGTTTTGTTATCTAAGCCATCCATGTGGACAGGTATAGATTTTAGAGTATTTTGGAAGAACCAGGATGGTGACTTTTAAACAAGCATATCATCCCTTATGCTTCTCAGATTCTTTCCCCTTTCAAAATGCATTCATTTACATATGTGCAGATACAGAGTTATACTAAAGTAGTGTATATTCAGGAAGCAGCCAGGCTTTGAAGCTGCAAGGCCAATCAATGCTAATTAAGGTAACCAATTGCAATATTCACACTTGCCTCCAAGAGACAAGTGTTCTTTCTCCCACCGTGGATATTATTCCACAGATATATAAACCTCGCTTGCCAAGTTTCCAACAGACCTCACAACCTCTGAAGATGATTGCCATAGATTGCCATAGATGTGGGTAAAACGTCAGGAGAGAATGCTTCTGGAACGTGGCCATACAGCCAGGAAAACTCACAGCAACGTAGTGATTCCGGCTATGAAAACCTTCAACAACACATCAGAATAAGTTGTTAGTCAAAATAGGTTGAAACTCTTTCTCTCATTCTCTATATTTATTTTAATTGGTAGTTTTGAGTTTTCATATCTGAATACATGACTGCAAATGTAAGAGCGCATAACTTTGATTAAATGAAGACCAGATTCTTCCCCTGCAGCAGGGCCGTAGCCAGGATTTTGATTCGGGGGGGGCTGAGACTGGGTGGAAGAGGGTCTACCCTAGCAAATCTTTTGTATTGTTATCCCAATAACCCCATTAATGTGGGATATAATGAGCATAGTGATCAGATCATGATATGAATAAGCATAACAGTTTAAATAATGTACCAGTAAGGCCTTCTCGCGGAACACCCTGAGAATTTCGGGGCTGAAGCCCCTTAGCCCCCTGGCTACATGCCTGCCCTGCAGTTAACTTATCTGTTTTTAGTCCCCAATAATCATGCTGCTTGCAATTCCTCTTTCTTTGTATCATAAACCATTACCAAGGGAACTTAGATTGGGAAATAGGAAGGAAATGCTAGACTCCTTTCTGAGTAGTTAAAATATCTGCTAAATTAAGACCAAAATGAATGCACACCTCCAAATTATGGCCACAGTTTTATCGGCTGGCATAACTACATAACTCCCGCGAGCCTCCGGGAGTTGGCGACATAGAAATCCGAAATAAAAAGAAGATGACAGCATAAGGGGCAGCAAGGGTAAAGGGGTTTTGGCAGCACAGAGAGACAATGTGTGCCAGTCAGGGAAGAAAGCTGCCTCGTTGATGCCTAAGCTGCTTGGGAGACGTAAGGGCAACTTTCTCTCTGTCTTGACAGAGATGGTTACACATCACTTGCAAAAGTAACTCATGATAGCCCCACTTTCTTCTAGCAGTCTCTACTTCAGCACTTCTTCTTAATTTAGATTACAGTTCAACATGCTCTGGAAAGGTCCATGTCATCTGATTTTGGCTGTTCCATGACAGCCACAATCTGGGATGACAGACAGTGATGCCATACTACTTTGTGGTGTTGTTGTTACTTGAAACACAACAAGATGAGTCCATAGCAAACAGGATCACTCTGCTGGCTGTTGGATTGGATCGCATGCTGGACACTTCCTAGTGTCTAGGACAGTGTCATGTATCGGTGAATAATATGTGCAGATCCCAGTAAGGTGGCCTTCTGCAACTGGCAGATGGTAATTTTGTCAGCGGCAATTGTATTTAAGTGCAGACCAAGGTCTTCAGGCATTGCACCCAATGTGCTGATCACTACTGGGACCACCTTGACTGGCTTGTGCCAGGATCTTTACAGTTCGATCTTTAAATCCTCATATCGTGTCAGCTTTTTCAGTTGTTTCTCTTCAATCCTGCTGTCACCTGGGATTGCAACATTGATGATCCATACTTTGCTTTTTAACACAGTCGTGAGGTTAGGAGTATTGTGGCCCAAAACCCTGTCAGTCTGAATTCTGAAGTCCCAGAGGAGTTTGAATTCTGAAGTCCCAGAGGAGTTTGACGTGTTCATTTTCTGTAACTTTTTTCAGGCTTGTGATCCCACCAGTTCTTTCACAGGCAAATGGTTTTTGTGGCATAAATAATAATAATTTTTGGATGCTTAGACCCAATGTTTTTAAACATTGCAAGGCTGCCAGTATGCATTGTTGTTCTGAGCTGAAAAACAGCTCTAATACATTTCAGGAGTGCAAGGGACTGGTCAGTTGCCATGCCAAGAGGTGAACTGATCCTCTCCCCTGGACACAGTTCTCTGCCATCACTTAAGTCCCACCGACATGCAATAGAAACAGCAATGCTGATTCCGAATAGGGTACTTAGCACCAGCGTTGCCATGGTCTGCATGGCCAACCACAGCTGAATCAGGTGCTATATGGGGTCCAGATTGCATGGTCCTGAATAGGCCCAGTAGCTCAGTGGCATTCACACAGCCCAGCAGCATGGAACTAGTTCGGTGCCTCACTTTGGCCTTAAGGTTCTGAGTTTTGCAGTGCCCACCAGGCACAAAAATGGCAGTGTGTGTTGGTTGGCACCTGTCATGGCAACAGCCAGAAGCATGAAGCGATGTGAGGGCGGGGGGTGAGGAGACACTCCCACCAGTGTCACTCCAAGTACTGAGCAACAAACACCACCATTTCCATGCCTCTCTCTTTCACCTTATGGGAAGGACTTCCTTTCTTTCCTAATCTGAAAACACACAGTGCTCCAGTAAAATTGTGATCATAAATCAGGGTGCGAGAGAAAGACCATAAGAGGAGAAATTGGCTTGATTATTGTAAATGTTTATCACTTAGACTGCTATTCTATACACAAATCTTGGAATCAGTCCCACTGAGCTCATTGAGGCTTACTTCTGCACTAGCAAGGAAACGATTGCCTTGTTAACCATCTGATAGCAGAGTCAGAGGAGGTGCTGATTCCTTCTGTCATTCCTCTTTAAAGACCTGTTTGTGGAAGTAGAAAAAGCTTTCTAAAGGTTCAAAAGTGCATACAGAATATTTTAAACCATAAGCATGCATACAGATATAGGCACTAAACATTGTATTGGTCATTGCTATATGGCCATGTTCTAGAAGCATTTGCTCCTGACGTTTCGCCTGCATCTATGGCAGGCATCCTCAGAGGTTGTGAGGTGTGGAAATTAGAACAAAAGCACATCCAGATGGTCAGAGTTGAGCATCGACTCAGACCTCACAACCTCTGAGGATGCTTGCCATAGATGTCAGGAGAGAATGCTTCTAGAACATGGCCATACAGCCCGGAAAACCTACAACAACCCAGTGATTCCAGCCATGAAATCTTTTGACAATACAGAGCTGCCAAAGTGCTTGGTGCGCACTGCACACTGATGAGCATTATTCAGCACTACACATTACACAGAACTGTGCATCATGCATCAATTTTGTAGTGCCTCACCAAACTACAAACCCCAGGATTGCTTAGGCTGGATCCAGGACAGCTAAAATGGGCTATGATTGTGTGCAATTGTCTTGAATGCGCTATTAAGCTATATGTAATTGATCTCACCTATATGCCCAAATATATTGCAATGTATTCTATACAATGTTTAAGTGTTCATGTTATTTACATAACTATGTTAGTATAAATATACTGGGGGAATAGAAGGCAGCCGTCTTGATATCCATTATCTTCCTATCTTGGAAACCAGTCCAGTTATCTCTACAAAATGCAGACTGCATTGTGTTTGTTGGCAACAGAAACCATTGGTGTCTAATCCAATAAACTTCAATACTATATTTGGTGCAAGCCACAAGGAAGAAGCAGAGAGGTGAATGTAAGTTTAGTTGGAACGAAACAGAGCGGTTGGAGCCACTGCATCTAAAAATCTGGTGAAGTCTGTGGAAAAAGAAGAAAATACACAAGTAATATTGTATCTGATCTTGGCATAAATTGTTTTTACTGCTGATATCATGCAGGCCCCTTTACGCAGATGATTAGAGAATGAGCCACAGTGTAAAATCCTACATGCCGAAAATCCCTGTCAACACAAAAGTAGTATTTGTCGAAAGAAAACTCTCAATCTGAAAGACTCCACAGCTCATTTACACCCAGTATCTCTCATACCCACCTTCTATCACTTATTCTAGGTGCATCTACACGCTAGACTTAAGGCAGCTTTAACTTCCATGGTTCACTGATATTGAGTTGTGGTTTGGTGAGGCACCAACACTCTCAGGCAGAGAATACTAAAGACCTTGTATAACTACAACTCTCATGATTCCATAGCACTGTGACATGGCATTTAAAATGGAGCCAAACTGCATTAATTCTATAGTGCAGATCAGGCCTACGTCCTTCCAGGTATTTGTGCCTTCAGAAGCCCTAGCCAGTTTGTTCAATGGTCAAGAAATCTGGGAGCTGAAGTCCAAAACACTTAGAGGGCCGCAGATTGTGTAGACCTGGTGTAGATACACCCCCTGCCAAATTCTATCTGTTCGTTCTTCTCAAGGTGGATCCACATATGCAGAACAATTAAATCCCCAAAAGTCGACTTGGTAGCGTAAACTGAAACCCTTCAGACCATAGGTGGAGAATATGATGGAAAAAATAGCTGTTATCCTTCCATTACATTATACATAATTTTTGAAGCCCTTTCAGAGTGACACACTCTCAACTCCCTCAATGAAGATAATAGGTTGACAGGAATTCCCTCCTTGAGTGGTGGATTATAATAGACCTATCCACAACTTCAGATTTCAGATGTAGACCACCATCTCAATGTACTTTGACTTAAAGTGGGATGGTTTTGCATCTCAATTTTTATTTTCACAGACCAGAACTCTGAGAAGAAATCTGCTAACTAGAAAATATTGGAAGAATTAAAAAGTCAGCACTTGAGCCATCCTAGGGGGCCTTCTACGCTGTCATACAAAATCCAGATTATCCATCTTGAACTGGATTATATGGCAGTGTAGACTCATATCCAGTTCAAAGCAGATATTGTGGATTATCCGTTTCGATAATCTGGATTATATGGCAGTGTAGAAGCATATTTTAAAAGATAGATTTATTTATTTATCGTGTCAGAAGCAGTTGTAATGTATTTTAAAAGACAAAGTTAAAAACTTGGCATTAAACTAAATGCCCATTGACTAGTGGCTGCCCACTTGGAGCGCCTCTGGTGTTGCTATAAGAAGGCTCTTCTTTGTGCATGTGGCATAGCTCAGGTGGCATTGTAATAGGTGGTCTGTGGCCTTTGTAGACGGCTGATTCTCTCTCACCAGAAGTGACTTGCAGCATGCAACCAAATACCTAAACAAGCAAACAGACATTTTACAGGACCAAGTAAAAGAGAGCTGACTTGTCATTATATAAAAATAGTCACATAAACTGAAAGCAGATTTGAAGGCAGGGGCAATACAGGGATTAAGAATACTCTATAGATGAGCTCAGGGTTAACCCACTGAGCTGCTGAACTTAATGACCAAAAGGTTGCTGATTTGAATGAGTGGTTTGTGCTCCCACTGTTAGCCCCAGCTTCTGCCAACCCAGCAGTGCGAAAACATTTAAATGTGAGTAGATCAATAGGTAGTGCTCCAGCGGGAAGGTAATGGCACTCCATGCAGTCATGTCAGTCATATGACCCAGGAGGTCTCTACGGACAAAGCCAGCTCTTCGGCTTAGAAATGGAGATGAGCACTAACCCCCAGAGTTGGACACGACTAGGCTTAAAGTCAGAGGAAATCTTTACCTTTACCTATAGATGATTTGAAGTTCATAAAATAAACAGATGAATCACCCTCAACCTAAAATGATATTCTGTCATATCTTCTTTCTTTTCCCCCCTAACTGAGTGAGGATTCAAACCTTGATTTTCCAGAACTCATATATATATTCAACACTGAAATTACTATGCTGATAATTTCCATTGAATGTGTTTAGGATTGGAACTTTAATTTAAAGTTACAGAGAAGAAAAATATATCTAGATGCAACATCACATTAATTTACCAAAAACGTTCAGTGGCATATTATTGTGAAAAATCTGGTTCCCCAGCATAGTTTCACTATCTCTTTTTTGGAAGGCAAGTTTATGAATAAGAGAGCTGCTTCTTAATGAGTGAATCCAGGGCAAGAAACTTGCTAAAACTGTGATTAGAACGCTGTGTCCCTGAACCATTAACTCACAGTTTTGCTGCCACATCACTCATCTTGCCTCTAATTAAACCCAGATGGATGCTTTCAATGTTAATACTCAGATAATTTAATAAAGCTGCACAAGCAGTTAAAAGTAACAACAAGCTTCTACAAAAAGCTTTCCAGATGTTGTCAAGGCAAATGCAAAACATCAAAATAAAAACTTCAAAAAATGGTTGGAAAAGCAAAACTTGGAGCAAACCATAAACTAATTAAATACGAGGATGGGTTTTCCAAGAATAAATTGAAGGCAGACGGGTTCGATGATACCACAATGTCACGGTTTCTCACACACACATCTGAATTCATCCATCGTAGAAACATTTCAAACACTGTTTCTTTGGTAATGCAAAAAAATATAATTCTAATGCATCACGAAATGGGATGGAAGATTTACTGTTCATTGCTAGAAGCAGAAGGGTTCACAGAACAAGAAAGGGTCAAATCTGAATGCTGGGATAAATATGGTTTGAATGAATAGCATGAGTTTGATAATCAGGACCAGAGATTTGGGGTTGGTTTTCAGCTTCTGAAAGGGGACACACCAACTTTTCTGCTATTTATTTCAATGGGCAGAATGAAAGGAGAAAAAAAAGCATTATTATTTTTGTTGTTAATGTGTTTACTTTCTTTCTTCCTCTCTCTCTTTTTCTCTTTTAGTGCAATAGTTTTATTTCTTCTGATTTAGTATAATATATTACTTGTAAAGGCATATGGCTGGCGCAAATACAGAAACTTGGAACAGCTCTGCTTCTAACTGTTTCGCTAATGTGCTATGTATGCCGTATTCCAATGACGCTCAAATTGTGGATCCTTGCCCTTGGAGCTGTAAACCTTCAGTAGCAAATATCAGGACCATGGGAAAGCTATTAGGAAACTGTATTATTTTTGTATTGTTAAATCCAAAGCATATCAGGAGGTCAGTTTACTTGGGCTGGATCTACACTGCCATATCTACTGCCACATTATCTGCTTTGAACTGGGTTATCTGAGTCTGTACTGCCATATAATCTAGTTCAACGCAGCCCCAGTTCTTTGACTATTAGGGTAAACCATCCCATGTCTTCCATATGTTTTAGGGGACAGCTCCCATCATCCTTAACACTGCTCATACTGGCTGGGACTGATAGGACTTGTAGTACAAAAAAGTCTGGAGGCTACATCTATATAATGAAATGTCTCCACCTCTATATAAAAGCTAGCCCTTAGAGGCCTGTTCCCACTAGAACAGTGTTTCTCAACCAGTGTGCCGTGGCACACTAGTGTGCCGTGAGCGATCATCAGGTGTGCCGTGAGAAAAGCTCTCTGCCCCCCTTCCTTCCCCCCCTCCTCCTGCCGAACTCCTGCTGCTTGGGACACACCCCTCCCCCTGGCTTCAGCGCTCCCACAGCTTTGCCAGCCTTGAGGGGGCAGTGCCAAGCCAGCGGTGGCAGAGCCAGCACAATGCTGGCTTGGCACTGCCCCCTCAAGGCTGGCGAAGCTGTGGGAGAACTGAAGCTGGGGAAGGGGCGGGGCATGGTGTGGCCTGGCTCCTCCCCCTCCCCCAGCTTCGGCACTCTCAGCAGCTGCTCCCAGTGTCATTTTGTGTCATTTTGGTTGGTGGTGTGCCCCCGGATTTTTTTAATGTTAAAAGTGTGCCACGGCTCAAAATAGGTTGGGAAACACTGCACTAGAAAGAGCACTTACCCAACTCGTCCTCCTGTCATTTCAATCCCCAGCCTTAGGTGTAACTGGCTTTACAGCAGCCAGCAACTTGTGGCTTCATTCAAGAGAATTTCATAAACCCACAATTCAGGTAGACTTGGGTTATGGCTCTTTCTAAGCAGTTTAACATGCTTCTCAACAAAGTATTAAAAGCCGCTTGATGGATCCATCAACTCAGGCCCCTTCTACACTGCCCTATAGCCTAGGATCTGATCCTATATTATCTGCTTTGAACTGGTTTATATGAGGCTGGGTCTACAGTGCCCTACCCAGATTATCTGTTTATCCAGATTACCTGACAATGTATGTCCATATAATCCAATTCAAGACAGATACCTCAGGATCAGATCCTCTGACAAAGGGCACTGTAGATCCAACCATACTCTCACTTGGGTCCATACAAGAGCCTAAATTGGACAAGAATAGGGATGTCTGCATGAATCCCTATGAGCAGCTTGGCCACATCTTCTTTCTGAAAGAACTCAAGGTGTGGTCTCATAACATGAGATGAGTCTCCGTAGACATCTTCTGGAACTTAATTATTGGGCCTAGGGGTGCATCAGACAGTAGAGTTAGTGCGGTTAGACACCACTTTAATGACTATGGCTCAATACTATGGAATCCTGGGAGTTGTAATAGTCCAAAGTTTTAACCCTCTCTGACCAAGGGGGATGGTGCCTCACCAAACTGTAACTCCCAGTATTCCATTGCCTTGAGCCACAAGAGTTAAAGTGGAGCAAAGTCATATTAATTTTACAGTGTGGATGCACTCAAGGTCAGAGCAAATGACTAGAATGCTATTGGGGAGTTACAAACACATAACTATAATTATAAATAAATATCAATAAATATCAATAACTTACCTATAAATAACTCCCAAGTCTGGCCAACTCCTATCTTCAGTTAGGGGGAAGCAGCTGCTGTGATCAGTGGAGGATGTGCTGATCCACAGATCCAGTTCCTTGTCACTCAGGACTGATTTTTTCACCCTTTCCCATTGATAATGGCTATTGTGACAGACAGAACAGAATCTCTGTAGCAATTGCCCCATGCATCAGAGATTGATGGCACAAGACAATAAGACCCCTTCTACACTGCCATATAAAATCCAGATTATCTGATTTGAACTAGTTTATATGGCAGTATAGACTCATATAATCCAGTTCATAGCAGATGATATGGATCTGCTTTGGTAATCTAGATTATATTGCAGTGTAGAAGGGGCCTAAGTGGGAACATCAGTCAGCTAGTTGCTTCTGAAGAACCAACCCTTTATGTAGGTCCTGGATGCAACCCTTGGAAAGCTGCTCTTAAGAAGAGCACCATGCTCTTCCCGTTCAGGATGATTCTTGATGGTAACTTTCTCAGCTGCAATCTCTGGCCTCAGACTATTTTTTTAAATTTTTTGACCTGCTATACAATAGGAGCCAGCCCCAGAGAAAAAAGACAAAGCTTATGTAAATATACACACTGAATAGAAAAAATAGAGAAACAAATTAAACACCTATATGTTCAAGTTCAACCAAGATCATATTGCTTGAACATGTTTTCTGGGACCTCTGTGATAAAATTTGCTCTCTATACTCTACACTTTATTTGAAAATCACCAGCTTTAAAAAAGGGAATTAAAATACAGAAATGGGAAGTACTTAAACAGCCACTGTCACTCTTTTATCTGAAAGTGCTATCAAATGTTATTTTTCTCCCGTACCAGGGAAATCTGAGAGTTTACATCCAAAATTGGGAATGTTAGCCCATCAACGTTCCTCTTCTATCTTGATCCTGGAAATGGCCATCTTGCCTTAATTTGTTACTTGACTGCTTTGATCTCCACTAGTTCTGGGAGGTGTGCCAAACTGGAGATGGGTCAGCACAAATATACGTGTGAGAGAAGAAAAGGTCTTTCTGCATGATCAGCCAAAATTGTGGCTCAGCCTTTGCTCAGCATCCCCCTATTCATGCTCATGTGTGTGTGTGTGTGTGGGGGGGGTGTAATATCAGAATGGTTCTGGAAGCAACAAGTATGTTAAACTATTCAGAGCAATTCCAAATTGTAGTATTTTAAAAAATCAAAAATCAAATAGTATGCGCACAGTCATCATCATCATCATTCCACTTTCTCTGTCTCAAGAGAGACTCAGGGTAGGAAGGTGAAGTCAAGGGAAAGAGTGTGGAAGACTGATTGTGGGAATGTGCATCACCAAAGCGGCACCATAACACAACTGTAGATAAGTTCTGAAAATGATTGTTTCCATACTGGCATGTTTCCGTTTGCTTAAACAACATTGTTACTGAAATCAAGGGGGTAGTAGTGAAGATTCATCGTCTGGCACACCATGGCACTTTGAAAACCAGGAAAACTTGGCCGAGAAGCAGAGGTTTTATTCATCTGGCCAGGTGGATGTCAGAACAGTGTCATCACCCTAAGTACTAACACAACATATAATATAGTGCAAAGCATTTTATCCCCTTTTGCAGCCATTCAGAAGATCTGATCGCTACCCTGTTGGCTTGAAAATGGTTGAGCTAGGATCTGAGCTACCATTGGCTGGGGACTCCCTATGATATCAGAGGTGGATGGAATCTCTCCTGTAGGAAAAATTGAGAGCTGCTATTTGTCTATTTAAAGCAGAAACCATTTGGAAAATCCTCCCAGGAGAAAAAAGGACAAGACTTGGGAAATGATCTAAAAAAGTATAGGATGAGATTATGGGGTCTACAATAGGATCCAGTCCCAAAGACAAAAGACAACACTTATATAAATATACACACTGAATAGAAAACGTATAACACAATGCAGATTTAATTGAGGAATATCAACTATCTGATATTTCTGAAACACCTGGCTGGCTTTCTTGGAGCCTGACCTTTATACATCTCTAAAGAAGCCTTGTTTTCCTAAGTGGATGTGACTCCAGCAACACTTGGAGCTCTAGAACAGATTGAACCAGAAGAAAATGTAGAGCTTTTGCAAGTATTTGAAGAACCAGCATCTGAAGCTACCAGGAACATTGACAGCAAGACAACAAGAGCTCAAGGATAAAACCATGGCCCATGTTGTATCAAATGCAATAAGAAAGCGACTCCCAACTTTAAAAACAGTGCCTAAGAGACACTTGGCACCTCTCATGAAGGATGTGAATACATTACTTTCTACTGTCCAAATAACATCAATTGAACAAACAAACCAGGTTGCCTACAGCAGTCTTTCTCAACCAGTGTGCCGTGGCACACTAGTGTGCCATGACGGACCTCCTGCTGTGCCACAAGAAAAGCTCTCTGCCCCCCTTCCTCCCCCCCTCCTGCCGAACTCCTGCTGCTTGGGGGAGGAGGAAGGGCCAGGCAGTGGTGAAGAAAAAGAAGGGACTGGGGCGCCTCCTCCTTCGGCCATTTCCCCAGCCAGCCTCCAATCCACCATGACTCCCACCATGACTCTCGCCCCTCGCTCGCTGAAGCCACGTGGAGGAGCTCCGCCCACTGAAGCCCGTCCACCGCTCATGCTCCTCCTCTGTAGGAGAGCTGAAGCTGGGGGGAGGGGGCAGGCCTCCCCCGGCTTCGGCACTCCCAGCAGCTGCTCCAGCCTTGAGGGGACAGTGCCAAGCCAGCATTGTGCTGGCTCAGGCACGGCTGGCTTGGCACTGCCCCCTCAAGGCTGGAGCAGCTGCTGGGAGATGTGAGCCGGGGGGTAGGGGGCAGGCATGGTGCATCCTGGCTCCGCCCCCTCCCCTGCTTCAGCACTCCCAGCAGCTGCTCCCAGCAGGCCACCAACCCCCCAGCCGTTCTTTACTGTGTTAGAGTGTCATTTTGTGTCATTTTGGTTGGTGGTGTGCCCCCGGATTTTTTTAATGTCAAAAGTGTGCCAAGGCTCAAAAAAGGTTGGGAAACACTGGCCTACAGTATAGCAGTGATAGTAACAAAAGAGCTTGGGCTCCTACAACCAATGCAGCCTCCAAGAAAATCGTCTGGAAAACCAAAATGGAAGGTCAGGTTGGAGTTGAAAAGCAAAAATTTACGATCAGATGCAAGTAACCTGAAAAATATGAAGGAGAAGAAATTGAAGAATGACAAAATCAAGCAATATATGATCAGAAAGTACTGGCTGAACACCAGAAAAAATGAAGAAGCTCTGGAAATCATGAAAGAACAAATTACAGCAACAGCCAGAAAAATTGAAAGATATGAAGCCAGAATCATCCAGTACAGGGAAAATCAACTGTTTCAATCAGACCAAAGACGATTCTACCAGAGTCTGAACCAAACAACAGACACAGTAGTCATAAAGCCTGAGAAAACTGCAACAACTAAGTTTTGGAAAGAACTCTGGGAAAATAATAAGAACGACAAAACAAAAACGCTGGGTGGATAAAGGAGTTTGAAGACAAATTCTCACAGAACAAAATGGAACAGATGGAAATAACAACTGAAATGATCAGCAAACAAGTGCAAAAAGTCAAGAACTGGACATCACCTGGCAGTGATCAACTACATGGATTTTGGCTAAAATACCTGACTAGTCTGCATGAAAAAAATGGCCCAACAATTTAATAAGATGCTGCAAAAAGAAAGTATCAGTGAATGGTTAACAACTGGGATAACATATTTGATACAAAAGAATCCGGCAAAAGGAGCAGCACCAGGAAACTACAGGCCAATAACATGTCTGCCCACTATGTTTAAACTATTAACCGGCATCATAGCTGGCAGAATTCAAGATTATCTTGAAGAAAATAACATATTGCCAGATGAACAGAAAGGCAACAAACGGAAAAGCAGGGGCACAAAATACCAGTTATTAATTTATTATTATTATTATTATTATTATTATTAGAGAAGGTGGGGTTCACAAATTCCCCTTCCCTGACTTAAAACAAATCTGTGAACTCCATAAATGAATGAATAGCCAAACAATTTCAAAGTGCTCCTCTTGTCTGATTTTGTCTTCACAGCATGCAACGGCCAATCAGGACGTAATGTGAAGACCAATGTTTGTAAATGGTGTGAAAATACATATCCAGTTTGTGAAGATCAGGTGTGTTACAGCAACTGTGGTTTAAGTTCCTATTGTGAAAAGCCTGAAGAAATATGTGTGTCTATATGGTGAGTAGAAAAACATTTCATTCCAGCAAACGAAGAAAAAACAACAACCCCTAGCTTCTAACTATTAAAATTCTTTGGTTTTTTTAAAGGAGCAGGACTTACATGGCTTTCAATAATAAATTGTTGATATATTCCAAAACATGTCATCTGTCTAGTGTTTATCTGTCTAGTTATTTTATTATTTATTTCTTTATTTAATTTACATAATTCCTTCTTTTAGTATGGGATCAAAGGCATCAAAGCAATGTCAAGGAGAAGGGAAGCAAATTGCGAAAACAGATAATAGGCTTAAGAAGATAAAGTTTGTTGTTACGGTTAAAAACATTGGCAACTTGTGTAGGGCTACAAGATTATCCATCTCTACTTTATATCTTACTTTCACATTCTTTTAAAATCTTGTATATTTTAGGAAACAAGACAACGAAAGTGTTAGAGTAAGCACACTTTGTCACAACCCACAGATGCCAGTTGAAAATGTCATGGTTCCCAAGTATAACACCTCCCAGTGTGTGATGGACCGTCAGCACAACGAGGATGGGATATTTTACATATGTGGCTGTGTGGATGAGCAGGAGTGCAACGACAAACTTATATTTGAAAATCATACAAATGGTGAGTCTTCCTGCCAACTGGGGCTCAGGCATAGGCCTGTAGGGCTGAAACATTTTTAGTGTTTAGTGTTTCAAAATACTGCATACAGAAAGACACCCTATCTTATAAATGTATGCACACATCGAGGAGGGAGATCAAATATGGATTCAGAGTAACAGTGGTTCTGTAACCTGTCTGTTTATCTAGACATATTGATCTATCTTATTTATATTCACAATTTCAGTTAAAGAAAAATACAGTTAAAAGTGTGACAACAGCAAAAAAATCAAGAATATTACACTGCTGTGCAACTTGTGTGATCAATAGGAGTCATGTGCAGTATAAGATTTTCCCCCCCGCTGCTGGAGTAGACAATATTGGAATTGCTGGACTTTGTAGACATGTATATCCAAGCAAACATAGTTGCTATTCACAGAATCTGGAACATTATGTTTTTTGGAATTCCTCTGCCAGCAACATCAAAGGTATTTTAAAAAGAGGTTTCTGGGAAATGTTATCAGCGGTCTAATAAGGGCTTTACATCACTACCTCCAGCAGGATTACTATTATTATCTTGATGGGAGCCCTGCTTATTATGTGAGCTTGTCAAATGTGGTTTCCTTTATATACTAAGAGCTTTGAATACCATAGAATCACCCAAAAACACCTAAAAGGCTTGCAAAGTATTCTCTCTAGGTATCCAAATGCAATTCTATGGCCAACGTCTGCTGGAAGATCCACTGGAAGTTGCTGACCATGGTATCACACTGCAGCCAAAAGAGAATACTTTTCCGGGCATTTTCTAGGACAGTGGTTCTCAACCTTTTTTCTGACAGGGACCACTTGACCAGGGACCACTCTCCAACGTTAGTACCTAAAGGGTTACGGATCGGTTTTTGGTCAACTTTAGATTCGGTTTGGTTATTTGGGTTGCTGATTCAGAAAATGGCATTGGATAGACCACATCAACTCTAGTTTCTGATACAGAACATATACCATCCAGCAGACGCCATCTGCTCACCCACAGAAAGCCATATTTAATAATCTAGATCTGATGAGGTAGTAGCAATCTTTCATGGGTAGTCAGCCTCTCCCCTTCCGACATCCTTGTTGCCTTGGCACAATAAAAGGGTTTCACAAGACCAGCCACTCTTGTTGCAGTGTGGTTCAAGGTAACGATGTAATAATAGTGAGTTTGCGGACCATATTTTCGTTCTTGCGGACCACTGGTGGGCTCCAGACCACAAATTGGGAACCACTGTTCTAGGTCCTCCAGATTAATTCTATAGTGTGACACATTGAACTCAATTTGCATGAACTGAAGTAAGCCAAAGGAAAAAGGGAAAGTGGGAAAAGAAGAGAGAAAAGGGACATTTCAAAAACAGCTGAGGAAGTGGGCTTGCAGATAATTAATTGGAACTGTCTTGCCAAACTGGGAGAGTTGGGGATTCAGTGGGTATACTCCAGCACTAGTAATAAAATTCAGGCTCATGAGTGTAACATTTCTAACCTCTGGTTATAGATAATTTTCACCCTTTTGAGATTTCCCATTGCTTTCTGTGTTGACCTTATCTGGTGTTAGTTTCGCAAGGAATGGGATTTGTTTCCTGTTATATTTTAGAGAGAGAGAGAGAGAGAGAGAGATGGCAGAACCCCCAGCTCCAAAAACATTCCACTGAAAGCTTGCCTGTCAGGCATATACATAAAAACAATAAAACACCAGGCTTCGTTATGTGGGGGAGCAACAATATTCAGGAACAAAATGTCTCTCCCCAATTCTGCTGCCCTCATGGAGGGCCTGCTCAATGGAGAGGAAAACATGTTTCAAGCCAATCTCTCTTTCTCTCATTTTGAACTACTCTAGGAAACTATGTATTTATTGCCTGAAGAGTGTGGTAAAAATAATATTAATAAACAGAATAACCAACAGCCTTTCAAACCAAGGTGTGTCAGAATAGGCGCATGAGCCTGTATGTGTGTTTGCATACGGAATATCACAAATGTTTGCAAGTCTCAAATTTTAGTTGTGCTCATGAACTGACTCAGACTTTCAATCTGAAGGACAGGATGTTGTTATTTCTTTAGTCACTTCCGACTCTTCTTGACCTCATGGACCAGCCCACGCCAGAGCTCCCTGTCGGCCATCACCACCCCCAGTTCTTTCAAGATCAAGCCAGTCACTTCAAGGAATACCATTCATCCATCTTGTCCTTGGTCGGCCCCTCTTCCTTTTTCCTTCCTTTTTCCCCAGCATCATTTTCTTCTCCAAACTTTCCTGCCTTTTCATTATGTGGCCAAAGTACTTCATCTTTGCCTCTAATATCCCTTCCTCAGTGAGAAGCAGGGCATTATTTCCTGAAGTATGGACTGGTTTGATCTTCTCACGGTCCAAGGCACCCTCAAAAATTTTCTCCAACACCACAGTTCAAAAGTGTCTTCCTTCCTTCCTTCCTTCCTTCCTTCCTTCCTTCCTTCCTTCCTTCCTTCCTTCCTTCCTTCCTTCTGGTCCAGCTTTCACATCCATCGGTTACTACGGGGAATACCATTGCTTTGACTATGCGGACGTCCATTGGCAGTGTGATGTCTCTACACTGTTTTATCGAGATTGGTCATTACTCTCCTCCCAAGAAGGAAACATCTTCTGATTTCCTGGCTGCAGTCTGCGTCTGCAGTAATCTTTGTGTCTAGAAATACAAAGTCTGTCACTGCCTCCACCTTTTCTCCCTCTTTTTGCCAGTTATCAATCAGTCTGGTTGCCATAATCTTGGTTTTTAAAATGTTTAACTGCAACCCATTTAACTGCAGGACATGATACAAAAGAGGAAAACATGGAGATGGAGGAGGAAAAAAACCCCTAAACCACTAACTTTTACATTCTTGCAATTACTGGTTTGGAAAATATTCAAGATAGGCTGATATAATGGATGGATGATGCTGGTTGTCTAGTGAGAAAGGGAGATTTCATACCATTAGAGAGAATGAAATACCATTATGCACCTTTCTCCGAATGTATTGTATATTCTTATGGATCCTACATTTTAAAAGGCATAACTAACAACCTCATCACATGAGTGAATTTTTCCTATCCTATGCCATATTCACCTCAGTTCAGGGATGGAGCCTGCTGGATCCCATCATACAATGTACATCTACTTCCGGTGGGGCTCTGTCCCTGAACTGAGGTGAAAGTGTTGTAAGAGGGAGCAACGAGTACATGGGAGGCTTCCTGTATTCTCACTGAGAAGAATGGGGGAAAGCATTCTTTTCCTTTCATACATTTATATCCCATCTCTCCACTGCACCGTTCTCTGTCTTTTTTTATTTATACAACAGCCTAGTTATAGGCTGGATGAGATTACACAGTGAATTTTATAGTTCAATATGGACTTCAACATGGGGGCATATCCATTATGCAATTATAGCAATTTGATGGCACTCTAATTTGTATGGCTCCCTCCTATGTAATTGTGGGCTCTATAGTTTACTGAGGCACTCAGAGTCTTGGGAGCTCTAGTGTTCCTGTATGGATAATCTGAAGTACTAGACTACACATCACAGGTTTCTATAGACTGAAGCTATGAAAATGAAAGTGGTATAAAATTGTCATAACTATGTAGTGCAGAAAACCCCTCGGGTTTCTCAAGTACCACCTTACAGCCTTTAGCCACTGCACCATGTCTTTAAATCAAAATTTAGTATTATGCAAAGTCATTTGCTCTACAGTTCAGAAAATACTTCATTGTATTGTGAATGTGTTACTTCCCTTCCTATAGCCTTTGAAAGTGGTCCAAGATCATAGAAAGGAGGCTGGGACACAGCCTATATTGGGAGAATACCCAACGTGGAATATATTGCTAGAGCCAAAAAGCAGCTACCAAGAAATAGTTAGGTGCCCTCTCATTTTTGCAATCAGCCAAGCTCAATTCATGCAGAACCAATTCATTTCTGGCTGGAGCAGCCTTGGAAGCACTGAGAAACATGAGATGACGTTTTCCTCTTCTTGACGTCTCAGCAGTTGTTTTCAGAGAAAATGACTGCCTGCTTGATAGCCTTCAGGCCCATTTCAGGATCCCTGCTACAAATTGATGACTTTGCAATGCAAGGGAGGGGGCAACATACTTAAGCAGCTTGTGGGAGCTGTGTACACACTCATTACCTCCCCGTGCTCCTGGTAAATGCTCTGAAAACATTCTGCTTTCCACTGGATTTCACAACTTCAATGATGTTGTCATCCCCATCAGGTAAACCCATTAGAGCACAAGGAGGAGGAGGCAGCCAGGCCTCACACTTTCCAAAACAAACTTAAATTATATCATTTGAGGCTGATCTTGTGGCTTGAACTGAATGCCTATTTTAGAAACATTTACAGTTTAGCAGAAGTTAGCTGCAGCCTTTTTGCTTTTTGCTTTGTTTGGAAACTGCCAAATAAAACAGCCAAGTGCTTTGGGTTTCTTTTTCCAGTATTTGAATTGTAGGCTGCACCCCACTGAGGTCATACAACCCAGCTTTTTGTTCGGGGGAGTTCTCAAACTTTTGTCCCTCTGATGTTATGTTTGGCCAAGAATCCTCTCCAAAACATTTTTTACTTTATTTTTGTAACTAGTGGTGGGGAACAGCATATATCTTTTCACAGTGGGGCAAAGAGATTACTCTAGGGACTCCCAGTGTGTTTCCAAGCTTGGTTCGAAGCACACAGGCTTAAAATGTTAAAGCTCTGCATGGGTTAGGAATCAAATAGCTGTCCGACCATCCTCTCCTGCACCAAGATGCCCCCTGATAGGATTGCTGTCCAATGGAGAAAATGGCAGCACTTGGTACGAGGACAGAATCTTTTGTAGCATAATGAAAATCACGCGTAGTTCACATTTTATCAGTCCACACATTGTCTTGCCAGAGAAAGAAAATATGCTTTCCTGACCCAGACTTGATATTGAAGTTTGGACCTGTGGACAGTGTGTTGGGATTTCTTCCTGGCAAATCAGATTGACAGAGATTGTTTCTTTGACTTCACATATGAACGTCAGATATGAAGAATTTCCATGGAAAGGACAAAGTGTCTCTGTTTACAAATTCCTATGATTCATACCAGTACAGTCTCTTAATTTATCAAATTAAATAAAGTGACTTGCCTTTTAAAAAAGGAAAGAAAATATGCTACACAGATGATCAATAAAGAACAAGTTTACTCTTCATAATGCAGAACAACATATATGCAATAATATGATCAGTTGCACGCAATTTCCTTTTTAAGAGTCTTGCACAGCTCAAGCCTGAATGTAACTGTAACCAAAACTCCAAGGCTTAGTTAGCTCCCTGGGCATGGCCCAACCAATCAGCTTTGTCCTCTGCATTTTACAGTTAACACATACACAGCAACTGATTTCTTACATACCCTAACACCTTTTTAGTATGCGTCTTTGTCTCTGGAATGCCTTCCCCGGGAGGTCCACCTGGTACCACGAACACTTTCAGTGATATACCAGGAATAAAGTATATATTCCCAGGTTTTTAAGGACTGATAAGGTTTGCATTTCAAACTTAGAGCAAATTGTTTCAGAATGTTAGCGTTTAGTTCATTACGGTACTTTCTGTGTCACTTTTTTTAAAATGTGTACTCTCCCCCCCCCCTGCTTTGCTAGCTTTGAGATGATCTCCATTTGTAAGCCGAAAAGCCAGTGTTGTCCATAGACACCTCCAAGGTCATGTGGCCAGCATGGCTGCATGGAGTGCTGTTACCGTCCCGCTGGAGCATTACCTATTGATCTACTCACACCTGCATGTTTTCAGACTGCTAGGTTGGCAGAAGCTGGGGCTGACAGTAGAAGCTCACGCCACTCCCCTGTGACTTTTCGGTCAACGAGTTTAGCAGCTTAGTTGTTTAACCCACTGTGCCACCGGAGCTCCCGGTACTTATGTGCTTATGCAGAAACAACCTTGCTATCTATGATATCCCTACCTCTCTTTTCACTGTAGGATATTCCATGTTGCAAAGCAAGGAGATCATTCCTGTAGCAGCCATCAGTCTGTTGCCCCCGTTGCTTGTTGCCATCATGATAATTGTGACGTTTTACCTCTGCCGAACCCATAGACAGAGAAGGAGAGCCAAGGAATGGACCCAGAAACAATCACAGCGTCATACCTTGCCTGAGTCAAGCAGAGCCACTGGTTATGAAGGGTTATTATCTGTCTATGTAGACAACCACCCTGTTGTACACTCGGCTTGTGCCAGCAATATTGACTATGGCACTGAACTTTTGCCCATTGAGCTCGATGCAAGAGTAGGGAAAGGGCAGTTTGCAGAAGTATGGAGAGCAAAACGTAAGCGTGCCTCTTCAAGCGACCAGTATGAAACTGTGGCAGTCAAGATTTTTCCTTGTGAGGAGTATGCTTCATGGAGAAATGAAAGCCAGATCTTTCGGGATGCCAACTTTAAACATGATGACATCCTTCAGTTCCTCGCAGCAGAGGAGAGACATTTGGGCCTCCAGAAGGAATACTGGCTCATCACAGCCTATCACAGCCTTGGAAACCTCAAGGATTATTTGTCGAGGAATATTCTGAGCTGGAGAGATTTGCAAAAGATAGCTGGGTCCATTGTGAATGGCGTGGCCCACTTACACAGCGACTATACTGCCTGCTGCTGCCCAAAGATCCCCATTGCCCATCGGGACATCAAAAGTACCAACATCCTGATGAAGAGTGGTCAGGAATGTGTACTCTGTGATTTTGGAATTGCTTTGAGGCTGGATCCATCACTGACAGTGGAAGAGTTTGCTAACAGCGGACAGGTAAGTGCCATAGAGTGAAACTGGAAAAGCAGTTTATTTTGCTTGATGGAACGTGGAAAGGCCTTCATAATCTCCTTCACACATGTAGAACAAGAGAAGTCACACTACTGGTTCTGCTCCAAAGATAACGCAACTCCTCTGTCTCATCTCATCCCAGTTTCCCCATGTTGAGCATGAACATCTGCAAAAGGGACTTCCAATTAGATAGTCTTTCACGTGGTCAGAAACAGTATAGCACGATTTCTAGATGCTTAAAGCTCAATGCAGAAACTTTGCTCTTTAGATATTTTGAACTTTGCCTCTGGAAGCTTTAGCCAGCAGGACTGATGATAAGGGATTGAGAGAACAGTGGTCCAAAACATGGCAGGGGTAGGACTGTCTGACCCTTGTGGTCTCTTCCAACTCTCTAATTCGATGATCTGTTGAATAAGACTCAATGAGGCTCACACATGAGTTAAAACAAAATACATGAATTAATAATTAACAGTAAAAAATTAAAATAGTATTGGATAACCAATCATTTTCTAACAGTAATACTTTTAAAGCAATATAAATTAATTTTAAACCATAAGAACATTTTAAAGGCAAGTACACATATCTACATAACTATGTAGTCACCAAATACCTGTTCAGCTAAAAAGGTCAAGAGAGAGCAAGGAGAGGATGAGACTGCTTCCCATTGCAAAAGGCTGTTCAAAAGGTTCTGTCCTGCATCCTCATCATATGTTCTTGTGAAGGTAGTGGGACTTAGAAGGCCCACTCATAAGGATCTTAAAAATTGCCCAGGCTCATACAGCAAAAAATTAGCATTTTAGATAATCTGGTCCTGGCCCATATAGAGTTTGTGTTTCCAATAACCACCCACAGTCACCACTCTAGCTGCCCTATTTTGGATTTGCTGGCCCATCCCATGTGTTACAGTATCCCAGACAGGAGGCATTCAAGCCATATGTTATCACAATCTGCACGCAACTAGGTGGAGGGTCCTCAATTCAAATCAATACAAAGGCTCTCCTGAACTCTTCAGAAGTCACAATTATTCTTCTACCTTCAAGCAAATGGACTCCAAACAGCCAAAACTGTAAAGTCACTTTAAATTTCATTTTTGGTTGCTCATCAACCAGTCCTATGGAAAGGTGTGCAGCCCACCATGATTCTTGTGTGTGGTATAAACAAAATATGTATACATCTTAAAAAGTGGTCCCAGAACTTGTTTGTAATGGCTTTTCTTTGCGAACAGGAAGATTCAGGAAGGACTCATCCCACGCTTTCTACAAGCGCGTTGATGATTTGGAGGTTGGATGTGTCCTTCGAGCCTGTGCAATGGACCTTTCTGGTGGAGTGCAGCATGCACAGAACTGGCCTCACCCTTTAAACCAAAGGTTCATCTGCCTAGCAAGCTTAGGACGGTGGCAGCGAGGTCCTCAGGTCATAAGTTTGGTTTGAGTTTCCTTCTCTTAGATGGTTGACCTTACAGGGGTAAACGAGCACCATCTGCCCAGGTTTGAAATCAGTTTTCCTTCTCTTTGGATGGTTGCCAAAAGGAGAGCCCATCCTGCCCTTTGACGCTCTTTGTCAGACCCTTCAGTTGTGACCTGTCTGGCATGGGAGGCCCTACCGGTGGCTATTATGCCACCGCCAGCATAGCTCACTTCATTAGGGTATGCAAGCCTCTCCCCCACAATAGGGGGGTGCCAATGGAGAAGGCTTGTTTATGCAACAGCAGCAAATGATCCTTCTCATGACTCATACAGAGAGTTTGAGGAGAGCAAGGAGCTGGTGGATACGTAACCTTTACTCCTCTCTCTTCTTTTGTATTCAGAATGGCCTCTTCACAAAACAGGTCACCACAGAAAAAGCTAACAGAGGGGTGTAGGGGAGTGATTGGGGCAAAAAACAGACCACAGTTGGAGCTAAGCAGTCCCATCTCTAGGCCCAGTCTCTCTCAGTTCAGGCTCACAGCTGCCAAATACTTTTTCTTTGTGTAAACACAAAAGTGTAGGATGTTCTCATTTTTGTCTCACATCTAATTTGGCCCTTAATGTCCGCTTAGATCCATGGTACCATTCTTCAGAAATAAGGGACAAGACTCCTATAGCTTTAGTAGTTAGGTGGAAGAGGGAATTTTCATACAGGCAACATCTTCTGCAAAATAATTAAAGATACAGTCTTCAATTCAGTCTCCAATATTCATTTTGACAACTCTATATGAGAGCAATCCAGCTCTACACATAATAAACATTAAAAACATTCTTATCTATCACATACTATCATAGATCAGTTGTCAGAATTTAAGACAAAATTGAAGACTCATCTCCTCTGGCAGGCCTACCTGGTCAATTTTAAGTTGTGAATTTGAATCTGCATTTTATCAGTGGATTTTAGCTTGTATTTCAACTCTGTGTATCTTGTTGGGTGTCATTTAATACTGTTTTATCTCTTGTTTTAATGAACTTGGAAATTTAAAAAAATACTGATCTCCAAAGTCATTAACAAAAATAGTCTGCAATTTAAAGTCCTACTTATAAGACAGATGTTATAATGCACTGTAGCTTCCTTTGAGCCTGGAAGCAACATGGTTTTTCACTCATATATACATACTGATCTCCTAAAATCTGTGACTAGGTGGGTACAGCCAGATATATGGCTCCTGAGGTCTTGGAATCCAGAGTGAATCTCGAAGATCTGGAATCCTTCAAGCAAATGGATGTCTACTCCATGGCTTTGGTGTTATGGGAGATAGCCTCCAGGTGTGATGTTATAGGAGGTAAGAGGCTCTCTACAGTCGTTATCCTCCAAGTCTTGCTTCTTTACACACATATTGGGGAAGCATTTGTCTACTCTCTAAAAAAATATTAGATTAAAACTTCCATCCTTGAAGACCACTATCCTTATTTTCTATGGTGGATGGGAAATTAAATTCAACTTCCCTCTGACAATGCAAGCCTATTCCTGCAAGCTATTACAGTAGAATGAACATACCTTACTACAGGGTTGTACAACTCTCTTGTCTTCCACATGGTCAGTGAAGCTTCTAAAAGTTATTATATTGGCTGTTTCTTCCAAATTCTCCCTTTCACCAGTATCCCTTTCTGCTCACTTTCCACATATTTTCAGATAGCTCTTATCGGGATTGCTGGGAGTGAGAAACAATATCTGGCCACTAAATCTCAAGTCAGCATCACTGAAGGTCCTCTAACTTGAATGTATTATTCAAGTAGAACAGATCTCAGTCCAAAGACTCAAAAAGGCATACCTCTTCTAGCCCAAGTAAACAATATTGGAACTAACAGATGTCATCCCAGCATATACAGTCACCCCTTCACATTTGCAGCTTTGAGTTTTGTGGTTTATTTTGTGGATTATTCTAGGATTGTATTAAAAACGTTCTCTCTAGGAATCTCTGGGTCCTCTAGTATGACTCAACTGTCAACTTCTGGACCTAGAGAGTACTAGAGACATTTCTAGCAATTCTTTGGTCACTTGTTCTGGAGAAATGTTCCCTCAGGGGATGGGGGGTGGAATAGCATTTTTTTCATATTTTTTTACTTTAATTGTGACCCTGTGCCTCTAATGCCAGTGAATGTGGAGGGTTTGTTGTAATACAGATTCATAAGGCTTCCAAAGACCAAGCACTGTATTTCCACTAGCAAATAATGGTTACAGCGTTACCAAATGACAAGAGATATTGCTAAATGATTAATCCTCAGTTTGGACTAGATGATCCATGTGGCTTCTTCCACCTCTATGATTCTAAGTAATGCCAATATTGTAGCTAATGAATAACAACCAATATGCCTTAGTTGGTGCTAATTTTAATTCTAGACCTTGGATCAAATTCTCTAGGCTCGATGATGGAGCAGACGCTTTGCAGTAAATAAAGGATCCATATTAAGTTCCCAACATATCTGGGTTGGGATGGTGAGGGGCTGAAACACTGGAGTAAGTAGGGCTTAAGTTAGAAAAGATTAACCCAGAACAAACTCCACCATGCCCTTCGCATACTACTGCTTTTAGCCATAATTGTTTCACAGGGCAGAGGAAAACCCAACATACTTACTCACTGAAACAAGCATCCAATAACAAATATGCAGTCTGTTTCTGATCTATACCAACACTTCTTTTTTAAATAGAGGTTAAGAGTTATGAGCTACCATTTCAAGCAAGGATCCGGGAACAGCTGTGTATGGAAGTGATGAGAGATATTGTACTGTATGGCCGAGGGCGCCCTGAGATACCAAGTAACTGGCTGGTACATCAGGTAAGCCATAAAGCAACAGGAAGGGAGGGAGCAACATGCAACTCCCAGAGAAGCAATTTTTGTGGCTCCCACTGCCGATGGAATTGCAGAACCAAAAAATAGTGCCAGTAACAGAAGTGAAAGAGATTGTGTAAACTGGAGCTTTGTGGTATGGAAGAACACTATGGATACTTCCAATATCAGAGTCTCAACACCATGGTCACTGAAGTGGTGGCAAGAACTGGAATGATGCTGCTACTCATGAGTAGGTTGAGGTGCCCTCCTCCTCCAAAAAAGCAAAAACAAACCAGTTGCCTACACCTGTCATAATGAAATCAGAAACAAAAGCCATTTCCACATTGTAGGATGTAAAACTATTGGCAATTATATGAATGCAAACATTGCCTTATATCATTCTACAATGGCAATTCTGGGAAATGTGGAAAACTCCCTGCATGAGTTTTCTTGACAAGATTTGTTCAGAAAGGGTTTGCCTTTGCTTTCCTATGCCCTTTGGTGCTAAATCTGGTGGGAAACTGTGTGTGGAGCCATGCACCCTCTTCATCAAGAAAGTAGTCTGTTTCCTTTCTTTGCAGAGAAGTCATGGAAGTCTGGTTACATTTCCCTCCCCAGAGAAATGAGTAAATTTCTTCATCTATGGAGAGAAGAGACCAAAGCCCATTTGCATTTCTTTTCCCAAGAGTGTGTCTCCTTGCTCAGTGGTCAGAAATGCAGCCAGGTCTTCGTCATTTTGCACTAACCTTGTGAACCGCTCTGGGCGCCAGAGAGAGTGGTATATTAAGTTGAACTTAATAAATAAATAAATAAATTTTGCTCTGGACTCCTTTCTCGGTGAGCAGTAGTGCAGCCAGACTTCCATCACTTCTCTCCTGGTGAAGAGAGACATAGGAGTCCATTAAGCCGGGCTTCTCAGGGAGGAGACTGCTTTTGTAAGCTCATGGTGGCCAACCTGGTCCTCTATTGCTCTCCCTATCATACCTGGAGGGGGGCTTTGCATATAACGGGAACTGTGTAACACAAATTCATGTAAGATGTGAAACCACTTTATTTACAATCAGGCAGAATTAAGATCAGAGCTGGAAACAAGATAATCTGATATAATGCTTATTCTGAAGTCAAACTACTTTCCTTTTTTCCTGCTTCAGGTGGCTAACCTCACATCTGTCTTGTTTATTGCAGGGAATGCATTTTTTCTGTGACACCATTTCAGAATGCTGGGATCATGACCCTGAAGCTAGGCTCACGGCACACTGTGTCGCAGAGCGGCTTAACCTGATAGCACAGACAGATTGTGATGACATCCTCAACAACAACAGCATTGACAATGAGACCAACAAAATGGGATGTCCAAGAGAAGAAAATCAAAATAGCAATAAGGACATCCAGTGATGGAAGGAATACAAAGAATAGGTGCACTTATGGGCACACCACTATACAAAACTATACCCAATGCCCACTATTTAGATTCCTGAAGGAATTAAAACATTGATTTTTAAGAGCCTGGCTGGCATTCTGTTGGTAACATACACATGCATAGTTTCTCCTACAAAAACAGTTGTATGCAATCAATGTGCCTGTTTACTACACATGTTTGTATTGCAGTTGCACATGTTTGCATTGCAAGGAACACAACCCACTCCCGAAGTGTCTTTTGTAATCTTCTTCCCTTCATTTTTAATAGCTAGGATATTTTTCTCATTCTTAGTCAAAACCCACATTTTATCTAAAGAGAAGGAGAGGGTGTCTTACTTGTGCATACAGCAAGGCTAGATTCCAAAGAGGCGGCTAAAATTCCATTAATGCAGAAATAAGTATCATGCCCCACCCTAGATGTTTCTAAACTACAGTGTCCAGAAACCCTAGTCACTGCTAGCATGGCAAAGAATGCTGGGAACTGCAGTTCAACAGCATCTGGTCATCTGTCAGGCGTGTCTTGATTCTGTGCTCCTGCATCGCAGAAGGACTGGACTGGATGACCCTTGTAGTCTCTTTCAACTTTGTGATTCTATGATCTTGAGTGATGCAAGATTCCTATCCCTAAACAATTAGATGGCAGGGCACAATATGCTTCATCATGTCAGACAAGGCAACAGGAACATTTCCAGAAGACCTTTATGCATCCAGATTCTTTAGGTACAAGTGTGAAGTGGTCATGACCTAACACTGCAACTGGCAGTATGCCTGAAATGCCGTTCTGAGGAAATCTATGTGACTTATACATCATAGAAATACTTAGTTTCATAGTGAACTACAAAGGTTTTTTTAGGACTCTGCTTATTGTTCTACTACTGGCTGTTGCATAGTAGAACAAATGCCCACTTCCCTTGCTTTGTAAGTGGATCTGGAAGTCAAGTCTTATTTTGTATGGGTTCTTTCACACAATTGTAACTATAAAGGTTGTAGCTGGGGCGGGCGGGGGGTTTGACGAGATAGGACACTGTCCCAAATAAGAATTTTGCCTGCTTCCTACATGACATTTTTGCCTCATTTCTAATGTTTCAGAGAGTGAGACACTGAAAATCATTTGCATCTAGAACTCATACATTTTCACATTACTTTGGCAACTCTACCTGTCCTCTTCTCTCCCCCCCCCCCCTTTCCAGGCAAAAAAACTTTTTTTAATGTTTAAACTGCAGTTCGAAATGCTCAGTTGAAGTTTTCAGTTACTTCAATGCTGAAGAAAAACTTTATGGGGAAAAAATATTTTTTCGAGAAGGGAGAATGCTTTTGTTTCACTGCTTTTCCTTGCAGTACAATCCCTGACAATAACTTTCCTGTAAATTGTGATCTTGCTAATTATTCCACAGGATTATCATATCCTACTAGCAAAGCGCCTGATGCAATCTGTGAAGAAAAAGTGGTTCAAACATTTTGTTAAAAAGACTATACAAGCACCAAGAGGGAAGGGGGATGAGAATATTATAAGCAAAGGGATGGAGGAGGACACTAATAGCCAATAAAGTGTGATCTTGAAATCCAGATTTCACAATCTAAGGACCAATGTGCCACCAGCATGGACTTCATAATGAAATTCTTATGTAAGCAGACAAAACAAGTTGTTAATTTTGGTAGCTTTATTTCCTCCTCTCCCCACTTCTCACACATGGAATTTTACACTACTCGCATTAAGATTTCAGTGCATTTCACAGCAAAAGAAAAAAAAGGTACAAGGATATCTCAACACTTGTGCATAAAAACCCCAGCTTCTTTCTCTGCACACGTTTAAGTCTTTGTGTAAAATGAGTTAGGGTTATTTAACCACTCTAGAATCCAGTCGGATACTTCTCTGAATATGGAAGGGGGGAAAAATCAAAACACTTGACCAGCACACACAAAATTCATACGTTTTTCATGATGATAGGAAGAGGCCCCCACTGTTGACAAGAACAAGAAATCGACAGATTATGATATTTACACTGATTGGAAGACTACATCAGAAGAGACGGAGTAAGGCACCACTCTTAGAAAAATTAAGGTAGCTTGTAGTAATAACAAGAATGAAAGCCAGAAATCAGTACTATTCTTAATTGCCAGCAATTCTTAGACTTCAATAAAACATTGGTATTGTAAAAAACGAAGAACATTTTTGCCTGAACATGGCTTCCTGATATCAGATTGCATCTGGCTCTGCATGCAGTCTCATAGCAAAAACACAAGCCTTTTCAGGTGCAATAGAAAAAAAGCAAAGTCACAGGTCTTTGTACTCAATGGGCACACAAGGGTGTTTGAATATACAGTGAAGACAAATGGGATTACTTGCCTGGACGGCTTATAACACTGACTCTGTCTCAGAAGTGATTCAAGGAGAAGGGGAGTGTGGGCAGGGCGTTAAAGTAAACCAATACAATTTTTCTGAAAAAGCTGCATCATTCAGGCCTTGGTCTTTTAAGAAAGAGAGCCTCTTTGTATTATTTACAATATAAAGCAGTTATGAATAGTTCATTAAGGACATGAGGCTAAATCTGGGTCTGAAAATTACTCTAATTTTCATTAGAGAGGATGCATTTCCTCACCTTCCTCTCCACTGAACCCTTTCAGATACAGGGAAAAACCCAGTTACCTCTCTAATTTTAATTTTAGATTTTTTAAAAAGATGTGGCTTACATGAATCCCGCATTGTTCCACAGCCATGCACATATTGCCTCTGAAGAATATATTTTTTAGAAAGTATCAAGTCCTGATCCAGACAGTTCATAACACTGATTCCAAGGTCAAACTTATCAAAAGCCTCCTCTTCAATGTTTCCAGTGAGAGTTATTCAGAGCAGCAAAAGACAGCCCCCCTCCCCCTTTTACATGGGCACTGAGTAGTAGTTCAGTAATGAGTGGAAACTGAAGCCTAGTTTCTGAAACATGGTTCAGGTATTACTCCAGAGGTAATCCACTTGGGTAAAACAGCACAGCAGCTCTGAATATCACTGCTTCTAGGAGCAGGATTTTTGTCATTTTTGTTGGTTTAAAAAAAAACACTTCAGGCAGCTTTTGCAGCAGGGTGTGCTTAGAAAGAACACAATATACAGTTCAGATAAAATCTTGAGCATTATATAAAAATGTTTTTGGGAGACGGGGAAACGCATCTGTCAAGGTTCTCTTTCTCGCTACCTTTAGTCTTGCTGCAACTTTAAAGTGCCCTAGCTGTTTTATGCCTTTATGCTTACTTAGTTTTGTGCAATTATATAAAAATCCCCCATGGACTCTGAAGTGAGATACAGCATTTTGGAAGTTGCAGGGATTAGACATATGTGAAGATTAATGTTGATCTAATTGTTGTCCACTTCTTGATTTTGTATGGTAGCCATTCTTTTCCAAAGGGGGTTATAATAAAGCCAGCCATCTCCCTGCAATTCAAACAGAAAAGGGGTGTACGTTAAATAAAAATCATTTCTATAAGTTCCACAGTAAATGTTAAGTGTCTTTTACATCAAATAATATACAAGCAAGGCAAACAGCAGCTGATTCTAGAGTCCCTTACTGTCAGGGGCGGTCTGGCCGCCTCACCTCTCCTGGGGGTCCCGAGCCTCATTTCTGCGCCCCCATGGCTGCTGGATGCGGCAGCCCCGCGGCGGCGTCACCGCGCATGCGCAGGCGTGCATGACGCACGCCTGCGCATGCGCAGTTTCGCTGCCACGCAGCAGCCGCGGTGACGTCACGCACACCTGCACATGCGTGGTGATGTCACGCGAGGCTGCGCGAGTGCGTCACGAACGCCTGCGCCATGCGCAGTGGCGTCCGCGCGGCTACATCGCCGCCTGCGCCGCCGGCTGCATCACCGGCTGTGCCGCCGGCGGCGGGAGCACTGGCTCCCGGGCAGGAGGTGCGGCGGAGGGCGGCCAGCATGGTGCCGCCCCGGCTCCATAAGGCAGCTGATTTTTCCCCCTTTGGGAGGACCCGTCGCCCTCACGGTGCGCTTACATGGCGGAATACCAAAGGCAGGCACTGCTTACTGTGGATGCTAGAAATGCAGAACAAAGAGATATGGAGATGTGAACAAGTGTACCTCCCCAACTACTCTCAGCGTGTTAGAAAGTACATCATTACATGTTTGACCAACAAAATGGAAATCATAAGAAAAGTGAGGCATTTTGGAAGAAGTCTTCAATAGTCTCTAAAAAGCTCAAAATATTTTTCTATACTTATGTAAGGCATGCCTGACTTGGTTGCGTTCACAAATAGTCTTAGTGTGCATAATATATATAGAAAGAGGGGGCAGCCAGAAAGACACAGCTCCATCATGTCTCATGCACCATCAGATGGGAGCCCTCCCAGCAACTCCAAATACCACTCTGCAGCCACAGAGTGAAGAGGGGGCAGACAGGAGGACACAGCTCCACTGTGTCTTGTCCATCAGCAGTTGGGATCAAGCCCTGGAACTGATGGAAGGATAACTGGCTATAGCAGGCATGAGCAAACTATAGCCCTCCATGTGTTTTGGACTTCAACTCCCATAATTCCTATGAGCCTACCGGTTGTCAGGCACCCCTGGTAGCGCAGCGGGTTAAACCACTGAGCTGCTGAACTTGCTGACTGAAAGATCGGAGGTTCAAATCTAGGGAGCAGGGTGAGCTCCCGCTGTTAGGCCCAACTTCTGCCAACCTAACAGTTCGAAAATATGCAGATGTGAGTAGCTCAATAGATCTTGCTCCGTTGGGAAGGCAACAGTAATGCAATCATGTTGGCCACATGACCTTGGAGGCATCTACGGACAACGCCAATTCTTTGGCTTAGAAGTGGAGATGACCCCCCCCGCGAGTTGGACACAACGAGATTTAAAGTCAGGGGAAACCTTTACTTTTACCTCAGGACACTACTAAGAACTCCATGAAGTACAAAGACAGCCAAAGTATACAGAGAGTTCGAGAGAATTATATCTGGGTCAACTGACTGCGGTAGTTTGTTTTGCATAGTGGTTAAGAGTATGAGTAATTCTAGGTAGGCCCTACTCATTCAGTCTCAATCTCCTGTCCAAGCTCCACAATCACACAATGACATGAACAGTATATCACTTGTGGAAGACACCTCCATCCCAACAGCAGATCTTGATAGTTTTTAGCTAATGAAGACAAATGCTTTGCAAGCCTTCCATAGAGTAAGCACACAACAATAACCTCTTCAGAGGTTAGAGGGTCTGAATATTTATGCATGTAAGGTTCTGTTTGGTTACTTACATCTTTAACAAAGTACTTAGTCTGCCAGGGAGTGCCTGTCTCAGCTCGGAGCCGCTCCTCATTTCTCTGCTGTTCTTCAAGGGCTTTCTTATGCTCTGTTGCCTTGTCAATGTCCCCATCCCTCAAGGATTCTGTCACATGCTGCCACAATTTCCTGCATTATAAGGGCTACAATCAGTTACAAGCTCTCTCAGCAAATCAGTGAAATGGCAGTATCCATTGTCTTTCTTACAAATGAGGGTCATTCAAACTAGTATCTCCCTTTATTCGAAAGTGGGCAGAAAGAGGTGGACTAGAAGGCAGGCAAAAGGAAATGCTATTTCCCAAAAGTACCTCTGGATAGATACTTTTCAGTGCAATTTAAAATACATCTGTCATACAGCTCAACAGTTAAGACATACAGAACAGAAAGGACCTCAACACAGTTCTGAAATTCACTATGTTCTAGTGTGAATACATCCCAATATGAAACGTACTACATGTGAAAAAGACCTTGGGAGTCCTCGTGGACAACAAGTTAAACATGAGCCAACAATGTGATGCGGCAGCAAAAAAAGCCAATGGGATTTTGGCCTGCATCAATAGGAGTATAGTGTCTCAATCCAGGGAAGCCATGCTACCCTTCTATTCTGCCTTGGTTAGACCACACCTGGAATATTGTGTCCAATTCTGCGCACCACAATTGAAGAGAGATATTGACAAGCTGGAATGTGTCCAGAGGAGGGCAACTAAAATGATCAAGGGTCTGGAGAACAAGCCCTATGAGGAGCGGCATAAAGAGCTGAGCATGTTTAGCCTGAAGAGGAGAAGGCTGAGAGGAGACGTGATAGCCATGTATAAATATGTGAGGGGTGGAGGGTCATAGGGAGGAGGGAGCAAGCTTGTTCCTGGAGACTATGACACAGAGCAATGGCTTCAAACTACAAGAAAGGAGATTCCATCTGAACATTAGGTGCTTGGAATGCAATTTTCCTGCTTCTTGGCAAGGGGTTGGACTGGAAGGCCCATGAGGTCTCTTCCAACTCTATGATTCTAATTCCATAATCAGCAACAGGATAATACTTATTGCTTTCTACATTCATACAGTTATATCTAAGGCCAAGATGGATGATTGTGCCACTTATTGGACAAGAAGGATTGCTGAATCCTTCAGGACGGTGCTTCTCAGGTTGATAACAACTAGCATTTTTTTTCAATGTGCTAGAGAACAGTACCATATTTGTGAACACAGACTACAACTGCTTCTCTCTTTCCTGGAAACTCTTCACAGACTGCAGACACTGGCTTACAGACTGGAACCAGTCTAGGGACTACCATTTGAAACAGTATTAGTTGAAGACATTCAGTACTGTTCAAAGTACTGTTCAAAGTGGTGGCTCCTGGACTGGTTGTGATCTAGGAGGTAGAACTGGCTCAATTACAAGTGAAAATAATTCACAACTAACAGAGCCAAATGCAAGAGAAATGCTTCCAATATTAATGAAAATTCTGCATTAAGGTGATACACCTGAATCAATTACGCGACCTCTATAAATATTTATAGATGGTATACATCGGTTTATTTAGCTTTTTTTCTGATTTTGTTAGCCATGGCAAAAAAGGACTACGGTAAAGAGTTCTGGTCTATCATTGCCATTTTTTGCATTTCTGATTCTTAACCAGGCATTGCTCACTTCATTTTTAAAAATGCATATTTCGCTCTAAAATGTAATAGCCTGCTTTTCTGAAATACAAAGGTTCAATTTATCTGAATTACAAAATTATATAATTTATGTAGTCTTAGCCTTTGGCAATGTAGAACTCCACAACTAAAGTGTACCTTGTGGCTCTTATTCCTGGTTCATTATAAAGCAACCGATTTCTGGCTACTCTAATGGAACCATCAGCTCAAGAAGTGCTGCTGCTTCATGCTACATTAGTGACTGGTAAGAACTGCATGGTCCAAGATTTAAGCTGACCTTGCATGTGTCATTGAAACCTGGCTGAATGAATGGCTGGGTGTCAACCTGTCAGTATCATCAACTTTCCGAGAGCAGCGGTAAGCCAAATCTGACAAGCTAGGAGATAGAGTTACATTGATCTATTGTCAGTCTATCCTTCTACTGAGGTAGACTGTCTATCAGTTTACAAGATTTGAGTGTAAAGGTCCAACGATTATAAAATGAGACGTGACTGCTATACCTCCAGATGCGCAACTTCTATATCAGCCTGTCTGGAACCTGAAATCCTCAATGGGGGGCCTGCTGCATGTACCACGACTACGGAAGGCTAGGTTTGTCAATACACAGGGTAGTACTTTCTCTGTAGAAGCACCTTGGCTGCAGAAGTCAATGTTGGTTCCGTTTGCCTTATTCTCAGGGCAGAGAAGACATTAAATTTATTTAGCTTTACTTTTAAAACAATTAACCTGTTTTATATTTCTACTAGCTTGGGGACTTGGCGGTGCCCGGGTCATTTGAGGAAGGCATTGTGTGTCAAGATTGGTCCTTCTCATAAAAGTACGTGGCTCGTAGTGGTTTCAGGAAGTTAGTGAAGGTACTGTGAGTCTCATTATCCATGGTGTACCCTCCTCTAAAGTGCAGCAGGATGTAGAGTGGGTCATGGAGGCTCTGTGTGCCAAGTTTGGCCTTGATCGATCATTATTGGGAGTTGCAGTGGTATCATGAAATTATTGAAAATACTGCATGCCCGATCATCTGTGGTCGACCCTCCTCCAAATTGCATTAGGATGTAGATTTGGTCGGGGGACTCTGTGTGCCAAGTGTGGTCTGTATTGGTGAATGGATGAGGCTTGCATTGTTTTCCGGAAGTGAGTGAAGGTACTTCAAGTCCCATCATCTGTGGTCCGTCTCACACAAAACTGGACCAGGATGTAGGGTGGTTTGGTGTAATGAGGGCTCTCTTGTGGCAGGTTTGATGTTGATCAGTCATTGGATTAGGCTCTTTGCAGCAGTCTTGGAAAGTGATGAAATTACTGAAGGTACTGCAAGTCCCATCATGCTCTGTGTGGCAAGTTTGGCCTTGATCCCTCCTCCAAACTGCAGTCCCAGGATGTAGGATGTGGGTCATGGGGGCTCTGTCTGGCAAGTTTGGCCCTGATCCATTATTATTGTGAGTCGCAGTGGTATCATGAAATTAATGAAGGTACTGCAAGTCCCATCATCTGTGGCCCACCCTCTTTCCAACAGCACCAGGATGTAGAGTGGGTCATGGAGGCTCTGTGTGGCAAGTTTGGCCTTGATCCATTATTACAGGGAGTTGAAGTGGTATAATGAAATTACTGAAGGTACTGCAAGTCCCATCATGTCTGGGCCACCCTCCTCCAAACAGCAGCAGGATGTAGAGTGGGTCATGGGGGCTCTGTCTGGCAAGTTTGGCCTTGATCCATTTTATAGGGAGTTGAAGGTATCATGAAATTATTGAAGGTGCTGCAAGTCCCATCATGTCTGGGCTACCCTCCTCCAAACAGCACCAGGATGTAGAGTGGGTCATGGAGGCTCTGTGTGGCAAGTTTGGCCTTGATCCATTTTTATAGGGAGTTGAAGGTATAATGAAATTATTGAAGGTGCTGCAAGTCCCATCATGTCTGGGCCACCCTCCTCCAAACAGCAGCAGGATGTAGAGTGGGTCATGGGGGCTCTGTCTGGCAAGTTTGGCCTTGATCCATTATTATTGTGAGTCGCAGTGGTATCATGAAATTAATGAAGGTACTGCAAGTCCCATCATCTGTGGCCCACCCTCTTTCCAACAGCACCAGGATGTAGAGTGGGTCATGGAGGCTCTGTGTGGCAAATTTGGCCTTGATCCATTTTTATAGGGAGTTGAAGGTATAATGAAATTATTGAAGGTGCTGCAAGTCCCATCATGTCTGGGCTACCCTCCTCCAAACAGCAGCAGGATGTAGAGTGGGTCATGGAGGCTCTGTCTGGCAAGTTTGGCCTTGATCCATTATTGGGAGTTGCAGTGGTATCATGAAATTAATGAGGGTACTGCGAGTCCCATCATCTGTGGCCCACCCTCTTTCCAACAGCACCAGGATGTAGAGTGGGTCATGGAGGCTCTGTCTGGGAAGTTTGGCCTTGATGCATTATTATAGGGAGTTGCAGTGGTATAATGAAATTACTGAAGGTACTGCAAGTCCCATCATGTCTGGGCCACCCTCCTCCAAACAGCAGCAGGATGTAGAGTGGGTCATGGGGGCTCTGTCTGGCAAGTTTGGCCTTGATCCATTATTATTGGGAGTTGCAGTGGTATCATGAAATTAATGAGGGTACTGCGAGTCCCATCATCTGTGGCCCACCCTCTTCCAAACAGCAGCAGGATGTAGAGTGGGTCATGGGGGCTCTGTGTGCCAAGTGTGGTCTTGTTCCTTCATTGGAGTAGTATCATGGAAGTAGTGAAGGCACTGCAAGTCCCATCATCCGTGGTGCAGCCTCCTCTAAAGTGCAGCAGGTCATGGAGGCTCTGTGTGGGCATTTGGGTGTGTATTGGTTTTTGGATGAGGGTCACAGTGGTCTTAGGAAGTTAGTGAAGGTACTTCAAGTCCCATCATCCCTGCCCCCCCCCCCTCTCAAACTGCACCAGGATGTAGAGTGGGTGTTGGGGGGGGGGGGGCTGTGCGGCAAATGTGGTCTTTTTCTGTGTTTTAAGGGGCCTAGTCAATAGAAAGAAGTAAGTCTTACTGTGAATTCAGGCTGAGGCCTAGCCAGGAGAATGAAATGGAGGAAGTGCTGCTGTGTGTGGAGGGCAAGGCCTAAAGGAAGCCTTGAGAGCTTTGAGAATAGGGAAGGAGGAATGGTGGCCAATCAGAGCCGGTGTAGCGAATGCTGACTCTGTGGCAACCAATCATGGTGTTTGAGGCAATGGTGGCCAATCAGAAGGGGTTCAGCAAATTGTGCCTCTGTGGCAACCAATCATGATGTTTGAATGTAGAGGGTGGGATTTTAAAGGCTGGGAGCCAATCAGAACGCTGGCACATACAAACAAACGAACATACATACATACATTCCGCTTTATTATATATAGAGAAGAGATAGAGAAGAGATGTATTATACATTGTTCTGGAAGCCCTGGCAGGCTGAACAATGACAAACAAATACTGACACTTCTGACATACTTTGAAGATGATTGTAGGATAGGAAATGGAAATCTTTTTAGCAATACACTGCATTCATCAACCAAACTGATAAAAACACCTTTTATTTTCTTTTAACACTACACTCTAGTAAGATGTAAAAGTCCAATCTAAGATCTGCATTGACTTTAGGCATTTATCAGTCGGTTCCCTCTTTAGTAGTGCTTCTCAAGCTATGGATCTCCAGATGTTTTGGCAGTCACTCCCTGAAATCCTAACAGCTGGTAAACCGGCTAGGATTTCTAGGAGTTGTAGGCCAAAACACCCAGGGGCCAACAGGTTGAGAATCACGGCTCTTAAGAAAGGTGTGCAAACGACGTTAATCTACAGGTATGATTAACCATGGCTAATATTAATGTAGGGATAACTAGCTAATTATAATCACTTGGGGAGCAAGGTTACATTTAAACCTTAAAAACAGAGGTGATAGAATAGGTAGGGAATAAAAATTTCACATCTTAGTGCTACATGTTAAAATAAGATGCTAGTGCACATCAATCAAGCTCTAATATAAAAGCAAGAGTCCCCCCCCCCCCTTACCTGGATTCAAATGGCCCTTGCTTCTCAATGGGTCGCACTCGCTTCCTTGTCACAGACAACTTTGTCAAATCCATGCATTTTGTTTCTCCGTTGTTGTAGGTGAATTCAAGGATACTGTTCCATTCGCCTTGTACTCTACAAACCACAGTGTTGGTAGAATTCTGCTTCACTTCACCAGTAACTCTACAACCCAACAGTTAAAAGGAAGGCACAAAAACAGGTTGGTTGGTCCTTTACATGCGATCATATTTTTCAGATCCAAAACAGTGCATTCTTAGTATAACAGAATTTGGATTACCACTACTTAGGAATTGCAGGTATGTGTAAAAAATAGGTTTCTAAGGTTTTGCTATGTGGCAATTTAAAATAGCAATCAAAATAATAACCCAAAGTTCCATGAAGACTGCATTCTCCTTTTGCATCTTTTGAAGATTGCAGCAATTTTATATTCTAAAAATAATTGTTTGCTATTACTGAAAGCAGATTCAAAATAAAACCACCTAAACGTATGGCTCATCAATTAATACTACAAGTAAAATAAGCAAGAAAATTCAAACAGCAAGGGCTGTTCACCAAAAATAAAATTTCAGCAAAGCAGCATTTTTGTCAAAATGCAACAATAAGTGATATCAGGTCTCATTTTTATGCTTCTCAAAAGGATAATATTTTAAACTGGATAAAATTGATCCACACAGCGAAGTATTATGGATTTTTCTGGCAGCTTGAATAGAAGAAAAAACCTTTCTTCCTTTTGCTTTATCCTTCTAACAGATCTGTATCTAAAGTCTAAGAAAATGCAAATCATAATGTTCCAAGTCAGCAATTGACAATACAAGTGACTCAGACAATGTCTGCATTTAAAAGTGACTCAAAAATATAGACTCACGATTTGTTGTGTGAAATATCAACTAGCAACAGAGTCACTATGGCATTTATTGTATTTAGGATCACACAAAAGCTCTTCCAAATATTAATCCATAATGCTCCCATAAGAAAATTGTATTTTCAACCAATTTTGCAGTATATGCTACACATAGCTGACAAGAATACTTACCGATGAAGCTTGCCACCATAGAAGGGTTTTGTGTGAAAAGTAATACTTGCAGAATATCCTGTTTTTGCACAATTAACACTGACTTTTCCTCCCAGTTCTACCCAAGGGACAGTTAAAATTGATCGAGCGTACGCACAAGGCAGGGAAAATGTATATTCCTCCCCATGTTCCAGTAGACTTAAAATACCTGTAATATAGAAATATAATGTTCAAACAAGTCACATATCTCATACTTACATTATAGGATAAAGAAGGACAGGGAAAATGTGAAGGAGTCCCAGTATATTTGAGCATCATCAATGGGATGATATTAAAGGACCTTAAAACAGCCACCACTCCCATTGTGCATTCCAAGAAACAATGTGGTGTCATCTAAAACATCACAAAGCAACAGTCCCTTCTCAGAACTTGCAGAAAACCTCTATTTGGAAAAACAGCATTACTGAAACGGTCATTATTATAATTAGTTCAACTAACATATCTGCAGAAGATATGTTCCAAGCCCCTCCAATTGATATCTGAAACTGTGGGTAAGAGGGAACCCTATATTTTGATTATACTCGGGCTCGAAACATACAACAGAATTGCACCGGAGGACTCAGAGAGACCCACAAACACATTCGGGGGGGGTATTGTTAAAAACATGGTCAGTGAAACTATGGTTATTTAGTAAGTAGATAAGGGGATCATAACATCACTGCAATGAAAGAAGTTTTTGGTTCAGAAATTATTTGGTTCATCTCCACCCTCTTTCCCATTCAAGATGCTAAATAAATTTAGAATGAGGACAACTGTGACACTTACTCCCACAGACAGCCAAGGCGTTTCCACCTTTCTGTATCTCCCTTGTATCAATATGTCATGGTGTTTTGGCAGTGACACAGTAACTGTTTAGTTCAGAAAAGTAGAACCACACAACTTCAGATGACAAAAATGCATTTCCTGAACATGATGCTGAGGAAAACTAATCTCTGATGATACTGATCCTGCGCCACCCCAGAGGCAATAATTTACATAATGACCCATGTCCAATAACCGGAGGAGGCCTAATCTGTGTGCCTGAAATAATGTGCTTAAGGCCTGAAATTAACTGAAATTGCATAAACCAGTGTTTCTAAAACTCTGCTCCTCCAGATGTTTTAGACTTCAGCTCTCACAGTTCCTAACAGCTGGTAAGATGGCTGGGATTTCTGGGAGCAGAAGTCCGAAACACTTGGAGGAACAGAGTTTGAGAAACACTGATATAAACAAAAGGAGAAGTGGAAAAGTAACGAATGGGATGAAATGAAATGAGTATTAGAAATGAATATCTAAGGATCAGGAAATTGGGGTCATAGAAGGAGATAAAGAGACACCTTCTGGAAATACAAACACAAGCATTTTTAACCTAATAACAAGACCACCTATGTACTTCAATTATCTCATTCATCTCGTAAACAAGAACACTGTTTTCTTTAAAATGCAATCATATATAGTGGTGTGGTGTGGGGGGGAGGAGTATCTAGTCAGATACCAATTGTACAAGTTCTCCCACTTAAAAAGGCCTGTAGTTGACACCATAGGTATACCTCAACTATGACAGACAGACAACATGAGAAAACACATCCAGAAAATCATATTGTCCGATTTTTAATGAATTTATTTGCAAATTATAGTAGAACCCCCAGCATTTGATAATAGAATGTCTTCTTCAAGGTTTCTCAGTGGTATATTGATTTGACAAGGATGATGGGGAAAGGTTTTAAAAAGACAAAAATAGAGAAGACAGGAGGATTTCACTCAAAACTAAGGCAAGATATTTATGTTTTTAGAAGTGATGCAGAGCGGAACGTCAGTTTTGAAATCTCCAGAAAAATCTGTGTTCCTGAAGTGGAAGTGAAAAACAAACTGTGGAGAAAGCCACAATTTGGGATCCTCCAGATGTTTTGCTCTACAACTTTCAGCAACCCCACTCAGTCCGGCAATGGACAGAAATTGTGAGAGCTACAGTATATTTCACAACATATGGAGAATCAGGCAAGGTGCTCTTGAAGTTTCTAAAATGGTGTTCTGGGCAATAGTGCAGAGAGACCATGAAGAAAAAAGGAATCATTATCTTAACCCCAACTAATCTGAAATTCCCATTCAGCCAGATTAATTGTATTCTTCACCCCACCCCCAAACAAGCCATTACAGAAAAGACTTTCCACAGTTTTAATCAGCTCAGAAACAGACAACATATGCAGTAGATTATAAGAGTCCACTCATGTACTTTTTATGTTACACAATTACGAACACCTCAGTTTCTATTATTCAAGCAACACTCTCAAAAGGGAAAATTAGACTGTGGGAAATGTTCATGATTCATGACCATTTAACTAGCCCATAGCACAAAATGAACAGAACAGTTTCAACCTAGCTTAAAATGCAAATGAGGGGTCATCTACACAGTAGCATTAAATGCAGTTTGACACCATTTTAATTGCCATGGCTCAATGCTATGAAATCATGCAAGTTGTACTTTGCTGAAGCACTAGCACTCTTTGGCAAAGAAGAGAAAGAGCTTGTAAAACTACAACTCTCAGGATGGTGCATTTCTAGAAATGACTGCACAGAAGATTGAGTGTGTCATCTATTGTGCTTCCCACTGTGTGCTCCTCCTAGAGAACATCTACTGCTCATTTTGTGACACAGTTCACCAACTGAATCTAATTGATTGAATGAACAGAAATATATGTCTAAAGTAAAGGTAAAGTTTTCTCCTTGACATTAAGTCTAGTCGTGTCCGACTCTGGTGGGTGGTGCTCATCTCCATTTCTACCCTCACCCACCGCTGCCAGAAGAGCTGGCGGTGAAAAGCCTTGATCCCTAAGCAGAAGAGCTGGCATTGTCCGTAGATGCCTCCAAGGTCATGTGGCCAGCATGACTGCAAGGAGCGGCGTTACCTTTCCATTGAAGCAGTACCTATTAATCGACTCACATTTGCATTTTTTCAAACAGGTTGGCAGAAGCTGGGGAAAGTTTAGCAGCTCAGCGGTTTAACCTGCTGCACCACCGGGGCTCCAGTGTCTATGTCTAGTATGTGTTTATGTCTAGCATGACAGTATTCTGAAAAAGACAAAACTAATGATAATGCACACCTTGAATTACTTAACAAGGAAGCTCTGGGGGCTACAGAAATCCTAATGTGGGAAATACTGAAGGGTAGATTCATTTTAAATGATTTATAACTTCTTTTTACAGTGCCTATGTCTATGGATATTTTATCTTAACTGAATCATGATGGGACTTCTTCTTTGCAATGGCCTATTCTTAACACAAATACAGATTTTGGATAGACTCATGAATTGGTTGTGCATTCAACAGCCTTGCTTATCCCTGGGATTAAGAAAGAGATTTGGATTATTCTCAAGACATCAAACATTATACCAGACTATCATACATGAGATCGGTCTTATTTCCCAATTAATTGCAGTGTCTTCCACTTACCTTCCCCAACCATTGTCACTCCTATTGACATGCCTAAGAATTTACTTTTTGTCCAGACATGAGCGTTAACGCACATCTTCCTCTCCACACATTCAGCATAAAACCCTGAGACTGGAGGATGATGAGATACTTGTTCTGCTACAAATCTGACTGTGTAACAGTCCGACTCTGCTTGGTCCTGTGAAGCTTCTGAGAGAGTCCCTTGTTCAGAAAGGGAATGGGAGGAAGAGTTACTACATGTATCGGATGGTACATGGCTCTTTGCCATCTTCCATGAGCAGTGAAATGTTTCCCCAATGATTGGATTGTATGGCTTTTTTGCAATCGCTCCTTTGCGGCCTTCATGAAAGGAAGTGAGGTAATACTCGACAAAGCGGATCATCCTCTCCTCAGGGCTGGTGCCATTTGAAATTGCAATGAAGAGATCCGGGTGGGACATGAAGTCGGCATACATTTCCAACAAAGAGCGTTTCTCTAAAATAAAAGTAGGAAGAACCACCTGAAATTTTAAAAAAGAGGATCTATATCAATTCAAATTGAGACCTGGAAGTATACAAGGGATATTGTATTTCTAAATGATAATCCCTGTGGGTCATTTTAGCTCAAGTAGCAGTCATGACTTCAAGACTGGACATTGTTAGTTATTTTTGCTCCTCTATTGCTATGATGGCTAATCTCCAAGTTAATTAAATTCTCAGGACATATCCAGATGTGGGCCAACTTCTAGTTTACAGAAGCACATCCGAAGCACCATAGAAAAGGTGAATAAAGAAAAATTATTTTCTTTGTCACAAAACACTAGGACTAGGGGGCATTCCCTGAAGCTCCAAGGTAGGAAAATTAGGACTAATAAAGGGAAATATTTCTTCACCCAGAGGGTCATTGGGTTATGGAATTTACTTCCAGAAGAGGTTGTGACAGCTGTCAGCCTGAACAACTTCAAGGCAGGATTAGACAGATTCATGGATACCAAGTGTATCGGTAGTTACTGAAAAGGACATTCAAGTGCCACCTCGGAGTTGGTTGAGGTAGGCAGGATTTCCCTGGGTACTGGTTGTGGGGGGTCGGGAGCAGGTTAGGGTTTTGCCCTCCCTTCTGCTCGAGATCCCCGTGTACAACTGGTGGGCCACTGTGATACAGAATGCTGGACTAGATGGGCTGAGGTCCGATTCAGCATGGCTCTTCTTATGTTCTTATGTTTTTATGTCTCAATTTGAGAAAGATTAATGCTTTAGTCACTTACTCTTGTTAAGTCCATGCCAAGTTTGAGTTGAGACAGAAGATGTAAGATGACACTACGTTGCTCTTCCACAGCTCCAAGGTCATCTTCTTTATTGTCACATGTATCTTCCACTTCTTCATCTGGGTTTATTTCCTCTGGTTCCTAATGTAAATTCCAAAAATTTACAAAATCTCAAAGTATTTTGGCTTTTCAACAGAATTCCTCTTTTTCCTAAGTATGGCAGTTTAGTCATCCTCCCAAATCCCACAGATGATCAGTCATTGCTCATGTGATATCAACAAATCATGAAGTTAATTTATATTCAGGTGTAGGGCCTATAGTTTTAATTGCGACTTATGTCATGTTACTGTGAATTGCGAAATTGCTGGGGAATCTGCTATTCTTTCTTTTGATAGGCCTCAAATCCCATCAGCCACTTCTGCCTAGCCACTGGGTAGTGATGATACCTGGTTGGCCACAGATTCCCCGTCTGTGATGTAGTGGATTGTAGTAAACCTTTTATTGGCAAGTAAACCTTTTATTGGCAAGTAAACCTTTTATTGGCAACCAAAACCAGCATCCGAATTAGTAGGGCTGAGACTGAAGGATCCATTATTGCCAGCACACTTGTTCTTGCTTCCCTGTAGAGGACTGGATGAAAAATCTACTTAATAGATCCGTGTTAATTTCTAGAGTCTGTTTAAAATTGGCATATATTTACAATTTCACTTCTAATAATGCGACTTGGAAGGTGCTGAACAGACTGCGTTCTAGGACCATGAGACCCAGCACTAATTTTAAAAAATGGGGCTACAAAGTGGAGTCCATGACATGTGAGTGTGGAGAAGAGCAAACCACAGACCACCTACTACAATGTGGTCTGGGCCCTGCCACATGCACAATGGAGGACCTTCTCACAGCGATACCAGAAGCACTCCCAAGTGGCCAGCTACTGGTAAAAGGAAATGTAGTATAATGCCAAGTTTTTAAGTTTATTTGTGTTTTTAAGTACATTATAACTGTACCCTCAATTTGCTTCTGACATGATGAATGAATAAACGTTTAATAATGAGAGCTACAACAAATAAAGCCAATAGTGGATAGTGGGATTTTGACAAATTCCATTAGATTAAGTTAGCAGTTATGGCTCAACTCTAATAAGAAACATGCTTTATGATTAATGAAGCAACCAATAGATTTTCGTTATTAAAAATTCAAGGTTCTCATATTCAATATTTATGACCTATTTATCTACAGTGAACATAACATAGGTACTTTTTGAGCTTTGGAGATGATTCAATTTATTTGTTATGCTGATTAACAGATGAACAATTAATCAACTTTAACATTACTGTACAACTTTGCTAAATAGAAAAAATCTGACTGTGCTGGAAAAGGAATTACATATATACAGTGCTTCTGAGGGGTGTGCGTGTGTGAAATTTTCTGGAATATGGTGAGAAAAATTCATTATGAGAAATAAAGAAGATTAAGTTCAATTAAAATAATTGAAGTGAAATACAAATTACAATAAAGATGTTTCATTTGTACTCTACTGAATGGTAAGTTTAAACTTGGGTGCTGGAAAAACTAGAGGACAGGCAATTTCCACAACCTGATATAAAATAAATACATCAAAGGTAGCTCTCAAGAGTTTTGGATTTTGAAGGTTTTTTGTATGTGCACTTTTTATCTTTAGTACACATGTCTCCAGATGATTCCACAGATGGCTCTTAGCTTCTGCAATAGTTTCATGCTTCTAGTTGTAACAATGCAAGAGAGCTAAAACTAGCCCAGTTTTGGTATTTATCACTTCTCTTATAATTATTTGGATGTTGCAAGGTGTATGTCATGTTCCAGGACAGCTCGCCGGTAGATCTACCACACAGGGAAGATTTAGCAATCCACTGGGGGAATCAATAGTTTGCCTTTATCTGTGCATCAGAGGCACTTGAACAATAGGGCTGGCAATATGATCTCCCAGAAGACAACTATTATCCTAACTGGGGAAATAACTCCACAATTGCTACAGACCAAATACAACAGGAAAGTTTAGATGACCTGGTATGGAAACTTTAAGCTCTATTAGCTCTTATAGCACAAAGGGAACAATATATTCAGTATCATATCTCACCTCAGTTAAACAAGTCTTAGAGGAGGCAGGCTGAAGAGAAAGACAAGCCAAAAAACCTCACAAAGAAAAACCTTAGTTACTTAACCACTATGGAATTTATTCAAAAGGGCAATCTCCCAGTTCAGGAAAAATGTTGAATTTCCTTTAACTGGAAGAAACAGCACAACTTCAGAGCCAAGCAAATTGAAACGTGAAAAATCAGAGTCTCATGCCCAATACTCTGTTGCATTATTCCTAAAGACCTGTTAAAATAAATTCCTTATTGACTACTAATGTAGCAATGTTTATTGCTCACATGTTCTACTGAAGTATTTGCCAAAGCTTTAGGGTGATATAGATACATGATCTTGTAGGTCCTAAGAACTGTGCTATCATTCTACAATTCTTTTCCCAACCAGAAATGCAGCACTAACCAGTAATTGCATGTTGTTTTCTACCTCATTATCCTATTAGCTTTTGAGGAAACTTTCCCACAAGACAGAACAGCCTGACGTTCTGATTTGCTCTGTTTTTTTATATTTGATAATATATGGCATGGCTTACTTAAGTGAACCAACTGGATCTACTGAGCCAAAAGTACATTTGTTCTCCACAAGACACCTTGCAATCTGAATTGTGTACTTTGGAGAAGGTATACGTAACGATTTTGTTTTGTTCGTTTTTATACTAAAATAAACAATCAAAACTTTCCCAAAAATCTTCTTCTATTTGATGGGGGAAATGGAAAAAATCTTCACAGACTTAACAGAGTATTAAAGAATCAACTACAGGAGAAAGTGAAAATTACTGATCTCACTAATCTAGGTCTAGGGCTTTCTATGATGAACTCTGAATCTTTGTTTATTTTGTCAATGTAAGGGGAGAAAGCCTCTTCACAGAGCTAATAAAAGCAGAGTTTTCAGCAAGTTCCTTAGTGCGCTTTATCTCTATCCATCCACCAGGGAGTGCAACTGACCCAGATTCAGCTTCTTTGGAACAAACTGATTCAAGAGACAACTACAATGAAATTCTAGATTTTGCTTCCAGGGGTTAATAAAAAGAAGTAGAGCACATACATGTTAATTGAGCAGGCCAATAGTCATTTACTTTCCTAGTTCAAAGTAAGACAGGAAGAAACAGCCATTTCTCTCACTAAAGAGAAACGAAGGGGAAATAGTGTCTCTCTTGTTTGCTACAGTTTTTACTTATGAAGATGCTCCATTGATTTGATGAAAATAGTCATGTCAAAATGGTATTAGTATATCTAATTACAGCTGATCTGGACTCCTATATATTTCTTTGCACTATCCTTTTGATTATTTTTTACAGTATTAAGATCATATAGCTATGCAAAATGTGAACTCTCAACTTGCTATTCAGTTTTTAAAATGATTTTTGTATCTAGATTACTGTAGGTGAAATAAGTTCCTGTTAAAATGACACATTTCCCTTACTAAATTTATCCTGAGAGACTTTTGGCAAATACACAGGAACTATGCTTTTAATATTGGGACTATTTGTTTATCTGTTTTTGTTTAATTTATATTCCACCCTTTTTCTACCCTATGAGTCACACACTCCTCTTGACAATCTGGTCTATAGATTTTTAATGCATTATTTGAATAATAATGGCAGAAAATCCAGAGAAACGCCTAGCCACTGAGCTGAGCAAAAAAATATTTTAAGAGCCCATATGCAATCTGAATGTCTCTGAACCAAAAGAAAACTTGTGTAGGATTTTTTTAGGTAACGTTTGTTCTTACCATTTAATCTGGGTTAAATTCTGCAACTCACTGAATTGTGCTACTAAGTTTACTTAATTAATTTATGTTTCTTCTTATACTTCTTAATGATAAAAAAACCTGGTAAAAGGGAAAAACTTTGATAGGATATTATTTCTTCTGCTTCAACAGAAGCTGAAATGCAGACATTTGAATGATTCCAAAAGCAGCCACCTCTTTGTAAGGCAAAACAGTTCCTTTTGTCAAATAAAGAGGTTAAGAAACAAACAAACTCAGCCCACTGGCTTTTACATTACCTTACCCTAGTTAGTTGAATGGATCCTGAAATAGTCTCTTCCTCTGTGACCGATGATGGCTTGTTTTGATCAGCTGAGAAATTCTGATCGGTTCCATTTCTGAAGTGGTTTGGCAGCGAAATCTTGGGTTCCAACCAACTGATAGTTGTTCCTGAAGTGAAAGAGAGCTTACGCTGAAATTTACTCATATTCTAGTAGTGGCAGGTGTTTTTTTTTCCCCCAACAACTGTTGTCATTTACCCCCTTCCCCCTAAAAAAGACATAAAGCAACTAAACTTGCTCAGCAACAACCAAAAAAGGGTTGGCGTGGAAAAACACCACCTCCTCTGATCATTAGGAGGAGGCCTGTGATTGGGCAATGACGACACACACACAACACACACCACTTGCTCTGGAAGAGAAAGAGATGGTGTTATGAAAGGTGTAATCAGACACCAGATAAAGAACCCAGTAGGACTGGGTTGTTACATAATCCTTTTGGACAGGTTGCTGCACCAGCACTGTAGCAATAATTTCATGAAAAAAACCCCATGCCAAACTGTAAATTACTTCTAGGGAAAAAGGCCAAACCTAGACACGCAGGGGTTTTTTTGTTGGTGGTGGTGGGGATGGGATTGGGGAAACACTTCATTTTTTTCACAGCAGTGTGCTCTCTTAAACAAGCAATGGCTTGAAAGTTAATGCTGTAGCACCACCTATTCATTTAATGATTCTGGTGTCTCCAATTACCTCCTAGCTAATCTATCGGAATGGATACAATGCCTCATAAATAATGAAAATATTCCATTCTGTCCTCAAAGACAACTGTATGTAGACTAGCAAAGTCCTAGTTAAGGAAACACACACATAAACATGAATAAAGGAACAGGCAGATTTGGACATAAACATTACGGGTAACTTGGCATCTGCTGCAGTGTTGGATTCTAGGCTTAGCCGCAAGACCATACAATATGGAGGAATTCATTTAACAGCAGTTATTTTGGATGAATGAACTTCTCATATTGCTAAAATGCTGGTCAACTGTAGCAAAGAAAAGTATCAGGAGCCCAAGGCACTGAAATGGTTTTCTTATTCTCCATATCAATTGTGAGACATTTCACTTGACTATGTAACAGTCAATGTTCTGCTTTAGTAAGAGCTTGATACTAGTTTTTGTGCAAATAAACTCACTTTATTTGCACAAAAACAAAAACGCACCAAGAAGTTCATTGCAAACAAAGAAGATAAGTACAAATGTACATGGAAACAATCTGAATGAAAACTAGAAACATGTAATGATGTTGAATATTGGGGGAGGGTGGCATCTTACATGGCTGATGGACTGGAGTAAACAAAGAGTTTTCAGTCTTTAGCTGCTTGTATCAAGAAGCTATTTCCACACTTTTCAAATCAACTATATAGGAAGTTGAATGATGAGACATCAGGCATTTCTACTGTTCCCCCAATTGTTTATTGATATAGGCACACTTTAAACTTGGTCCACTGGGGGAGAGGGACAACAGCCTTGCGAATAGTACTTTACCCACAATGTCAGGGAACCGCCAGAAGGCTAAACGAAGGGCTGCACAAACACAACGAGGACCAAGTACCAAAAGCACAATAATCCCAAATAAACAGCTCAGGTGAAGATCTCAGGGGCTCGTCTGTCTTTACACTAATGCACAGAGCATGAGAAATAAGCAAGACGAACTCCAACTTTTAGCACAACACCACAAATATGATGTCATATGCATCACTGAAACCTGGTGGGATGACTCCTATCGCTGGAATGTAGACATCGAGGGTTATAACCTCTTTCAAAGAAACCGAACAAAGGGGAGAGGAGGCGGAGTAGTCTTATATGTCAAAAACTGTTACGCTGCAGAAGAGATGCAAGACAGCAATCCGGGAAACCAGCTTGAAAGTATCTGGATAAGAATCAAGGTAACTGGGACTCAAAAAGATCTCGTTGTAGCTGTCTACTACAGACTTCCAAGCCAGGATGAAGAACTTGAAGTCTTCTGCCAACAGATGACCAAACATGCACAAAGAAAATATATATTAGTCATGAGCGATTCCAACTATCCTGAAATTTTCTGGAAAACAAACATTGTCCAGAAGGTAGAAGAGGCAACAAGGGAGTCGGCTACTTTCGATCTCATCCAAACAAATGCAGAGGACCTGATCGATGAAAAGAAATGCAAAGATACAGAATGGGGGACGCGTGGCTCGAGAGCAGTACATGAGAAAAAGTTCTTGGGGTCCTTGTGGACAATAAGTTAAACATGAGCCAAAAAAGCCAATGGGATTTTGGCCTGCATCAATTGGAGTATAGTGTCTAGATCCAGGTAAGTCATGCTACCCCTCTATTCCGCCTTGGTTAGACCACACCTGGAATATCGTGTCCAATTCTGGGCACCACAATTGAAGAGAGATATTGACAAGCTGGAATGTGTCCAGAGGAGGGCAACTAAAATGATCAAGGTTCTGGAGAACAAGCCCTATGAGGAGCAGCTTAAAGAGCTGGGCATGTTTAGCCTGAAGAGGAGAAGGCTGAGAGGAGACGTGATAGCCATGTATAAATATGTGAGGGAAGGTCATAGGGAGGAGGGAGCAAGCTTGTTTTCTGTTGTCCTGGAGACTAGGACGTGGAACAATGGCTTCAAACTGCAAGAAAGGGGATTCCATCTGAACATTAGGAAGAACTTCCTGACTGTGAGAACCATTCAGCAGTGGAACTCTCTGTTCCGGAGTGTAGTGGAGGCTCCTTCTTTGGAAGCTTTTAAACAGAGGCTGGATGGCCATCTGTCAGGGTGCTTTGAATGCAATTTTCCTGCTTCTTGCCAGGGGGTTGGACTGGATGGCCCTTGAGGTCTCTTCCAACTCTATGATTCTAATTTTTATAGCGCCTAAACTCCCTAAAGGCATCAGAACTTGTCTAACTGTGACAGCCCTGCTAAGTACTTAGACAGGAGACTACCAACAAGCACCAGGTACTATAGGCAATATTTCAGAGGATGGAAATGGCAAAATCTCTGAGTGTCCCTTGCTTTAAAAAGTCCTATGACATTAACTGGATCAACCGTAAATCGACAAGTGACTTTAAAATATGAGCGTGCGCACATACATACGTGTACATACACAATCTAGTTTGGGAACAGGAAGTTCATAGTTGAGCCTGCACTGCCTTTTACAAACCCTTTTACATGTACATCAAAGATTAAGACTTCACCCAAAAGAGGCCGAACCCAAAATCAGAATCTGATTCACTGTTCAAATTCTCACACACTTTGAGAGTCTGCTGCCCTGGAGACTAGGACGTGGAACAATGGCTTCAAACTACAAGAAAGGAGATCCCATCAAGAACTGAGTGATACGTCCTTTTATTTCCAGTTTTGCCTTACATCATACTTTCAACTCTTTCACACAATTCAGATAAACCATATAATTATTCAGGCAATAAATTTAAGTGAAACAATATGGTCTGTCTCATCCGTACCTTGCAGCCTAATTTTGCTACATGTTCAGCCAGAGACTGAAGATGAGGGAGTTGTTCAATCAGAGGTTTTGAGGACTGATGGGATTTCCAGTGAGTGGATTTTAGAGCATGATTCTGTCTGGGAGAGTGAGCATTAGAAGATAGGGAGAATCTTTCCCCTAGTCATTCCTTGGCAACGGAGGATAAGGAGCTAGAAGGAAGAGATCTTTCTCCTGGGAAAACACCTGAGGTCAGTAGGCGTTGGAGGCTCGATCTCAGAGAGGGAGCCAGATTACGGATGTCACAGATACTCTGTGAGAAATCTTTGAAACAACAGAGCAGATGTCAAAGGCCTCATGACTTTGTGTTCCTTAAATTAAAGTGCTGTTTATTAAAAGGGATAGAGAAGGCATCACAGTGTTATTGTTTACAACTTGGTCTTGTTCCACATTCAAGTTTATGTTTAAGTTCCTTGGGAAAGTTTTGTGCTCATGTTCATGGATTCATGTTTTGAAACAAATACCTGTGTTCCTGGTTGTGTTGATTTATGCTTATGTTTTGATTCCTGATTTTCCATGTAGGACCTACCTTGTTACTTTTGAACAGAACTCTGATGAACTCTGATATATTATCCTTTTTTCCTATTGCTTTTTGGGACATTGCTTTTTATATTACTTTTTGCCTTTTTATATTTGTTTTCTTCAATAGACTATTTAATTAGTAATACTGGACTCTTCCTGCTGCAGTGAGAAGGTAATGGTGATCCTTGCAGTCATTCTGGCCATGTGACCTTGGAGGCATCTATGGACAACGGTGGCTCTTTGGCTTAGAAATGGAGATGAGGACACCCCCCTGGGACGGAAACGACAAGACATAATGCCAAGGGAAAACCTTTACTTTTTACTGGAGTCTTGTGTGATGCAAAGGTGAATCCAGGCCAGAGTGCAACACCGCAAGTGACAATTTTATATGACGTTGCATATCAGATGACAAATTTGCCCTTCTCAAACCTCTAGTCTAACACAAGACAGCATTTTTACACACATGCAAATAGTTAAAATTCCTTCATATTTATTTCAAAGTACAGATTCAGCTCTAATATATTAATTCCTCAGCTCTTCAGTGGGTTCAAAATATGGCAGCCAGATTGGTTAATGGAACACACAGGAGTAAACATTCTAAAGTCACTCCACTGGCTGCAAATTCGTTTCCGGGCAAAGTAAAATGTTGCTTTTGACCTTTAAATCCATACATGATGGGGGAGATCATCCGGAGTTTCGGAATGCAATGCCATCTCTATGCAAATGATGTCCAAATCTGTCACTCCTTTCCAGCTGTTGCCAAGGGGGCTGTCCAGACCTTGAACTGGTGCTTGGCTGCTGTGTCGGACTGGATGAGAGCTAGCAAATTAAAATTGAATCCAGACAAGACAGAGGCCCTCCTGGTGGCCAGGAGAGCTTCCGCAAACTTAAAACTTGTGCGCCAGCTGCGCCCATATCTTGGGAAGTCTGATCTAGCCACAGTGGTCCATGCTCCTGTTACATCCCGATTAGATTACTGCAACGCACTCTACGTGGGGCTGCCTTTGAAGACTGTTCGGAAACTTCAATTAGTCTAGTGGGCGGCAGCCATGCTACTAACTGGAGCGACATACAGGGAGCATACCACTCCCCTGTTGTGTCAGCTCCACTGGCTGCCTATCCAATTCTGAGCACAATTAAAAGTGCTAGTTTTGACCTTTAAAGCCCTTTATGGTTCTGGTCCAGTTTACTTGTCCGAACATATCTCCCCTTATGTCCCACCTCCAAATTTACGATCTTCCGGGGAGGCCCTGCTCTTGCTCCCACCTTCGTCGCAAATACGTTTGGTGGGGACGAGGGACAGGGCCTTCCCGATGGTGGCCCCTCGTCTGTGGAACTCGCTCCCCAGCAAAATTAGATCAAGTTCTTCCTTTCCTTTAGAAAAAAGTTAAAGACGTGGCTTTGGGACCAGGCATTTGGTTAGATATTGGGCAGCTGAACGGACAAGTAAAATGATGAAAAGTTTATGAAAATGGACTGTGGACTGGCTTTATGGAACTCGGATGATGTGTGTTTTTAGTTATTGTTATTTAATTGGTTTTAATGTAATTTTGATGTATTGTTGATTTTATGGAATGTATATGTGGCATCGAATTGTTGTCTTTGTCAGCCGCCCTGAATCTCCCTTTGGGGGTAGAGAAGGGCGGGTTATAAATAACTGAAATAAATAAATGATTTGGGTCCAGGTTACCTACTGGATTGCCTTCCCCCGTACAATCCGCCCCAAACACTGAAGTCCTCTGGGGGGGGGGGTGTCTGCTCCAGCCTGCCAGAACCTGACAGGCAACCACCACCCACAGGACCTTTTCATCGGTTGCCCCAAGATTGTGGAACCATCTGCCAGAAGACCTCCCACAGCTAGATCAGTTGTCGTAATTTAAGACACAAGTGAAGACTTATTACTTTCGGCAGGCCTATCCAGACAGTTTTAATGATGAATTTTAAACCTGCATTTTATGTTTAATCTCTGTTTTGTGTATTTTAATATGTATTTTGTGGAAATATATTTTAATATGTGCATTTGAAAGAATGTTTTTAGGTGAATGTGTGTTTTAGCAATGTTGTAACCTGCCTTGAGCCATGAGGAGAGGCAGGCATTTTTTTTTTATTAGTAGTAGTAGTATCATGAATGATAATTCCCCATCTGATTCAACTATCTATGGACTACATGCTGTAAATATATAAATATAAATAAAACTTTATTTATATACTGCTCTATCTCCCCGAGGGGGACTCAAGGCAATTTTCCAAGTAACATCACCAAAACATACAGAGTAAACAGCATAACATAAAATTAACAAAACAACATAAGCATAAAATTATCACAATAACACATATATATATTAAAAATAATCCTGACTGTTCAGAGCAATTAAAAGGCAGGGACGAGGCTAGTACAAACTGAAAATATGAGTACAGTGCTAACAGCAATAGCAGATACGAGTCTGTGGCTGCTCATTTCCAGGGCCTATTAGAGGGATGATTGGGGTAATAGGTAGGAAGTATAAGGCCATATTCAGCAATGTTTGGGGCTGGGCTAGAACTGGTCATTCTCAAAAGCTTGTTAAAACCACCAGGTCTTCAAGGTCTTATGACAGGAGGGGAGGGGTGGGGCCTTATTTCCCTTGGAAGAGTGTTCCAAAGGCGGGGGGGGGGGGGGCGCACCACCAAGAAGGCCCTCTCTCTCATCCCCACCAACCATACTTGTGATTGTGGTGGGAGCGAAAGGAAGGCCTCCCTGGATGATCTTAGGAGTTTGCACCGGATCATAGAAGGAGATGAGATCACGGAGATAGGTGGGTCCCAAACCATTTAGGGCTTTATAGGTCATAACCTGCACCTTGAATTTGACTTGGCAACTTATCGGCAGCCAATAAAGATGTTTTAATAGGGACGTTGTATGCTCCCTATGGTTTGCTCCAGTAAGGCGCCTGGCCGCCTGTTGTACCAGTTGAAACTTCTGAGCCATCTTCAAGGACAGCCCCACGTAAAAAGCATTGGCAGTAGTCCAGTCTGGATGTAACCAAGGCGTGGACCACCCTGGCCAAGTCAGACTTCACGAGGTATGGTCGTAGCTGATGCATAAGTTTGAGTTGTGCAAAGGCCCTCCCGGCCACTGCTGACACCTGAGCATCAAGCAACAGTGTCGAGTTAAGGAGGACCCCCAAACTATGGACCTGCGCCCTCAGGGGAAGTGTAACCCTGTTGAGCACAGGTTGCCACCCAATACCCCGGTTGGCCCCGCGACTGACCAGGAGGACCTCTGCCTTGTCTGGATTAAGCTTCAACCTGTTAGCCCTCATCCAGTCCATCACAGCTGTCAGACACTGGTTCAAGGTCTGGGAGCCTTCCTTGGAATTCGGTGGAAATGAGTAGTAGAGTTGGGTGTCATCTCCATACAGATGGCACTCAACTCCAAAACTCTGGATAACCTTACCCAGTAGTTTCATGTAGAACCATGGGGGATAGAATGGTACCTTGCGGGACCCCACAGGTCAAAGGCCATGTGTCCGAGCATGTAGCCCCCAGCTTCAACAACTGGCAGTGACCCTTCAGGAAGGAGCTATACACTTTGGAAAAGCCAAATGTTAGATTAACAGGGTAAAAAAGGATAAGCATGGTATTTCTATGGATGACATCATAGTGTTCAAAGACTGGAACATCTCACACATTCAATGCCCTAACAACTTCCTTGTGTAATTTTAAAAATAACAAATTTCAGGTAGGGATTAAAGCAATTTCCTTCCAATTATAAAGAATGGAAGAAAATGAATTCAGACCAGCTCCAATTTAAATTTCCATTCCAGTGACAACAGGGGAAGTTTGACAATTAAGAAGTTGTTGAATTTTATCAATTCTGTGCCTGCCCTGCTTGGCCTACACACAACCTTTCTCCTCTTTCCAGTCTCTAAAAGGTGAGGGATGCGGACCTTTCTATGGGTTATATGAGATTAATAAGTTTTAAGATATGATTTTGAGAACAGCATGATATCATTATTATATTCATCCTATCTCCTAAAAAGGCTAAATAATGCTGACTGTTGCTTACACAGGCATAATCTCAAAAGCAGAGTCATGTCAGAATATGAAAAACAGTAGATGATTAGCAACTGCTTGGATTTATCAACAAAAATAAAATACATTACTTTTATAGTTTTACCTTTTTTATTTAAAAAAAGAACATAACAGAAGAAACAAACTCACCGCTAGATAGGGATCCTTTCTGTTGTGATGCATGCTGTAGTTGGAGAATATGGAAGCAATCATTTAAACAATTCATTGTTGCCATGGAAGTTGCCTTGAGCATCAGCAAATCTTGGTCCAAGGAAGAGAAATGACCAGAAGTAGGAAGGCATTCTATGCTTTTTACAAGGTCTCTTTGTTGTCCTTCAGCTTGATACATCTTCTACACACAAATAAAATAATTTGTTGTAATTTAGATATCTTAAACTTCAGCGAAACTCTCATATATATATATTTAAATCATTGCTATTTGAATTAATTCAGAATATGAATATAAAAAGGTAAAGGTTTTCCCCTGACATTAAGTCCAGTCGTGTCCAACTCTAGAAGCTGGTGCTCATCTCCATTTCTAAGCCGAAGAGCCGGCATGGTCCGTAGATATCTCCAAGGTCATGTGGCCAGCATGACTGCATGGAGCACACTTACCTTCTCCCAGGAGCGGTACCTATTGATCTATTCACATTTGCATGTTTTCGAACTGCTAGGTTGGCAGAAGCTGGGGCTGACAGCAGAAGCTCATGCCGCTCCCCGGATTCGAACCTGCGACCTTTCAGTCAACAAACTCAGCGGTTTAACCCACTACACCACCGGGGCTCCCAATCTGAATATAACTATATGAAAATACCATTTCTTTCCTGTTAATCTATACTTGTGATAATCTAATTTCTTCAAGCATTCAAATTACACTGAATAGAGACTGAAGAGCATTATGTGTTATATCATAACTGAAATCATGTCGACCATTCTGCTTTCAGTAACTTTTCGAAGTCTTGGGACAGCACAACCCATCAAACACAGAACTCATTCAAAATAATTTGTACCCTTGTTGAATGCAGGTCCCATTTTATCAAATCTTCAATTATGATTGCTCTCCTCTTCCAGCTAGTCCACTCTTGGTGCACTAGGAGAACTGAACACATACCTCAGCTAAAGACTTATCAATACAAGTGAATCAGAGATACTGCCTGCTATCTTATTCATAAATTCTTCAATGAAAATGCAAAATGGGCTCTAATTCATAATCAACGTGTCATCAATTACGACAATTAAAATCAATGTGCTTTTTTATCCGACTGCACTCATTTATTGCATCATATCCTAATTATTTCTGCTCACTTTTCTAACTTTTTATAGTTGCTCCTTATTACCATCCTTTCTCTCCAGTCAAAACCCACTAGTTACTTTACCATGTAATTTGGTATTATATTTTCATTAAGATCCCAAACATCTTAGAATCCATTTCATAGAATAGAAATGGTCATATTTGTACATTTGTCTATTTAAAGCTGAAGTTTACTTTGATTTCCACTTCAAAGGTCCCAAGTGCCCATGCTTACAGGCAAACACACATTTAAAAAAATTAAGCCAATTAAAGATTCCTGATTAAAGATTCTTCATTATCTCTTGATTAAAGCAATTTTCTAGGACTCAGTTGAAGAAAATCAATATAGATTGTCTTATTAAGCCTTAGTTCAGTCTCATCTATATGTATCATATACAGGAAGTTCCCAAGTTACAAACAAGATAGGTTCCCTAAGTTTGTTCTTAAGTCTAACTTATTTGTAAGTCAGAATGAAAATTTTTAAATGAATCTTGAGCCATCTTGAAAAAACCTTTTTGATAGCGTAGGAACCTATTAACACCATTTAATGTTTGTTTTGCAGTCTGTGCTCCTGTTCAGAAGATTTCACCTCACTTTCTGTCCCTACGACAATTGGATTTTGAAAAATTTGGGTTTTTATAGAAACAAGGATTGGTGATAAAGCTTCTGTGGAGACACATTTTCCCATGATAACTCTTACATGAGTGATTTTCCTTTCCTAGGAGTAGACTTCCTCTCATTTCTTGTTGTTATAGGAACAGGAAGTGAGGTGAAATATTTCTAATGATATACACAACAACAGAAATCTCACTGAGGTTCTAACCCACACTAACCAAAAATACAAAAATAAAATTTGCAAGGAGTCCTATTCTAAATGGAACTTAGACAGTTGTTTGTCTATATTATTTATTTTTACCTGTACAATACATGTAAAAGTTTACACATTTTCAAATGCTATATAGTTCAGTACAGTATAACTTTAAACAATCTTGGTAGAGGATGGGAAGGGTTTTAGAGAGTCAGGAAGATGGGAAGGATTTTAGAGAGTCAGAGTCAAACATTTTCCCCAAAATAACCCAGTTGCATCTACATAAAAATATGGCCTGGCAAATAACCTTCCTCATCAGTAATATCTTCCAATATTTTTGGGAAATCATTTGCAGCAATTATGTCAGCATTCGATGCTTCACCTTGAACTTTAATATTATGCAAACTTCGTCTTTAAAGTAACTGAACCAACTCCTACTTGCAACAAATTATTAATTGTAATTGCCTTCACTTGCTGTATGAGCAGCTTTTAGATCATTGAAAAGGCTTTGAGCCTTCTCTTACACTAAAGAAAGACTGATAGGCATAATTATGCTGATTTTGGTCTTCTGTCCAAATTGTCAGCAGCCTTTCCATCTTGATAATTAAGCCACTGTGTTTCTTGTTGATAATTCTAGCATTCATTGAGGTGTGGCCTTTCACATGCTCCATGATATGATTCATGGAAGGCAACTTTATCAATATTCAGAAACACTGAATCATACAATATTGCAGTTCAAATGACCCTGGACGCTGAAAGAAGCTTTATGTCTTTGGTTTGATGTAAAACTTGACATTTTCTAATCTCTTAACCCCAGTTAAAAGGTTAGAACCACATCTAGGATATTAATGTTTCCTCTGTTTCTCCTATTTCAAGTAATGACTCCTTTTATCATTAGCACTAATTACACCAAATGCTCATTTGCAATTATCTGAATATTGAGGATAGTTCAACCAAGTGTTGAAACTAAGCTTTCAAACTCTGGCATAACTTCTAGCTATAGTTAGCATGCAGTGACACGTAGATTTAACTAATGATATTTGATGCTCAAAATAAATGGAAGAGGGATAGTTGAGTAGAAGAGATAAGAACCTGGAAGCCCAAGGAAGAAGGGAGAGGTAAAGAGAGAAGGAACTATACTTAAGAAATCTGGAAATATTATACCTCTACTGAGATTAAGCACTGTTCACTATTTACCAACAGATAAATAGACGAAGATATACTGCATAAAGGCTTATGGAACTTTATAAGCCCAAATTATACTATTCATAGCACTTTTCTTTGTAAATGTTTGCATGCATCTTTAAAAAATATCTTTAATTGCATCTATCTGCCGTCTGGAACAGACATTAGTTCTGTTTTTTTTAAAGCCCTGCCGATATGCAAAAAAGATACAAAGAGAGAAGTAAACAATATTAATCCATTTCCGCAATATGCCCTAATTAGTTGTTCAAGAGATGCTGCAAAGCGACACCTATATAGAGTAAGCTGATATTGCAAGATGTAAAAAAGATTCAGGTCATCCAAGGGTTGGGCTAAAGACTTCTTGTCAAGTTTCTGAAGCAAGCTGGATTTCTTTTCACCAGTTGCAAAAATATTCCCTACAATTAACTTTGAGGAGGCAAAGAAACAAATATGCATCCAAACTCCTTACAGCTACAGAGTACAATTCATAATCATTGCAAATACTAAGATATTAAGTAAAACTAATAAAATATACTGCCTTATATTTATTATGGCAAGGCCTTCCGCCCACATTATGAATTATTATCCAGAATTTCAGTAATACAATTACACATATTGGAGCAGAAGAGTTGCAGAGAAATCAGAGAGCAATCAATGCAAAAAATAATAATGATGGTGATAATTCCATTTTTAACACTGACTATTCACTTCTTCTCTGATAGTAGAGATTCATGCAATGTGATAAGAAATCTTTTTCAATACAGAATTCTTTCATAGACTAGAATCTCCGGAGGAATAATTCAGCAAACACTTGTTGTTGGTCCTTGGAAGTACTCGATTTCAGGGATCAAATATGCTAAACCATTCTTCTTAACCACAGTAACAGAGCAGTACGCAGAGAAATAGCCACGTTCATCTGCCTGGAAAGATACAACGGAATCCTGTAGCACCTCAAAAAAGTTCTAGCACAACCTTCCAAATAACTATTTCATTGTATGTACTTGATGAATTACATGCATCTGATGAAGACGACTAGAGTCCAGGAAAGTTTATGCTAGGAATTCCTTTTTCTGTTAGTTCTCACTAATTTCAGAATAGCTTAGTACCACGGGATTCATTTATATCTTTTTTCTTTTACATTAATGTAGATTAAACACAGAACCCTATAACCACTAATGAATGCTGAAGAATACCATATGTGCAGCTTGAACTATAAATATCTAGGAACTGATTTAGGATGCTGCAAGGACTATTTGCTTCAAAAAATCAAAGCATTCTTCCAAAGAAACCAAGAAGAGATTTTATTTATACTAACCTCTCGAACATCAATTAAGTGATCTGGCTGCAGAATGGGAATTCTCTTCCCAGCTGGTAACCTGTGATGGCCAACATTAAAAAAAGAGGCTGCATTTTGGCTGGGCCTTCTCTGCACACCGGGAGAGCCACTTCCTTGAGATGCAAGGGAGAAGCTGCGAGATTTCAGAGGAGGATTGTTCTGGTGAACAAACATATATATTAGGAAATATTTACAATTTGATTCCTAACACCTCCACCCTTCCAGACTATGTACACTCATAGATATACTACGAAAATATGCCACCAAGAATTTGGAAACACCTCAGGATGAGCTAACTTATAAATATACTCAGGCCTTGACCTGCTTCAAACATGCTTCAAATCCTAGGAGTGGCTTCCATCATCATTGCTCCCCTTCCCTCATACCCTCATAGTACAAAAGAAAACACATTTTCCTTTTGTGTGTGTTTCCTTCTCTGATTCTAGAATAGCGCTATGGACAATAGCAAAGCCAAAAGACATCCCTGGAGAGTTTTTCACAAAATTGAATAAGAAGATTTTATGAAGCACACAAAGCCTTAGTATTCTGTCCCCAATTATTTTGGGAAACCTTTTGTATCAGATCATAATGTGCATTTCCCCAAATGGCTATGTAGTCATGGTGTTTAAAGCCAGCTTTCATTTCCTTATGAGCAGATAAAATAGAACATGGTATGACATTTTATGAGCAGTTAAAACAAAACATGATATGTGGAATCCGAATTGCAATCCATGCTGCAGACATACGGTTTAGGAAACACATATATGTTGATTTTATATTTATTCTACAGTATTATTAATTTAACAGAAACACGGTTGCTCCATATTTGGCAGCTATATGAAGGGGAGAAATATATGCACACACAGGCATGTGTGGATCCGGCTCCTTTGCTGACTGGTTCAAGATTTATCATCGATAGAGGAGCTGTATATTCTTTTTAAAGCATGCCTACACATATAGATCCTTATACATTTGCTGAATGTGCAGGAGGCAATAAAAATGCCTCCTGCATATTCCTGGTGATCTATGAATGTATGCAAATTCACATTCTTGTTCACCACAGAGATCAATAAAGAAGATCTTTTGTCATTGCAGACTCTATTCATTATACATCTAATCTGCTTGTTTTGCCTGATATACAAGATGGAACAAACTCACTGCCTGATCCCATGTGCATCTGTTAATTTGTTGAGAATCAGCTATCTGCCCATTATACATTACTGAGTGTGTGTCCTGACTCTGTTTAAGCAATGCAAAGGAGAGGAAGAAAGGCCAAATTTGGGGGGTGGGGGGTCATGCTGTAGCTTTATTTAGGACCAAAGAGCAACTAAGAGGGAGATACATTAACAACATGGGCAGCAAGGAAGGTTAAGCGTTGCTTCTCTGCTGAGGAATAAGCAGATGATTTAGAGTCAGTGATTTTGTGCAAAAGAGTCAGGAATGGAAAAAGAGCTGAGAAAATGGTGCATTAGTTGCATCATCAGCAACTCATTAGTAATGAGTAACTTTTGTATGGTTTTAATTGTATTTGTTTATTTTTATATGTATATGTATTGGCATCAAATCACTGTCTGCTGTAAGGCTGCCCCGAGTCCCCTTTTAGAGAAGGATGGGATATAAATATGTGAATTAAATAAATAATAAATGAATATGATGTTACTACATAGGAACAACACATCTTCAAACAGTATTGTAATTTTGTTGTGTTCTGCCAAATCTGACTGTAAAAAAAACCCAACAACCCTTTCCTGGTTTAGTTTTTTGGATTGCATGAAATGAAGCTTCTTTATGTACATGCACCTACGCTTACAAGGATAAGATACTAATTATCTGCCAATAGCCTGAATCTCCGTTTCTGGATATCTTTAAGGTGTTCATGTCACAATCCATTAAATGATTTAGATTTTATTGAACCATACCACAGTCAGGGAAGTTACACAGGATTATTATCTGGAATCCAGCACTCAAGAAGATACAACAAATGTATCTCTTTATTTGGAATATAACATTTCAAATACAATTAAAAGCAGACCCTTTTAAAGTACAGGGACATTATGAACAATTAGACAATGATAATTCCACAGTTTATACCATGGGTTAAAGACAGTACCTTGCCAATTGCTTCAGTATGATGCTGTGTGCATATTTGAAGCCTGCTGACCCAGTGCTGCCGTTCTTTGGCATCAGTAGCTGAGTAGGGAGGGAAAAAGAGAAAGAAGGTAAGAGACAGGCCACACAGAAAGGCAAAACTTTTTATTTAAAATGAAGTTCTGTTTACGGTCTTCACTTCTAGTATGAACAATATACAGTGGGGGGAAAGTATTTAGTCAGAGACCAATTGCATAAGTTCTCCCACTTAAAAAGATGAGAGAGGCCTGTAATTGACATCATAGGTAGACCTCAACTATGAGAGACAACATGAGAAAACACATCCAAAAAATCACATTGTCTGATTTTTAATTAATTTATTTGTAAATTATGGTGGAAAATAAGTATTTAGTCACGTACAAACAAGCAAGATTTCTGGATTTCACAGACCTGTAACTTCTTTTTTAAGAGGCTCCTCTGTCCTCCACTCATTAACTGTAGTAATGACACCTATTTGAACTTGTTACCAGTATAAAAGACACCTGCCCATAACCTCAAGCAGTTACACTCCAAACTCCACTATAGTAAAGGCCAAAGAACTGTCGAAGGACAAAATGCCCTGCACCAGACTGGGAAGACTGAATCTGCAATAGGCAAGCATCTTGATGTGAAGAAATCAACTGTAAGAGCAATAATTAGAAAATGAAAGAGATACAAGACCACTGATAATCTCCCTCAGTCTGGGGCTCCACGCAAGATCTCACCTCAAGGGGTCAAAATGATCACAAGAATGGTGAGCAAAACTCCCAGAACCACATGGGGAACCTAGTGAATGACCTGCAGAGAGCTGGGACCATCGTCACAAAGTCTACCATCAGTAACACACTATGCCGCCAGGGACTCAGATCCTGCAGTGCCAGACGTGTCCCCCTGCTTAAGCCAGTACATGTCCGGAGCCGACTGAAGTTTGATAGAGAGCATTTGGATAATCCAGAAGAGTATTGGGAGAATGTCATATTGTCAGATGAAACCAAAGTAGAATTGTTTGGAAGAAACATAACTCGTCATGTTTGGAGGAGAAAGAATGGTGAGTTGCATCCAAAGAACACCATACCTACTGTGAAGCATGGGGGTGCCAACATCATGCTTTGGGGCTGTTTCTCTGCAAAGGGACCAGGGCGACTGATCCATATACATGAAAGAATGAATGGGGCCATGTATTGTGATATTTGGAGTGCAAACCTCCTTCTATCAGCAAGGGCACTGAAGATGAAACGTGGCTGGGTCTTCCAGCATGACAATGATCCCAAGCACACCGCCAGGGCAACAAAGGAGAGGCTTCATAAGAAGCATTTCAAGGTCCTGGAGTGGCCTAGCCAGTCTCCAGATCTCAACACTATAGAAAACCTTTGGAGGGAGTTGAAAGTCCGTGTTGCCCAGCAATAGCCCCAAAACATCATGGCTCTTGAAGAGATCTGCATGGAGGAATGGGTCAACATACCAGCAGCAGTGTGTGCCACCCTAGTGAGGACTTACAAAAAAACGTTTGACCTCTGTCAAGACCAATAAAGGATATATAACAAAGTGTTGAGATGAACTTTTGTTATCGACCAAATACTTATGTTCCACCATAATTTGCAAAAAAAAATAAATCATTAAAAATCGAACATTGTGACTTTCTGGATGTGTTTTCTCATGTTGTCTCTCATAGTTGAAGTCTAACTATGATGTCAATTACAGGCCTCTATCCTCTTTTTAAGTGGGAGAACTTGTACAATTGGTATCTGACTAAATGCCTTTTCCCCCTACTGTAGATGGTTATGACCCAAGACATCTTTCCCTCTTCCTTTTTGAATGACTGCATCTTGTCTCTGTGTGTGCTATAATTTACTGCAATGATTCTGCAGCATATTGCAGACCATGGTATGCATAGTATTAAGAGACAAAACCAAAGTAATGTTGAAATTTCCCCCCTCAAAACATAATTCCCTTTCCTCATCAAAATAACAATGAATCTAAATTAAAAGACAATTTTCTGTATTCTGATAAAGTAATACTTAAATAACTGGATAAAAGAAATGGGTGCTATGTGATGCTGTACATGTATCTTTCCAAGTGATAATACAGGGCGAATGCCCTTTATATTTTTCCTATGTACATAGTTTTTAAGAATGATTTTCATTAAGTGTGTTTGTACATATAGATTTTTGTATCCAATCTTAAAGGGTCATGTGGAAAACATTGAAACATCTCCAAGTGACTTAAAAGATCTGTAACAATACAAGTTTTGCTCCACTTCCATTCTGCTCACATTTGCACCATAAAAGAGAAAGACAACAACATTGCAAGATTTCTGCGAAGAATATGAAAACTTTTCTTAAGTGCCTTCAGGAATTGAGTACGTCTTTTTGAAGGTATGCTCCAGAGTGATCTTTAATACTAAGAGATGTGTTTGCTCTCCCACCAGTGAAATCATGAGATAACACAACATTGCGGGTTAAGTATGGGCAACTTTTATTAAATGTTACCAATCAATCTCTGTGTAATCTGCCAATTAATTTGAGGGCATGAACATACATGAATTTGTACATGAACTTGAACTTCCACTTCAATTTGTTGTGTAATAGAATGAGGCAGTGGCCATCATAGAACAACTCATCCTCAAACAATGAGTGAGATGCAACCCAAGATGCAACCCAAATGTTGCATTAGGTAAACAGGTGGAGAATTGAGCCCCGTCCTCTATTTCCTGTGGTGCACACCAATGTGTACCTAATCCTATTTTGCACAATGAAGCCTATTTAGAACCCACTCACCCAATTTGCCATATATTAAACAGTGTAGGGTTGGTGAAAAAAACCCTAGAACGTATGGGGGAACCCCTACCCAGCCCCTTTGGCAACCCTTGCAAAGTACACTGTTGAAGAGATGGGCAGGTAGGTCAGCTTCGACGAAGGAATGAGCAGGGCGGAGAGAGTGCTGCCACTGTCCCCGCCCACAAAAAGTTCTCTCCCTTCACTGTAAGGGAGCAAAGAGGAAAAGGAATTCTAAAGCTAAAAATGAGGTTTGGGCCAAAGCTTGCATTCAACATTTGCCTCGCATAGACAGAAACATTTCTATCTGCGAGAGATTTCTGACTCAGCAGAGCTTTTCACTTATACAACACAGAGGCAATTCAAATTTATTCCTTCCAATTTGCAGTTCTGTGTCTCCACAGGATTGGGGAAGCATCTAAAATAGGTGAGATTGCACTGGAACAGTAGCAGAAAAAGATGCTAAGAGAGAGGAGAAACTTGTTTAAAATAGCCCAAAACAATCCACCAGCAGCAATATCTATATATATTTTTTGAACCGTCATGCAATGACGCTCATAGACAACGAAACTATACATCGCAGAAGCACGAAACTCGGCAACATAATCAACCATACCACAAGGTACCTATAGGGCCAAAAAAACCGGCTGTAGGTACCTCGCAACACCCCCAAACACAAGCCCCCAAAATCGCACAACGTACCTGGCATCCCTGCCTCTTCGCTGCCAGCGCGCCATTCGAATGTTCGCGCATGCATGGCAGACAGAGTGCAACGGATCGATCGCCCAGGACAAAGAGGAGGAAGAAGCAGGGCCCTTGCCAACACGCGCGGGGGAAAGCCAGCGGAGGGGAGGGAGAGGGCCGGACAGGGGGGAGGAGGCGGCTCCCTCCCTCCTCCTCAGACCCTCCTTTTCCGCCTCCTCCTTCCACCTCCTCCTCCCCCTTGCCATGCTCAGGACCGGCGGCGGGGAGGGAAGGGGCCGTCCCTGCCTCCTCCTCCTCCTTCCTCTCTCTTCGAGGCCCCCCGCGGTCTCCACAAGCGGCGGCTCAACGCGCCTGCTGAGAAAGGCCCTGGCGGCAGCGGCGATGAGGAGGAGGCAGGGGAAGAAAAAGTAAGGAGCTGGCCGGAGCCTTTGGTGGGTGGAGGAGGGGCCCAGCTCTCTTCCCGTCCTCCCTCCTGCGTTCCGCTGCCTGCCCCCACCACCGCACGAGAGAGAGAGAGAAAGATATATATAGAGAGAGAGATAGACAGAGAGAGATAGAGATAGAGAGAGATAGACAGAGAGATAGAGAGAGTGATAGAGAGACACAGAGAGAGAATGAGAAAGACAGAGAGAGAGAGATAGACAGAGAGAGAGAGAGAGAGACACACACAGAGATACACAGAGAGAGAGATACACAGAGAGAGAGAGACACAGAGAGAGAGACAGAGACATGGCACAGCAACGCGTGCACGGGTACAGCTAGTTTTAAATAAAACTTTGCTCTCACAACATCAACACTGGCAGAACAAAATCTTGGATTTGGCCTTGATGGCTTGAATCCCAGTGGTAGTTTCCACTAGAGTGGGCCCATCAAATCAAATGCTGAATGGTGAGTCACATACATATGTAAATCTCATTCATTCAACAGGTCTGCTCTTGTTGGAAATAATAGGAGGCCAAGTAGGTATCTGCTAAATCGTAAATACCAGGGAGGATACCTTCTCTTCAATGGAATACCAACTTTCACATGATGAAAGAAAGAACTGGTATATCTGTCAACAACAGTGTAAGGCCTAACCAATTTCTCGTAATTCCAGAGCATGTTTGAAAGTGAGCAAGCTAGTTCAGGCACCTTTTTGATGCTAATCTCAGTTCATTTTTAGATTCTAACAGCCTTCCTCCCACACTTAAGCTGCATCTCATTTGTGTCTCATCTTTGTACAAAGGCAAGAAATGAAAAGTCGATCTATGAAGAAGAGGCTTGGCTACATATCGGCATATCCTGGCAGTACATCCATGCCAACATGAAAAAAATTGCAAAATATGGAGGCAGTTCTGATTAAGCCATGAAGAACCAATTATGCTGAGCACATGCCAGTAAATATTTAGAAAGGTGATCTGCAACTGACCTCTCAGAGAATGAGACATTTGAAAACAACAAAATAATAGTCTTATGGGGTAAAACCTTTTAACCTCATGGTCAAACTTCAACAAATCTAAGACATTCTAGGGTTTCCCATATCTTGCATGTCTAATGTTTATTAAATAGAGCATGCTATTTATAAGTGAACAATATTATCCCACAAATAAATATACTTAAACAATTTTTTAATCTTGATATTGGTTCTCAAATAAATTAGTATGAGCACTTACAAAGGTAAGAACTAGAAAGATGCATTAAAGGTGTTTTTTAAATGAAGAAAGAATAGCATTTTTTCTGTGAAGGCAATCTGAAAATATGATTTCATATTTCCACAGAAAGCTCCACTGCTGTTTTGTGAATTGTGCAATTTATCCAAGAACTTGAATTAGGCAACCCAACATCTGCAATGTTTTTGATATAGAGCTCCCAACCTTTCAAGCATTTTGATAGATTGAGCAATTGTGATAAAAGGTATAGCTCTCCAAAGAAAGGAATGCTGCCTAAATTTTTGCAATTTTAAAAATAAGGATGGATATCAAACTACATCAATTACTATGATCTTGAAAAAAAGCTATAACTAACTTCAATTTTTAAATCAATTGTTCAAACAAAGCTACAAAGGGAAAGATGACAGTGACACAAACATACACACAGCTTACCAGGGAAGAGGAAAGATTGCTCCCTAGTGGTGAAATTAAACAGTGCAAACCAGAATTACAAAATTGTTTTGTTGTTGTGTGCCTTCAAGTAGTTTACGACTCATGGCACCCCTAAGCCAACCTTACTACAGGGTTTTCTTGGCATGATTTCTTCAGAAGAGGTTTGTCACTGCCCTCCTCTGAGGCTAACAGAGTGTGATTTGACCAAGGTCACCCAATAAATGACATGGCAAAGCTGAGATTCTTACCTCTTAGTTTATATTGTTCTCCACTAGCAGCGTTCACTGTGAAGGTATGTGAATCTTCATCACTAGGGGAGATCACTGCTCCTGCCAGCTGTAAGGTCCCTCTAGGCTTTTGATTTCTGGACTGTTCATTTACAAAATACTCCAGAAGGCCAGCTTCATTGTTTAAGACAAAATATCTGCAATTTTAAAGAAAATTCAGGAAAAAAGATTTTGTAGACATTAGAATGAAAATCCTAAATAATAGCGCTTGGATTCAAAATCTGCTTTTGTCACCAAAGGCACTACAAATGCAGACAAAATTAACAGCACATAGGTTGATCAGGAAACAAAAACATGACAAATGGCATTACTTTCCATAAATTATGAATACTACATAAATATTACAAAAAAAATCTTTTCTTTGCTCTCTTAAACTGTTTATCAAAGGGTTACAGACTCACTAGATAAGTGGGTCTCCTCACCTCTCTGATGGTTCGTTGTACCTGAGAATACACAGATAGGCAAGGAGAACAAGCAAAAGCTGCCTCCCGATTTTTGCAGGTGAGATAGCTAGTTTTTAAGGATTCTGCTTCTTTTGATTTAGAAGTTTTAACAGACTTCTAGCTCTCCTCAGTATTTAGCACAGTATTCCAGCTATAACTGGTCAACAAACCGTGAGATTGTGTTATGTCATTAATATTAGACAAACAGGTTGAACGAATTGCAAAAATATCTGGAAGACATAACTGATTTGTGGCAATGTTAACTGGCCAATTTTCAATATATGGCTTAAACCAAATTGATAGGACTAACCAGAGTAGATCTCTGGAGTCAACAGGATCTTAACAAACTAACTCCTATGTAAGTTTATGATCTTTCAACAAGTCTACTGTAGTTGAAATTCTCAGCTGATCTTAGGTTTATGAGTTTCAATTAGCACTACAATACTTGCCAACTGGCTGGTCAAATATTCTGTAGAGCCAAGAACAGGCTGTGCCTGCCATGGAGGCAAGTCAACGAACTCACCATACAGACCCTGAGGTTCTTCCTGCCAGATCAATTATTCATATCCTTTCATTTTTCTCTCTCATTCTTTCAGGTAAAGCAGTACCTATGTGTCCATCCCACTATGTGGACAGGTGGAGGTACAGGCAGTTTTATCATCCACAGGTACTCAAGAAGGATACTCAAGAAAGTCTTTATACCCTAAAGGAACTCTATATGAGCTTGGGGCGCTTTGTCCTTTGGGATCCTTTTCTCTGCTTGAAATAGAACTCCATAGATTCAGAGAGACACCCCACTTAGCTCACAATAGCTCAAAATCTAGAAATACTACAGAGGGCTCTTTTTCCGACATAAAGTCAAGTTTTTTCATAAAAGAACACTCAAAGACTTTGGAAAGCATTAAGAACTGAGCAACTTTCCAAAGTGCTGTTCTGCTCCCACTAGTAACTTGAGCAGCTGACTGTTTAAATGTGTTGTTGACAATGTTGCAGAACAATTTAAGATAATTTGAATGTTTATTTCAGTGAGGGCGCAAATAACATAGCGCAGATCTGTACTGGCATTTTCCTTCTGCAGGTTTCATAGTAGTTCAGGGTAGAATAATTTAAACTAGGGAAATAACACCAATGCAGTATCTTTACTCCAGGGCTGAGGCTTTCCTGAAATTCACACTTCCATGTATAGCTTACAATGTTGTTTTTTTAAAAGATTACAAACTATGATAATAGATATAGGTCTGAATTCTAGAGTTCAGGATTAGGCAAATGGAAGGATTATAAAATGAACTCAAGGCTATGGTCTGAAGGAAGTTCACACACATAAACAAATATTATCAGTGGTAAGGAAATATCACTTCTTTCGTTTATAAAAAAGAGGCTTAACTATTATACTAGCAGTACAAATTGTCATGCTACTAAAATTAGGGCAGCTATGACTCTAGAAGCATGTCTTTATGCAATATTGCAATATGCAATATTTTTGAGCAGGCTTATTAGTCGCTTGCTTCAAAATAATAGAAATTGAAATGAGCATCACTCCCAAGAGTCAGACCCAACTAGACTTTAAGTCAGGGGGAACCTTTACATTTAAGAGCATATGGAATCTTTTCTTCGTGGATGAGCAAATACAACTCACTACTATACTGACAAAGAAAGGGGAGGTGAAACAGCTAATTTGAGACAAAACAGAAATATTTCTGTTCAAGTGCATATTTCTAGTAGGCTACAACAGAACGAGAAGGAAAACATCCCCAAGGCTCTAGAAAACCTGGATAACATTATTCATTTGAAGGAAAAGACTGAATACGCAAGTAATCAGCGGCAATATTGGGCATTCTCCAAGCATCTTTAAACACATTAAAATCAAACATCACATGCTTCTTTCAATAACCTCACAAATGTACAGCTTCAAATGGAAACTGCAATAATTATTCACTGAGGATGAGAATCCAAACATACTTACCTGGGAGCAGGGAGAAAACTATACTGAAAACAATGAGTCTTGTTTTTGAGCAGCCAAGTATAGGTATCCACTAACAAATACAAATACCCCAGAATACTAGCTGCAATCATCAAATTTCCTATCTTATATAAAATACTTTTGCAAAATGTGCAGTACTCAATTTGAAATCAAAACATGCCTCACATCTATCTTTTGCTTTTAAGATGCTCAGATCGAAATCTGTTTCATAGCTCTATTTCCTCTGTTTTATCCCTTGAAAAGTAAAACATCCAAAACCTGCAGGTTAATTCAGAAATTAAGAAGTGGGGAAATTTAGACTTTTTGGTTAAAGGAAGAGGTTATTTGCCCATAATGTTTTTATTTTATTGGTATCTGATTGCCCTCTTTAAACTGAACAACAGCAATTCAACCCTATAAGCTACACAGCATTTTAAAACAAGTAATCTGCCTGACAATTAAAGCAACATCATTTTATCAATATGATCATGAAGCACCAAAATTTTAAGAAATCAGACTTACCTATATTGCCATCCTGTGACTAGATTTGTGTATTTCATTAGATATCCAGAAATATTTTCCATGTGATCACTATGACAAAAGTAAGAACATAGCCCATTAGATAGAGACAAATAATGACAATTAAAACACCTCACGTAGATACTCTGCAGTTTCATGTTTGCAGCCCAAATGATCTTTCAATAACTTTATTTTTAGAAACCAGCTTTGTAAGTCAGCACTGATGTGAAATGACTCTTAAACAGAGATCGTTGCAAGTATGCTCCCTCTTTCTCTCTCCTCCTCTTTCTGATTGTGCAGCATTGATTCAGAATAGAGATGCCTTAAATACACCTACCAAGCTGCGTATTAAGGGGAGCCGTTTCCAGCATCACCGGCACAAAAGCCACTTTCAGTCTGCAATAAAATTACTGGGCACCTCTTGACACATTTATAAAACTTCCATATTATGATTAAATTACTTAACACACTCAGGGCTTCCTGTTTCCCCACAGGATTAATTTGGGCTCTTAGATGACTTTCTACTATCAAATGGTTCCTAAGGTTTAGAAAGTAGTTAAGGGAAATCAATCACTAGATGCTGCCAATTAGGAAAATTGATTTTAAACAATTTTCTAAACACACGCACACGCAATATAAACTATGTGTAACACTGAAAATAAACATGCAATTTACCCACAGCAACCTAAAAGAAAATGACATATCCCTGGCTGGCTTAAGACAATAATATATCAGACCATCAAGCCAAAACAGTAATAAATGAAAGGGCCACTAATAAACCAAGGAATCATAGGTACTGAATTCAGAACAAGTCTAAATATTAAAAATAAATTCATACTGCGGTTTAGTGTGATACCTTGTCCTTAATCTGGAATCAAACTGGAAACCATGGTTAGAGACTTCTTGGTTTCATTGCTAATGATGCAAAGTGAATTTGTAGTCACTTGTCTTATTAAGCTGAGATGTAATCATTCAAATTCAACTATTGATTATTAGACTATGAAAATGTACCCACAGCTTTCTACTCTTCACTCCATTATCTTACTTTGACTGGTGCTATTAACATGTTAAATGCAGCATGTGCAAGCTTACTCAAATTTAACCTCTACTCATTTCAAGTGGATTCATTCACTGGTAGGTTTTACAAAGCATTTTGACTTGCTTGCGTGCATTGCGTTGATCCCACACTTACATGCATGATTTCCTGGGAGCTAAACACATGCAAACATGTTGATTTTTGGAAGGAAAATGAACAGCAATTGGATCCACTTCTGGACAACACGAAGTTCTCACAAAACAGTAAAAGATTATGTACTTGCAGAATTCCTCAGACATGATAAATCTTTATCAACCACCTTCAATTTTAATACTTGCAAATGAATTTTACCACATTTCCCATAAGTCAAAGTATTCCAATATCAGGCTACTAGCTACCACCTCTATTGAAAAAGTTCCTCAAGAACTGATATAATGAATGACAGTAGCTACCAGAGATCTAGATGATACAATGTACACATAAAAAAGCAGATGTGATACCTGAAAAAGGCAAGACACACACAGTAATCTTCTACCCCATGATACAAAGGCCATTAAACCCTACTATTCATAGTAAGATGTGGGCAGATTTCAACATTTAGAGGATATATGGTACATAAAAAATAACATCACAAAAGCGATTTGCAAAAGAAATAACTACAAAATTTCAGGTTAACCTCTGACTATAGAGACCAATGAGTTGTGTGTGTGTGTGTACGCGTGCGTATATATAAATTTTCTCTGTAAGACAAAGCTAAAATCTAGACTTGTACAAGAATTTCCCCAAGGAGTAAAGTCGTTACTGAAAAGGAGTTATCTCTGGTCTGTAATAGTTCACAAAAGACAAGAACCCCAAAGGAAATCTAAAGTAACTGATATGGTTATTAATTCGATCTCATCATGAGACCAGACAAATTGGTTCCAAAATGTTAATCCCATTCCTATATAAATTAGAACAGTGTTTCCCAACCAGTGTGCCGGGGGCACACTAGTGTGCCGTGAGCGATCATCAGGTGTGCCGTGGGAAATTGGAACCTCCAGGAAGGGGGGGGGAGTCTAGTGTGTTGAAGTATAAAAACCCTAAGAAACCTACCTCGATAAAGGCAAAAAATTACAAACACCCCCCTCCCCACACGTTGTCTACTTGGTCTCTCCCTCTCCATGCACTGGGAAGGCCCGCCTCCCTTTCCCCAAGTAGAGACCTCCTCTTGCCTCCTGGGGGTTCTGTGTGGGAAGCTTGATCCAGTTCTATCATTGGTGGGGTTCAGAATGCTCTTTGATTGTAGGGGAACTATAAATTCCAGCAACTACAACTCCCAAATGTCAAGGTCTGTTTCCCCTGAACTCCATCTGCGTTCATATTTGGGCATATTGAGTATTCATGCCAAGTTTGGTCCTGATCCAACATTGTTTCAGTCCACAGTGCTCTCTGGATATAGGTGAACTACCACTCCAAAACTCAAGGTTAATGCCCACCAAACTCTTACAGCATTTTCTCTTGGTTATGGGAGTTCTGTGTGGGAAGTTTGTGTCTTTCTGCCATTCCTGCCAGGATATCTATGTTGAGTTCATCGAAACAGGCCCAGGTTTCACACTGAGTGTATAAATACATTTCAAAACATATTAACTATATGTATTACTGTGTTAGAGTGTCATTTTGTGTCATTTTCGTTGGTGGTGTGCCTTAGGATTTTGCAAATGTAAAAAGTGTGCCGCGGATCAAAAAAGGTTGGGAAACACTGAACTAGAAGATACACCACCCAAGGATTTCAAGCTGCAGTGGGAAGCTGCTCCAGAAAATAATTCAATTCTGCAACCACTTGAAGACCTAGCCCTCCGGAGTTGAATACCAGGAGCAAATTATTTAAAATAATTTTGAAGACCAATTGAAAAGTTGATATGCCCCATGTTCCTAAAGGTATCCAACTGCTCTAGTATAACCAGGCATCATTTTAACCAGGCAAGTCAGTATTGATAGAGATTTCCCTGTTTCATGTGCAGAGGAGCCTGTCCCAGATACAATGCATTTTACTAAATATAATGACCTATTTTTTCATTTGGAAGATAACATCAAAGTGCTGTCTCAGAGAGCTGCATATACGGTTATATGAATAATTGAAAAGGCATAAAAGAACCAGGAACACTGATCAGCTCAACTCTGAGGCCAGGCAAGTCCCCTAGCAGTGTAGACACCCAGAAACATTTTTTCTGTATTAGATGCCACATAACTAGTACAAAGCAACGAACAGGCTGTTCGTTGGTTTGTCTGAACTGGCACATACCTTGAAATATTCAGTACTGTACAATATAGACTGTTCATCTCCCACTGTCCCCCAAATATACTCTTTTTCAGGATAAAAGGGTACCTGACTGATACGTGTTAACACTAGTAATGGCAGCTTCATGGTAGCACTATAATGAGCAGGTGCTCAAAATCCACTTAAGGATATCCATATAAAGAGTTTGAATAATCTGCAAAACAGGCTTATATACAGGCCATTAAATCTTCCTTGTATGAATACAAGTTTGAGGAAATTGTTCATGCCTTCACCTTCGTAACTCCTCAACAGATGGCAGTATTGGTATGCGGCAGGTACTGGCTTGTTCAGTAGATTCTCCTCTGCAGTTCAATTTTGGAGGGAAGCCTTAGCATTGAACGGTTGTGTTGTTAAAGTGTGAAGTATGGAACCCTGAGCAGATGATCGGTCAATGCAACTTCAGCAATGTGCAGTCTTGACAGAAGGTGTCCCCCCCCAAAGGAGATTCATCAGAGAATGCAAGCTGTTTATGGTGATTGTGTTGATGTGAGTACTGTGTGTCATTGTGTAGTAAGTTTAAAGATGTTGAGGTGGGAACATCTGACTTGCGTGACAAACAAAGAGTTGGATGTCCTGGGACAGCAACCACTGAGTTTCACAAATAAAAGGTTGACAGATTTCAAGCATAATCGGCATTATACAAGAATTATACAAGAATAGGTGGGTCACATTATTGCTTTGCTTTATTATTATTTATTTATTTCAGGATTTTACCCCGCTCTTCTCAACCCCGAGGGGGACTCAGAGCGGCTTACAGTACGGCACAATTCGATGCCAATTTCGATCATACAATTCGATCATACAGTATGAGAACATAAGAACATAAGAAGAGCCATGCTGAATCGGACCTCAGCCCATCTAGTCCAGCATTCTGTGTCACACAGTGGCCCACTAGTTGTACACAGGGATCTCTAGCAGAAAGGAGGGCAAAACCCTCACCTGCTCCCGACCCCCCACAACCAGTACCCGTGGAAAATCCTGCCTGCCTCCATCAACACAGAGGTGGCACTTGGATGTCCATTTCAGTAACTACTGATTCCCTTGGTAACTACTGATTCCCTTGTGGGGTTTTGGGGTTTAAAACCCCAAAACCCCACAACAATTAAGATACATTAAAACACATTAAAATACAGTTCCATCAGCAACATACACAGTCATTCCAAGTTAAAACAATATTCAATCCATAAAAACATTGACCCTCTTCATCCATTTCCATTAAAATCCCCATCTAACATGCTGCTTAGTGCTGGTGTGCAAACGCCTGGTCCCCAAGCCAGGATTTTACCTATTTCCTGAATGCCAGGAGGGATGAGGTGGACCGGACCTCCATAGGGAGCGCATTCCACGGGCGGGAGCCACCACCGAGAAAGGCCCTGTCCCTCGTCCCCCACCAACCGCATTTGAGAAGTCGGCGGGAACGAGCAGGGCCTCCCCGGATGATCTTAGGTTACGGGGTGGGACGTAGCGGCCGATGCGTTCGGACAAGTAAGCTGAGCCAGAACCGTATAGAGCTTTAAAGGTCAAAACCAGCACTTTGAATTGAGCTCGGAATTGGACAGGCAGCCAGTGGAGCTGGCACAACAGGGGGGTGGTATGCTCCCTGTATGTAGCTCCCGTTAATAATCTGGCTGCCGCCCGCTGGACTAATTGCAATTTCGGAACTGTCTTCAAAGGCAGCCCCACGTAGAGTGCGTTGCAGTAATCTATTCGGGATGTGACCAGAGCGTGGACGACCGTAGCCAGATCAGACTTCCCAAGGTACGGGCGCAGCTGGCGCACGAGTCTCAACTATGCAAAAGCTCCCCTGGTCACCGCTGAGACCTGGGGTTCCAGGCTCAGCGATGAGTCCAGGATCACTCCCAAGCTGCGAACCTGCGTCTTCAGGGGGAGTGTAACCCCATCCAACACAGGCTGTAACCCTATGCCCTGTTCAGCCTTACGACTGACCAGGAGGACCTCTGTCTTGTCTGGATTTAGTTTCAATTTGCTAGCCCTCATCCAGTCCGACACAGCAGCCAAGCACCGGTTCAAAGTCTGGACAGCCTCCTTGGTGACAGGTGGGAAGGAGTGACAGATCTGGACGTCATCTGCGTACAGATAACACCTTACTCCGAAACTCCGAATGATCTCTCCCAGCGGTTTCATGTAGATGTTAAACAACATCGGGGACAGTACTGAACCCTGAGGGACTCCACAGGACAACGGCTGTGGAGCCGAACAGGTGTCACCCAATGACACCTTCTGGGTACGCCCTTCCAGGAAGGATTGGAGCCACTGCAAAGCAGTACCCCCAAGCCCCATATCTGCAAGGCGACCCAGAAGGATACCGTGGTCAACGGTATCGAAAGCCGCTGAGAGGTCAGCAGAACCAACAGGGACACACTCCCCTGTCAAGTTCCTGGCGTAGATCATCTACCAAGGGCGACCATGTCCCGGCCTAAAGCCAGACTGTGCCGGATCAAGATAATCAGTGTCTACCAAGAACCCCTGGAGTTGCGAAGCCACCACACGTTCCATGACTTTGCCCAAATAGGGGAGATTGGAAACTGGCCGATAGTTCACTAATTGAGTGGGGTCCAGTGATGGATTCTTCAACAGCGGTTTTATAACAGCTTGTTTTAAGCTGGCTGGAATGATGCCTTTAACTGCCATGACTCAATGTTCAATGTTTGCTTGGCTATTGGAAGATCTGTGCACGATTGGTACACTGCAGAACTTCAGAGACTGGATCCACCACCGCACGGCATCCTCCATACAGTCCAGATTTAGCACCGTCTGACTTCTACCTGTTCCCGATAATGAAAGAAGATCTTTATGCTTCTGATGAAGACGTTGAGAGAACTGTGAGACGCTGGTTGCGGAAGCAGAGTGTCGACTTCTTCTATGACGGCTTCAGAAAACTTGTTCATCGTTGGCAGAAATGTATCAAATTGTGTGATGATTATGTGGAAAAGTGAATAGTTGTAGTTAAAGAGCACATTCTAAGGATTATTTCTGCATTTGATTTATTAAAATATTCCCATCCAAACCCAAGTAACGAAGGTGGAGGCATTACTTTTCATTCAACCCTCGTACTTAGCTCCCCAAAAAGGGTTTCGAGAAATTATTTCAATTATTCACTGCTTTGGGTTTTCACTGAAATTTATTATTTTTAAAACTATAAACTTCTCTAATATGTTTTAATGTTACAAGTAAGTTTTTCTGCATGGCAGGGGGTTGGACTAGATGGCCCTTGTGGTTTTTTCTAACTCTATGATTCTATAATTCAATGATTCTATCTTTTATGGATCACAGATGACAAGTTGTGGCTTTGTATAACAATTATTCTTGTCCACTTACTTCTCCATATTAAAAACAATACTTAATTCCTTCTTTGTCCTTGCTCTTTATGACAACTGCTCTTGCGTATTTTAGATTGCAGGCAAATTTGTTTCTCTAGCACTAATAAAAAGACTAATCTGTGTGAACTTCATGATGCAAATGAAACTGTGGGTGTACATGTATGTTAAGTCACCTGAAACTGCATCAAGATTATTACTATGTGGAAATTGCTGAAGCTTCCGAGCTAAAGAGCACCTATCTAAAGAAGCTATAGTTGACCTTTTCTATTCAGCAATTTTAGAACTGAAGTGTGATGTAAGCACTAAGCCCACAGTGTTACGATCTTTAAAAAAAGATATAAAAGGAGTAGGGAGGGAGGAAGGGGGCAATATCGAGCATTAGAGTCTTGGTAACAAAGTAAAATCAAATACAAAATACACAAATGAATGATGCCTTCTTTTTCCAACCAAAATGTAGAAAGCACATAATGCACGCTTTCAAAGTTCCCCTGGCTTCTTCATCAGGCAAAAATGTTTTTTAAAAACATATAGTAATGTTTGGCAGAGTGGGTGAAGGTGGTGGTCAATGCCTCCTTACAGGAGGGCAAAATTCCAGCCAGCTTAAAACAAGCTGTTATAAAACCGCTGTTGAAGAAACCATCACTGGACCCCACTCAATTAGTGAACTATCGGCCAGTTTAAATCTCCCCTATTTGGGCAAAGTCATGGAACGTGTGGTAGCCTCGCAACTCCAGGGGTTCTTGGTAGACACTGATTATCTTGATCCGGCACAGTCTGGCTTTAGGCCAGGACATGGTACTGAAACTGTTGGATGGGGTCACACTCCCCCTGAAGACGCAGGTTCGCAGTCTAAGAGTGATCCTGGACTCATCGCTGAGCCTGGAACCCAGGTCTCGGCAGTGGCTGGGAGAGCTTTTGCACACTTAAAAATTGTGTGCCAGCTGCGCCCATATCTTGGGAAGTCTGATTTGGCCATGGTCGTCCTTGTCTTGTTACATCCCGAATAGATTACTGCAACGCACTCTACGTGGGGCTGCCTTTGAAGACTGTTTGGAAACTTCAACTAGTCCAGCAGTCAGCAGCCAGGTTACTAACTGGAGCGACATACAGGGAGCACACCACTACTCTGTTGTGCCAGCTCCACTGGCTGCCTGTCCAATTCTGAGCACAATTCAAAGTGCTGGTTTTGACCTTTAAAGCCCTTTACGGTTCTACTTGTCCGAACGAATTTCCCCTTATGTCCCACCTCGAAATTTGTGATCTTCTGGGGAGGTCCTGCTCTCGATCCCACCTCCGTCGCAAATACGTTTGGTGGGGATGAGACACAGGGCCTTCTCGGTAGTGGCCGCTCGCCTGTGGAACTCGCTCCCCAGCGAAATAAGATCAACTTCTTCCCTCCTTTCCTTTAGAAAAAGCTAAAGATGTGGCTGTGGGACCGGGCATTTGATTGATGTGGAGCAGCGGACGGACAATCTGAGGATAGGGTTGTGTTGGCGGACTGTAGATTGGCTGACAGCCTACGAATATGGAATGGGGATTATGGGGGATTTGATATGTAACTGTTTTTAATCTGCTTTGTAGTATTTTTTGATATATTGTTCTGTTCTTGTATGCGGCATTGAATTGTTGCCTTTTGTGAGCCGCCCTGAGTCCGCCTTCGGGGGTAGAGAAGGGCGGGTTAGAAATGAAATAGATAAATAATAAATAAATATAGTTTAATTTACTGATGTTAGGTTTAATTTACTGATGTTAAGCTTTAATTAGATGTTAGGATTTAATGTTATTGTCATATGTGGGTTTTTTCTGGAATTTTATGTCAGTGTTTGTTTTATGTAGCCATTGAATGTTTGCTGTTGTGTGTTGGAATCCGCCCTGAGTCCCCTTGGGGAGATAGGGTGAAATAAAAATAAGGTATTATTATTATTACTGAAAGAAAACAAAAGAGGAAAGTGATGGTGCTGGAGTCATAGGTCTGCATTTTGCATCAGATGTTGTCCCTGTTATATTTCAGTTGATCTGGAGGGATTTTAATGAAGGCAGAGATGGATCATTCCCCTTTCTTTCTTTTTTCTTTTTTTTCTGTTTTGGCTATGTGAGAATTGAAAGGACTGTAAAATGTAAACTTCATTAGCAGCCGTAAAATTACCCCCCATTAGGATCCAAGGTGTCTCTGTCCCTTTTGAAGAGATAAGACACCATTCTTAGGCAGATAATACTAAATTTCTCAATATGTCTATGGTTTTACAGCATTTCTTTAAGTGTGTATTCTAAAGACTACATATGGTAAGGTAAGCTGAACACAGAGATAAGGGGCTCTTTCATTGTTGCTGCATTTTTAGATTCCCATCTTGTCCATTCTTTCCTAACATTACAAAGGAAAGGCAACTTAAAACAGCAGGAAGTAATGGAGCAAAGGACAAACTACAGCAAGAAGCACTGAGCAGGTCTAAAGCAGAAGTTTTCAAGAAAACCAACACAAGAAAAATCGCTATAACTGGAAATCCTCCAAATGTAATGTGGCTGATTTACTTCTTACATGGGGAAGGGGAAACAAAAGTTATATATAAATGAGCAAGACATGGCCTGTGTTTTAATGTGTCTGTGTAAATAGACAAGTCCTCGCCTTCTAGAAAGCCAAACTGTTCACATGTAAAAGAGGTTGGGGGAAGATGGCCGTCTTGATACTGCACAGATCTGAGGATGGGGAAGATCAGCACAAGGGACATGACTCTATATAACTTTACACCCACAATTAGGAGAGATGAGGGTGTGGCCTTGTCCTCAGAAAGGCACAGACTGTCATGCCTTCCTTGGCAACTGTCCACGATTCACATTTCGAAGCCCATTGATCAAATGCAGTGGACCTTACAAAACAGCTCTGTTCTAAAAACAGTACAACTTATTTATATCACAGGCAGGAAATGCAATATCATAACTACTGTGAAGCACTATTAGGAAATACAAAGACCCAGCCATCTGGTTAAGAAATAAAACTATATATCTAGGGCAGCCCATATTCCTAAATTCTGCTTCCTATTCTTTGTCAAAACTAAAACGCACAAAACAGGGTTCGTGCTGGAATAAAAACCATTAGATAAAGAAGTATCATGCTTTCCCTATACTGGGAAAGTCTGGAACAAATAAACAACTCACAATTTGCAGCTTTGCAACAAAATGAATTACTTATCTTGCTTAGCAAATAGCAATCATGTCACTCTGTGAACCAACTCTGCAAGACTCTCGGAAGAAAAATTACAGCAAAACAGAACTAAAACACCAAGGTACATAAAAGTTAATTTTAGTTTTCTTCTCAGATGCAAAATTAGACACATTTTAAACTGAAAAGATGGCAAGCCTTCTTCAGATATGTTGGATTATCAATCCAAGCTACACAATTGATTTCTTGCATTGCTTGGGTCTGAAGGGTATGCTAGTCCAATATATTTGGAAGGCATCAGGTAGGGGAAGATTGCCTTATAACCCAGCTAACTTTCTAGCTCCATATTACCCGGAGGATTAGTTCCAAAAGGTGGTGCTTGAGAGATAATGATCTTTGAGTGGTGGTATCCTTTCAGATTCTACTTTCTCCCCATGTTTAAATCCACATGAAGACACTGAAATAGGACTTTCCATTACATAGAAGGTATCATCAGTGTGCTGATAACATCTAGCTTTCTCCTTTTCAACATCGCCATCTATATTATTCTCCTTTTCATGGCATTCAGGTGACACAAAGTACTAAATCAGTGCCTGAAATCAATCACAGAGTAGATAAAAGCTAATACACTGTCTCACAAGACACTATTAAATACAAGGTTTTGCTATCTGAAATACATTTGAGAGTACATGCATAGGATTTGCTAGTATGAGTGTTTCATCTTATCAGGTTCACAGAGTCGCTTCTGAAATGTTTACTGAAGAAGAGGACATCTGAGATTACTCATTTCAGAAACAAATGCTTGAGGTCAGTGGGTAAGTATGCTAAACAATGCTGATTTCCCAGTGCTGGGCAGCTTCAACAACCCTGTTTTGCAAACTCATGCTAGTGTAACAGATCTTGTCTGCCAATTCAGATTCTCAAGACCCAAAAGATCACTCTTAAGAAAATCATTCATCAGTATCTGAAAAGTCACAGGGGAGTCTTATACGTAGGTGTGCATTATTTATATAATAATGTATAATATGAACATTACAGATTGTTTTGTTTTTTTGCAAGCAAGTCAACAGATTCATAGTTGTTTAAATGCATCCTTAGGAGAAAATATATCCACACCATTACGATGCAATCTGACGACCCCATCTGATGGCTGGCAGCAGGAGGCAGCAATGCTCTGCTTCGTTGCAAGGTGTGGGAAATCTGGCACCCCTATGCCTTGCATCGCCCACTGGGAGGGCAATCACATGAGTGCGCAGCTCCCCCCCCCCCCATAGATGCAGGCAACACAGAAAGCCTCCCATGCTGCTTCCCCCCTCCTTCGCCCACTGAGCCAGCACATCATCATCTGATGGGAGCCGGTAGTCTCCATGTGTGACCAAGGCTAGATCAGCATATGCCACTGATTCTAGCCCCGTATGATGCGATTGTTAGTTTCTCACAGTAGAAAGGGACTATTTCTATAGAGATTGTGGTTGGTCTAAATTTGCTCATTTATTTACTAGATTTATACCTTCTTCCAGAACAGAATTCAAGGTAGCTATGTAATATATAAGCTCTAATGGACATAAAAAAGGAAATAATAGAAGAGATTAATGAAAAAAATAACTTAGGAGAATTTGACTGCATCAAAAACAATGTAAGAAGCATGTTGGAAAGTGAAAAAGAGGAACTCAACATATTAGTTGCCATGCTGGGCTACAGCCTGCTGAAATGAATGCTAGTTTCTTCTCCTTATGTACTTAAGATCCAGATTAGAACTATTTAGAAACTTTCCAGAGATTTTCAGAAATTGCTCTTAAGACAGGAACCCTAAAACATTTCAACCAATAGCTCGACAGGATGGAAACTTAGCCAAAAGGTGGGAGGGAGTATCCTGTTGATTGGCAGTTTATGCTTGATGTCACAATCCATCCCATCACCCAACTATGAGCTGTTCTGAGAGATTCGGTAGAAACATCTTTTAGAAGAGCTGGGAACAAGAAAGATCTGAGGGTAAACAACCATGCCTGCCTCAGCACAGAATATTTAGGTAAGGATTCTTAAACCAGAAAGAACAAAGAATTTTCAAAAATTATAAACCTAGGTTGGTCAGCCAGAGCTCACTTTGTCAGATTCATAAACTAATAATCTTAAGAAACATTTTGACTGAATGCCAGAACACTGTTATAGGTTCACAAGCCTTATTTTATAGTTTGTAATCCACTCAGTTGTAAATGAGAAGCTGACTTAACAGATTTGTAAGGGTCAAAGAACACTGGGTAAAGAGATCACTAGTTGATCAGCAGACCAACTTCAGGTACCAGAGGCTCCACATCCTTAACCACTCCAGCACCAGATTAAGTAACACTAGACATTTGAATACTCCTGTTTACATCATAAAGTCTCTACAGCAGGAAATCAGGAAAGCAGTAAAAGAAAGATCAAATGATTTTCAGAAACAAGATCCAAGAGGATTCACTCTAAATCAAAATCAGGACACAAGATTGTACGTGAGCAAATAGGAATCAAAACAGAATAATTCAGGAGGAATGAGATGACTGTGGGGTTTTTAAAGAAGAAAATTAGCCAACAACAAATTATGCATACAAACCATCTGACTCAGCGGAACATCAAGGGCTTTCACATTAATGGGAGTTTTGGCAAAGCCCCCGGAGTCCAATCTCCATTAGACCAATTATTAGTGCCTACAGAACTGAAGTGCACTGTACAATTCCCTATGGTGAGAAAACAGGGGGCTAAAACTAGCAAAACTCAAACTATTGAAAAGTCAACAGGGAACAAAGCCCCCAGTGATGTTGGGGTAACTAGCATCCCAATTTGATTTGTATCTCTAAAAACTACATGGTTTGTAACTGGCTAAAATATGCACCTCATTTTATCAAGTGTCTTTTATAAATATAGTCAAAAATCCTCCCCAATACCAAATTCAATTCAAGAGGTCCATCATTTTATTTAATTTCTATACAGGCAGTCCCCGCATTAGAAACATCCAAACAACTCATAGTTAAAAATGGGGGTGAGACAACAGAAAATAAGAAAATCTACCCCTCAGAAGGGAAATTCACCCCTGAAAAGGGAAAAGGTGTCTCCACTGAAGTTTTCTCACCAATCCTGGTTTCCACAAGCCAAATTTTTCAAAATCCAATTATCACAGGGACAGAAAATGTGGTGAAATCTTTTGAACAGGAGCACAAAAAGCAAAGCAAACACCACAAGGGTGTTGACCCTTCCCTATGCTATTCAAAGATAGATAGTTAGGGAAGTTACACTTTTAAAAGTACCTGTTCCAACTTACAAACAAATTCAACTTAAGAACAAACTTACAGAACCAACAGTATCTTGTTTGTAACTTGAAGGCTGTCTGTACTATTGTTTTTCTCCCAATATAGGATCCAAGATGGCTTACAACGTAGATTAAAATAGAATTAAATTAGAATGCAGCTAAAAGTAGTAGAAACATTTGAGGCCAGTTATATAAAACTAATAAAAATAATGCCAACCTTTAAAAGCATTTAAGTTGCTGAAATAAAAAGGTATTTGCAGAAAAAGAGACAAGATTCACCGAGTTTTCCCAGGGAAGGGAGTTCCACAGCCTGGGAGAAGACCTAATCTTCTATAATCACCGAATGTGTCTTTACTTGGGTGATTTCTCATTCTTTGAGTATGACAAGTGTTGTGTCTTGTCAGTGGGTTCACAGGTGGCTGTGGAGCCTTATTCCTGACCCGCATGTTCTTCCACAGTGAGGGTATTTGTTTCCAGGTGGAAGGCGGTCCGATCAGGGTTGGCTTTATGCACCTTCCTCTTGGCACATTTTTCCCTTTTGCCCTCCATTCAAGCCTCTCCAAATTCTTCAGCACTGCTAATCACAGCTGACTTCCAGCTAGAGCACTCAACGGCCAGGGCTTCCCAGTTCTCGGTGTCTATGCCACAGTTTTTAAGGTTATCTCTAAGCCCATCTTTAAATCTGTATTCCGGTCACTGACCATCTTGCTGCAAGATCCCCGCCTGCCAACTTGCCTGGTCCACATCCAGTGTTCCACAATATACTCCTCACGGCCCCAATAACCAGCAAAGCCTATCCCCTGCAAAGTTAACATCTTCTGCTGCTGTGTGGTTTAACTACTTTCGGGGGGAGTGTTAATTGGAATAACTACAATTCATAGGACAGAGGACATGAAAGGAGTAGTTACACTGCCATTACATACGAAATTGTGTTGCTAACCTGCTCAACTTTAGCACTTTAACTCATTGGTTTCAATATATAGCACTTTAAACTGTTAACCCCTCCATTATTGCACTTTATTTAGTGCCTTAGAAAATGACACGTCCCACCTGTACTTTAAAATCTTTATACATCATCTAGCACTTGAGAGTCTGATTATGTGCTTGCACTTTACGAACGCTAATTAATTGTTTTTAACAACTACCACCCATGTTACTCCCCATCCCTTGGTACTTGATAATTGTACTTGGACTTGGTAGGGGGAGGGATAAGGAGTGGAGTGGGTTGGGGAATTAGTAAAGCAGGGGTGGGAAATGAATGGAGGGGAGGGTTATTGCCAAATGAAATATTACTGAACCAAATATCCCATATGAAACCATGGGTTGAAGATATGAAGGTAGAATGTGATATGGCTGGGGGGTGTTCCATTGGCCGAGGGCCCCCCATAGGACTAATAATGGGGAGGGGGAGATACGAGAAAGGGAAACCATTAATTCGGCCTAGGGATCGTGTAACAACATTAGTAATTCCAAATCAGTCTCCTGACAAAGGTAAATTGGTGTACCCAGGATGCCAGTCCGTCTGGATTGAAGGTGGTGCCGTTGAACTCCAGATCTGTCAATCGAAAAACAGGTAGATCTGGCATGCATAACGGAGACCTGATTGGATGAGTCTGGGGGTGTAAATCTGACCCAGCTCTGTCCATCAGGTTTCTCCGTGCAGCACCAGCCGAGATCTGGAGGGCGGGGAAGTGGGGTTGCATTGATCTATAGGGAGTTCATCTCCCTGGCCAGAGCCCCCATCCCGCAGTCAACCAATTTTGAATGTGTCCACTTGAGGGTGGGTGACCGGGACAGAATAGGGATTCTGTTAGTGTACCGTCCACGCCACTGCACTACAGTCTCCCTACATGAGCTAACAGGGGTGGTCTTGAGCCTGGAATTGGAGTCCCAATGGCTCATTGTGCTGGGGGACTTCAATGTCCATGCCGAGGCTACCCTATCAGGACTTCATGTCTGCCATGGCAACCATGGGGCTGTCCTAACAGGTATCGGGCTCCACTCACAGTGCAGGACACACGTTGGATCAGGTTTTCTGCCAAGGATGGGAAGAAGGTGGTGGTGTTGAGAAGTTGACCATCTTGCCATGGATCAACCACCACCTGGTCAGGTTTAGACTTACTGCAACCCCTAACCTCTGCAGGGGTGGAGGACCCATTAAGATGGTCTGCCCCAAGAGGCTTATGGATCCGGAGGGATTCATGATGGCTCTTGCGGAGTTTCCCGCCTTCTTGGGTGGTGATCCTGTTGATGCCCTGGTCACTCTCTGGAATGGGGAGATAACTAGAGCAGTAGACACGATTGCTCCAGAACGTCCCCTCTCAAGTAGCCAAGCTAAACCAGCCCCTTGGTTCAACGAGGAGCTGGCAGTGATGAAGCGAAGGAAGAGGAGTCTAGAGGGTGTGTGGCATTGGAATCCGAGTGGGCAATATTGCATTTGCAAGGAACTGTCCGGCGGAACTGTTTCGGGTTGTCAGAGGCCTCTTAAATCTCACCATCCAGGATGGGAGCCCTGACAACTCGGCAGCCGGCTGTGAAGCATTTGCTCGGTTCTTCGCAGACAAAGTCGCTTTGATCCGTTCTGGCCTGGACACCATGTTAACGGCAGTCTCTGAGGATGTAACACAAGCATCTGCCTGTCCAATTTTGATGGATTTATTTCAATTGGTGAAACCCGAGGATGTGGTCAAAATACTTGGAGGAATGAGACCTCCTAGACTCCTGCCCATCCTGGCTTCTAAAGGAGGCCAGAGGGGGATTGGCCCAGTGGGTAAAGGTGGTGGTTAATGCCTCCCTTCAAGAAGGCAACATTCCAGCAAACTTAAAACAAGCTATAATAAAACCGCTGTTGAAGAAACCATCACTGGATCCCACTTAATTCGACAACTATCGGCCTGTTTCCAATCTCCCCTTTTTGGGCAAAGTCTTAGAATGTGTGGTGGCCTCACAACTCCAGGTATTCTTGGAAGACACGGATTATCTGGATCCAGCACAGTCTGGCTTTAGACCGGGATATGGAACCGAGACAGCCTTGGTCGCCTTAGTTGATGATCTACGCCGGGAGCTAGACAGGGAGAGTGTGTCCTTGTTGGTTCTGCTGGACCTCTCAGCGGCCTTAGATACCGTCGACCATGGGATCCTTTTCGGATGCCTCACTAGAATGGGCGCTGGAGGTACTGTTTTACAGTGACTCCGGTCCTTTCTGGAGCCTCGCTCCCAGAAGGTGTTATTGGGAGATACCTGTTCAACCCCACAACCATTGTCGTGTGTGGTTCCTCAGGGCTCAATACTGTCTCCCATGTTGTTTAAAATCTACATGAAGCCGTTGGGGGAGATCATCCGGAATTTCAGGGTGTGGTGTCACCTGTATGCAGATAATGTCCAATTCTGTCACTCCTTCCCACCTGCTACTAAGGAAGCTGTTCAGGTCCTGAACCTGTGATTGGCCGCTGTGACGAATTGGATGAGGGCGAACAAATTGAAACTGAATCCAGACAAGACAGAGGTACTTCTGGTCAGTCGTAAGGCCGAACAGGGCATAGAGCTACAGCCTGTGCTAGACGTGGTTACACTTCCCCTGAAGGCGCAGGTTCGCAGCTTAGGTGTGATCCTGGACTCATCACTGAGCC
>JARBWK010000002.1:124684502-124735557 GCA_030556195.1 Anolis apletophallus
TGATTCAGCATATCCCATAGTCCGAAGGGATGTGACCTCATGGGTCCATGAGCCAGCATTATGAGTCCAATTGTCCAATGTCCAGGCTCGGAGGAGTTTGCCTCACTTCCCTCCGGAGCCCCACACACATCTGGAAGTTACGTCACTCCCACTTGACTCAGCACAGTCTCTATGCAGCTGGAGCCAAGGTCACCAAAGAACTGGGGCAAAGGTCGGTGCAATCTCATGGCAGGTTGGGAGCCTGAACTTCTCCTAAGCTCAGGTCTCCCAGTCCTGACACCTAATAAAATGAATACCAACCTATAAATTCTTTAAAAGCATTTAAGATATAACAGGTGGTAAGACAGTGCTGAAATAAAAAGATATTTGCAGAAGAAAAGACAGGGTTGGCCGAGTTTCCCAGGGAAGGGAGTTCCCTTGAGACTAAGACAAACATTATTTATCTATTTATTTAGAGTATTAATACCTCTCTTCAGCTTCCAAAGCTTTTAGAACAGTCTACAAATGCGTAAAATGTATAATTCAAGAAGTTTTAGTCAAAAAGTGAACAATACTCACATATGCACAATGTGAATACTGTATCTTAATTCTTATAAAAAAGAAACTAAGTAGTGGGAAAAGGTTAAAGCTTAATTCATCCCAGGAGAACCTAAAAGGATCACCAACCTCTTTTACACTCTCCACCACAGTGCCACTTTTGGCCTTTTTGGATGGTGGGGAAGGCAGCCAGGGCATCTGGCCCCAAGGCCACATAATGATCCTCAACGTTTCCATGGATCTTATCAAAATCCACAATTTTGGCTCCAAAACATGCCCTTGACTTATACATGAGATTGACTTGTACCTGAGTATATATGGTAGTTAATTTGACAGCTGCCTGTACTCAAGCTTACAATCCAAACAAAATACAACGTTCAAGGAAATTGAGATAGAACAAGTACACTGTCTCTTTTCTCTAGCTCCTCATGGTTAGGACAATGGCACTTGGTATGGAGGGCCTTTCATCTGTTTCTGGACTTAGGCATGATAGAATGGTGCCTGCCTCTTCGTCTCTCCCTCTGAGGCCATGGCAAGGGCAGTTGAAATGAAATTGATGGGTGGCCTTTTATCAGCTTTTAGGCTGAGGAATGGTGCAACTGTGCCTTTCTGGAGCCCAGAAATATTACAATGCAAGGCGACACATTTAACACAGAGGACTCATTTACACTACACAATTATAGTGCTATAATGAATCCTATGAAATCCTGGGACCTGTAGTTTTGAGAAGCTCATTTAGACTTCTCAGTCAAAGAGCTCTAGTGTCTCATCGAATAATAGACTCTAAGCTTCCATAGGATGTAGTTGTAGTATTTAAAGTAGACTCATAACACTATAACTGTATGGTGTGAAATGGCTTTAAGGCAAGCCAATTTGCTAGCAGCTGGATCCAGATGAGCTTTGATATTTTGAAGACTGAACCTCTTTTTCAGTCCCACAAAAGGCAATTATTATGTTTGGAACTAGAATTCTGAAATATTTTCCAACCTTAGCCTATATACTTCTGCATAGCTACAAAGAACATCTTTAAGTTTTTAGTTTTAAAAATATTGCACTTAAAAGCATTGTGGTAAAGTTTAAGTCAGTTAAAGTAGCTTGAACATGTTGTTTTGCTTTATCTTCCTATAAGGCTGAGAGAGTGTGATATTGTCCAGGTCACCGAATGGATTTTCATATCTGAGAGGGGATTCAAGTCCTGCTCTCCAGGACTTGCTCAAATCTCCACACCACACTAGCTCTTCAGTTTGTACATAAAACGTATACACTATAGTAAAGGTTTCCCCTGACATTAAGTCTAATCGGGTCTGACTTTGGGGGGTGGTGTTCATCTCCATTTCTAAGCTGAAGGGCCAGCATTGTCCGTAGACATCTACAAGGCCATGTGGCCAGCATGACTGCATGAGGCGTTGTTACCTTCCCGCCAAGTATTGATCTACTAACATTTGCATTTTTTCAAACTGCTAGGTTGGCAGAAGCTGGGCCTAATAGCAGGAGCTCACCCCACTCCCCGGATTTGAATCGCCAACCTTTTGGTCAGCAAGCTCAGCAGTTTAACCCACTGTGCCACCACGGGCCTTATGCATTATAAAATAACATAATTAAATTGAAAACATATAACAAACTAAAGGTTTCTCTATTTCAGCATTCTGTTCTCACAAGTACCAATCCCAGATGAACAGGAAACTCGTAAGTAGGAGATGAGAACAACAGCACCTTACCATTTGTGTTCCTTGGTAACTGATACACAATAGCGATACTAAAGTGAACCTATCACAAGATTTTCCTGGCAATGTTTGTTCAGAGGGGATTTGTCATCACCTTCCTATGAGACCGAGAGAGAATATGACTTGCCCAAGATCACGCAGTGGGTTTACACATCTGAGAGAGAATTCAAACCCAGGTCTCCAGAGTTTTAGTTCCGATTTTCAAACTTCTGTACCACACTCACTCTGATAGTGGATGTAATATACAGCCATTATAACCAGTGGCCATTGATAATTTTATCCATGGATATTTATAACCCCTTTAAATTAACAAGAAGTACAATACTGTCCTCTATCTGTGGCTTCAGATATAGTTTAGCTTCACAGGACAGCCTTAAACTCAAGTTTTAAGAGAGTAAAGGTAAAATCTGCTCACTTGAATGACACCATGTAAATCTAATCCTACACTATAACCGCACTGCACCATATGAGCTATTAAGGAATGTTGATCGTAATACATTATCTCATTTTGACAATATCACATCATATACCTATTTTCTAATATACAAATTGGATACATTTTTGAATTTGTCCCAGGTAAACACAGGTGCCTTTTTCCCAACAGAAGTTATAATCAGCCCTCAGGATGAGTAACTACAATAATTATTATAACAGAAGCAGAACGTTTTGATTCTATGCATCTCTTTCTGTCATTGATTATCAAGTTCTGAATAAATTTTACTCCTATAGAATAAAAGTGAAGAGAATAAATGAGATTTTACAAAAGAACTAGTTGAAAACTCTTAAGTAATTCAGTGGTTATACTTCTAGCTCTTTAAAATATTGGTTGATGCCATAAGATGTATTGATGCATTTTAAACGTAATTTTAAATTCAGATGATGATGTTAGGAGGCATGCAACCACACTGATCAAATTAATTTGAAAGTCACATTCTCTGAATGGATATTTGCCATGGCAGAGAGCCAAGTTTCCATTTCAATCTGGCTTCAGGCTTTGTTATAGGATGGAGACAGCTCTCGTCACCTTGGTGGACGACCTACAACAAGAATGAAAGGGTGAGTCTGCTGTTATCTCAGTGGCTTTTTGATACCAGTGACAATAGTATCTTTCTAAGCTGCTCACCAGAAGACACAGATTTATGGTTATTCCTGTTGAATATCTTGGCCATTTGCCTGTGGAATCCCTCATAATTTGTTTCTGTCTCCCGTGTTGCTTAAAATGTATACATGATCCCACTGAGAGGGTTTTGGCATCCAATGCTATCCCATTCTATTTATCTCTTCCTCCTAAATCTGAGGAAGTTGTCTCAGTTCTAAATCAGTGTCTGATGTCAGTAATGGATTGGATGAGGGTTGATGAATTGAAACTTAGCCCATTAAAAAAGAGGCACTCGTACTACAAGATAGATCATGGAATAAGAGTTCAGCACAAATGGATGGGGTTATACTCATTCTGAAGATACATTCACAGTTGGAGTGTACTCCTAGACTCAACCTTGAGGTTGCCGTAATGGCCTCCACTGTTAAAGCAAACGGACCAGCTGTATACATATCTAGAAATGCTTGATCCAGCTACAATAGCAATTGCCATAGTCGCATCCCATTTGGATTACTGTAATGCGGTTTATTCCCCATGGGGCTTATTTTGAGAAATGCTTAGAAATTTCAACCAGCCCAGAAGAGATGCAACCATACTGTTTACAGGCAACATAAACCTTTCCAGAACAACTTCACTGGCTCCTCTGAATTCAAACAGGTTTTCAGGAACTCATCATGATTAAGGGAAGGGGTTTTAATGGGGTGTTATGCTGTTATTTCTTGCCTTAATTTTTTTTTTAATTGAGAGTTTGTTTAATTACATTCTAACAAATACATTTTACGTGTTTGCTTTTTATCTGTTCCTTTGTTAGATTTTTATGTTGCTTTAAGTCGATTCTGGATAAATGATTAGATATAAACAAAGTAAAACACCAGCGGTACAACAGAACATTTGGAAATTAACCCTGCTTTTGTGAGGTTTGCCAGCATGATGATCTTTCTTGCCAGACAAGGTACTTGCCCAACCTCTACAATTTAATCATTTCTAATGCCCAAATCATTTAAAATCAAAATTGGCATAAATGGTACTCCTCTTTTTCCTCCCTCCATCCATTATTTGTTGCACAAAACGATGAATTGGATCAAAATACTGTTACAGTGTACTGCTATCCATTCCTCACCAAAAGTTTTCTATCACAGACTAGAGTTTATTTTCTGGCCCACAAGATATACTGTTTATAATATGTATAGAATAAAGAGAAATCTTCATAATAATTAAAATGTGTATTACATCCCCCTAGTCACAATATAATGACAAACTTCTATTGAATAAATCTTGAACAGAAAACCCTGTAATACAGTCACCATAAGCCATGGTCAGTTTGAATACACACAATGAAATGGCAGAGAAAAAAGAGAGATATCGTTGAACACTAAAGTTAGGCTTAATCATGCCAATTTATTTTCGGGTTGTACATATGGTTGTGACTTTGTGGGGAGAAGTGAGTGAGACTGAATTTTGCTGTAACTTAGGGGTCTTTACAAAGGGAGTTGTTTTTTTTATACTAAAATCAATGCCAGCCTCAGCACAGCTTCCTACCTTCAATGTTAGCAATGGAATACATTTCAGGGCTTTGTAAACTACTTTTGGCCACCATCTCATCTTAATCTGCAATATGGGGAAGGTGGGCTTCATCTGTATATGCAATAATATTCATAGAACTATTTTTTAAAAAATATTACAAATAAACCTTTATTTCCTGCACAAAATAAGACCTAAATGCGAAAGGACAAAAAAAACCCTCCTTGCTTGTAACTTCCAGTTTCCAATTATAATTGCATTAAAATATTCCATGACAGGACATTCTTATTTTTGCCTTACGGGGCGTTTTTAAATCGCTACTCCAGTTTGAGTTTAAAAACTGGCTATATAAAGCAATAAGATGCCTCCATTTGGTTTTACATGTCTAAATGTAAATCAGAGATACATTATTGATACTAGGAGAGAGATGGAGGAAAAGAGTAAGATTATATGAACTGCAGGAGGTTTTATGGACATCTTACAGGAGTGATAAAGATGAGGAAATGCTATTATGTTATTAAAGGGTATCTATAACAGAAATCAATAACAGACAAAACTTCTACTTGCTTCTTATATGATACAGAAACTTTTCTCCATTTTGCAATCTCTGCATATAATACGTTCTCTATTTTTGTTTGTTGTCAATATTTGAAGAAGGATAGGCCTGAGTAGGCACATAGGCTAATAACCTTCAAAATCTGTCACTTCACCAAAAGACCCATGTAGCCATAATCCATGATGGATTGTAGTTTTGCTTAGCCTCAGGTCTCCAATGATTCAGCAGGAATTTCAATCCAGACAAACAAAAAGAAAAACATCTGTATTTCAAGTTACTTAGAATTTAGATTTGTTTTAAAACCTGATCTCTGATACATAGATCTACTAAATTACATAGCTTCAATAGTTAAGGCATAAAACCTCTGAGCCTCTTAACTGAGGCATATCAATGTACATAAGTTCTGCTAGAACATGATAATTGCATTTCGTTAAGAAATCTTTGTTATTGTAAGTCAGTCTAAAATAACAAGATTTATGGGGGAAATTGAGTTAGGTGTGAATACTTGTATCTAAGCTATTTTTTAAACTTATCACAAATTTTAATTTGTTGAAAATAAAAATAAGAATGTTTTTCTGCCTAAACCTATCGCTCCAGCACAGACCCACTACACTTGCTAGACTCTGAGGGGCAGCAGCAACAAAGCTACACCTTTGTGCATTTCAGAAGTTGGATGTTTGGCTGGGGCACACTGGTGGGAGGGAAAGGTGGGAGAGAAAGTAAGAGATTGCAGAATGAAGCTGAATTGCCAGGAGGTAATTTTTCGACTGGATGGTCTCAACAAAATGTGTGTGGTGGTGATGGCGGCAGAAAGATGATGATTTTAATAATAGATTATGGGGCAAAATAGAAAGACGGGGACAGGTGATGTGCAGAGAGGCATCAGGCTTTCACTAGGTCTGATAAACTAGTTTGTGGAAGGGCTGACTTCTTGGGTTATTGGAGTTCTGAGGGAAGAACTAGCACAGCTCTTCCTTCTTGTCAGTTGTTGGTGCTGGAGATGGTGCCATAGGCTGGGTTTTGGTCCTCAAGTCTATCTCTGTCTATTTTATCTCTTCCTCCCCACAGCAAAAGTTAAAGAGCACTTCTGAACACTTTCCTAAACCCACATGGCTGATGAACTAAAGAATTAAAAGGAGGGGAGTCAGTGTTGGCACTTAACAGCCGGGATTCAGAAAGAAGCTGATTCTGAATGGGCAGCATATTATAGCAAATTAAAAGTTTGCATATTGTTACTAAATCTCAATTGTGTCACTGACAATTATAAAAATATGCTTTTATAGAACTTATTTCACAGAGCTGGTCAAATCACTGATCCATTCAGCTCACTACTGTGTATCAAGACTGTCAACCGGCAATTGCTCTCCAAGACGTTTTCATAACCCTACCTAGATATGCCAGGGATTGACTCTTCACATCTGCATGCAAAGCCATTACTTAACCACTGAACTACAGCCATTTCTTGAATACAGGATTTTGACACTTATTCCTTTTAGAATGTATCAAATAACATTTCTAATGGAACATTGAACACATTTGAAATATTGTAATTTTTAAAAATGAAATAGTGACACATTTTAAGACACATGACTTACAGTGTTATGCTTTCCTTTTCAGTCAAATGTTACACCATCGTCATAAACACCTTATCTACTGAAAGATCTTTTTCTGAAGGTCAGTACAGTTGGTTTTCAACATATATCAATTAAATAAGAATAAGACATTTCTTAAAAACCATGTTTAATAGGAGAACTACCATTTATCTGACTGTGAGATATATAAGGGAGATAATTCACGTAGTTGTAATTGTTGGAAAGGGATCTAGAAATTAACATTACAGTGTCCCGCTCCAATTCTAGGAGTTAATAGTCAATTCTTTTTCAAATCAAATGCATAATGTTCCTTTTGTAATTTCAAGGGTATGTTTCAGGGGGGAAAAGTGGAGCCAACTTAGAGTACTGTGGTCAGCACTACAATAAAATGTACGGCGTTATTGTGACATCCACAATAAACACCTTACTCCACCCCCATTGTTCCTAACACAGTTTTGGAATAATTTTAAACTGTTGTCTAACAGATTAACGAAAAGCATGAGTCCATTCTTCTTCTTCTTCCCACTTGCTATGTGTGTCTATCCCCCTCAGTATCTCCCTCCTTTTCCCAGAAGAAATAAGACACTTGTGGGATACAGGAAGAGGGCAAGGAACAATGATCCACAGGATAAATGAAGTGGCATGCAGGGCAATATTCTTCTCCTCTTCCCTTGAGACCTATTCTCCTCCCCGCTGGAAATATTAAAGGTTTTTCAACCTCAAGTTAAGACAAATGTAGTAATTAATACCTGTTCCACCTGTAGAATTTATGTGCCAGATTTACAAAACAGCCATTAAAATTGCAATTTTATCTGTACTCATATTAGAAAAAATAAAATACATATTCTTTCAATTTTCTCCACTAGCTATGTTTAGCAGTAGAATGCCACAGCGTAAAAATGCAAATTATAGGGAAGCGTTCCACCACTATTGCTAGAACAATAGTAGTATGTAAGTCTTTTTGGTTTTACCCTGTCCAACTACGTATTTATAGAACTGAGGAGTGAAATATCTTTTGATTACATCATTGACTTTTGAAAATTCAACAAAGCAGTTAAAACAATTTTTTATGATTACAAAACATATGAAATATACGTATCATCTTGTACTTCTGTAAAACTACTCAAACATTAGATTTTTTTTTTTACTACCAGCATATTGAGTGTAGAAAGCATAGCCCCATGGGCCATTCTTTTTATTTCAGGGTCAGGCAATTTAGGGGACCACACTGGATTCGCCCCCTAAAACATACCAGGGCCACATGTCAGTTCTGTCATAGCTGAAACATCTTTTTTTCAATGTAAACAAGTTTGCCTGTACATCCTGATTCTTTTCTTCTTTTTTCCCCCAAGTGGTGGATAATGTATCCATCATTTAGTGTCACGTGCATAAAATTGAAGACCATGCACTCCTTCTCTGGTATAGTAACAACATTAAAAATCTTTGTGTCCATTTTATGCCAACTACAGCTAATCACTTTAACCAAGTCTGTATAATCTATTATCAGTTTAAATGGTAGTTTGTTGGAACTGATCAAAATAAATCACATTTTTAAAATTTTGAACTGAAGACAGTACTACAAGGAATGGCTGTTGAAGAAAAACTGAGCAATATTAAAATGCAAGTGTTTTTTAAAGGACTGTCAGTCCTCACCATTCCATGTAGAAAGGGATTGTGAGGAGCTGCTGTGGCCACCTATCATGTATGTTCATTAGCTGTAGAGAGTTCTATATTTCCATTGTGAAAAAGAAATGATCTAGCATTGTTGGTGGGCTTTTTCACTTCTGCATTAGTTTTACCCTGTAAAGTTCTATGATGTTAAGATTAGTTGAATGCAATATATTGTCTTGATTAATAAGTGAATACTGTAAATTCACTTATTAATGCAGCGGTTTGTTATAGTTGCTTTTATTATGCTTTTTGCTGTCCAGTTGATATGTTGTGAACCATTTGGGACACAACCTTGTAGAAAAGCAGCATAAATTTCAGGACATGCAACATTATGAGTGAGTTTGAAGTGATTATGAGCAACAAACTGTCCTAGCATGTTTCAAACATACTCTATGCATATTTTCCTACCCTTACTTTAACAAGGGAAGCAGTAATGCAGTATTTAGGGAACAGGTAAGAATACAGTGTTAGAAATACTGTCTTCATATTATTTAAATATCATGTAATTAAAACATAATTTCTGCATGTTTATAAATAATTAAGTTCAACTGAATTCAATCAGGCTTGCTCCCAAAAGATTTGCATGTAAATTTCAAGCACTGAATCGCGCCAATCTGGTGTCTTATCACTTTTATTTTGAAAGAAGAATTTTTTCAATTGTAATGAACACTTTTTAAAGCCAAATTACAAAGAGCGCACTTTTTGCTGCTGCACATTACTTTCAGCAGCAAATACTTTTTTTGGTTTCAGGCTTTTGAAAATTGAGGTGCGCATTAGATTTCATGGTGCATTAAATTTGAGTAAATACGTGTAGCTGGGGTTTTTTTTTTTCATGTCAGGAGCGACTTGAGAAACTTCGGGAATGAAATATTTGGCCATCTGCAAGGATGTTGCTCAGGAAATGCTTGGATGTTTTGATGCTTTACCATCCTTGTGGAAGGCTACTCTCATGCCCCCGCATGGGGAGCCGGAGCTGACAGAGAGAGCTCATCCGCACCCTCCCCAAATTTGAACCTCCAAACTGTTGGGTCTTCAGCACAAAGGTTTCACCAATTACACCACCGGGGCCTCCTTGGGATAGATGGGTACTATACATATACTCATGTTACAATTCAAGTACAATTCTACAGGAAGCTGCAAACAATCACAGGCATTTGCAAAGCCTTGATGGTATATCCATATTTTTAAGGTTTGACTACACCACATTATAGCACAGTATGTTTGTACTGTCATTACTGTCCACTCTAAGGAATTACAAGGGACCTGTAGGTTAACACTAAGGAATCTACACAACTGTGGACATGGCTTTAAAGGAGATGATAGTCGTTCCTCCACATTTGCTAGGAACAGGAGTGCAGGAATTCTATGAAAGTGACAAAACTGACTAAAAAAAGCTATTTTTCCTGAGGTAATATTTATCTCGAATGATTCTGTCTGAATGATGGTTAACCTCCACTGGACACTGACAACAGAATTGCACTGAAGGGTCTATCAATGCCCAGGGAAGTGTTCTCTTTAGAAATCTCTAGGTCCTCCAGCACAACTCTGGCACACTTTGAACATAGTGTCACCCTGGAGGACCAATAGATTCCTAGATAGAAAATATTAATCACAACTACAAAGAATCTAAATCCTCCGAAGTCAAACACATAAATGTGGAGTGACAACTGTCTATCTTCTCTAATACTTCATCTAGGATTTCAAAACATAAAGCATCTTTCTGTCATGAAAGAATAGGTTGGTGGTGTGAATCCAGGGAATGGGGTGAGCTCCTGTTTTTCAGCTCCAGCTTCTCATGCGGAGACATGAGAGAATCCTCCCACAAGGATGGTAAAACATCTGGGTGTCCCTAGGCAACGTCCTTACAGATGGCCAATTCTCTCACACCAGAATCAACTTGCAGTTTCTCAAGTCGCTCCTGACGCCAAAAACAAAACAAAAACCCTTTACATTTTTGTGTACACCATTAATGGTTAGGAATCTTCCGTTCAAGGGGACTATTTTGAAAAACTGTCACTCCAGAATACATTAAGCACTCATAACCTAAGAGTTCAGTTTATGGTCTATCACTCAACAATTAAACTTGGATCTCATCACAAACGTTTCCTGGTGTGCAGGAATTCCTTATTCTGGAATTCTGCGTTCCAAAATGCTCCATAATTTCTAAAACTGGGTGGCTAATACAGTGACACCTTTGCTTTCTGGTGGTTCCATGTACATACATTTTGTTTCATGCAAAACATCATTAGAAATTGTGTGCATAACGTTGTTTGAGTGCTTCTACTGAAGTACGTGATACATAAATTTTGCATGTTTTCTAATTACAAGAATTGGTTTTAAGTACCCTGTCAAATTGTCAGAAGTCACGGTCCTAATCAACAGGTGTTTCAGTCTTCAATGCTATAAACATGTACTTTGGCAAAGTAAAACCAAAAAGGCTTTCATACTGCTTTTGTTCCAGTAATAACAGTGAAATGCTTGCTTATACAGTGTTCCCTCACTTATTACTGAGGTTCGGTTCCAGGACCTCCTCCCGCAATAAGTGAAAAACTGTGATGTAGGGATGCTCTATTTATTTTAATATTTATACATTATTTTAGTGGTTATACACTATTTTGAGTCTTAATAAACTTAAAATAAAGTGGAGGAAAGGAAGGAAAGGCCCTTCAAGGCTGGAGGGAGGGAGGACTGAGGAGGGAAAGCACCTTGGAGAGCGCCAGTGGCAAAACCACACAAAACAGCAAAAATACCATGATATATATTTTTAATTAATATTTTTTTTTTAATTTTTAAAATACTTTATTGAACAACGAACAATACAAATACCCATATCATAATTAATATTTTTTAAAAATCTGTGAACCAGCGGGTTCTCAATAAGCAAACCGCGAAGTAGCAAGGGAACACTATAATTTGTATTTCAAGCTGAAATATTCAATTGCTAAAGAAGCCAGAGGGGAAAATACATAGCAAGAATCTATATTTCACTTTTTCTGAGGAGACAAAAAAAAGGTAACTTGAATTGCTGAGCACCTTTTGCAGAGCACCTTTTGTAAATCTGGCACATAAATCCTGCAGGTGGAAAAGCAGGTGTGAGATAACTACATTTGTCTGAACTCGAGGCTGAACGTTATCAGTCATCTGAAGAATATATATACCAGAAGGAGCTCTTCATATCCCTTGCCTGCCTTGTCTAACCGGAATATATTAAATGGAGTTTGTCTTCACTCTGATCTTAAATATACATCTTGAAAGGAGCTCAAAACCAGCCTTGCAACAAAAAATTATGATAGACAGCAGGATGTTTGCTACAAGTTGTTTTATTTGAATTTTCACAGTAACCTAAATTAAATGCTTTTAGTATAGTGAACACAATAGAAAATTAACATATATTACTTTCTGAAAGCTATATGGCTTTCTAAAATCCTGCTCTAAAGTCAACTGCTTGTACTTCTAGCCCTACTTCATAGTCAATACTGTTCCAGTGCAGAATGTTTGAGGAGGTATAGTCAGCCCTCCAGTTTTGGGGGTTATGGGTACAATTCCCCTATGAAAGTTGAAAAACTATGAATATCTTTCCAGGGAGAACAGTAGTTTTGTCTTAAGTCTTTTCTGGCAAAGAGTGCTGGTGCCTCACCAAACTACAAATCACAGGATTCCATTGCATTGAGCCATGGTAATTAAAGTGGTGTCAACTTGCATTAATTCCACAGTGTAGATGCACCCTATGTGTATAAGGCTGAGGGGAAAAAGGAAAGGGCCTCAGGCTGAGGGCCAAAGTTTGCCAATGCCTATGTATTGTCAAAGGTTTTCATGGCTGGAATCACTGGATTGCTGTAAGTTTTTCAGGCACGGGCTGTATGGCCATGTTTCCAGAAGCATTCTCTCCTGACGTTTCGCCTGCGATTATGGCAGGCATCCTCGGAGGTTGTGAGGTCTGTTGGAAACTAGGAAAATGGGGTTTATATATCTGTGGAGTGTCCAGGGTGGGAAAAGAACTCTTGTCTGTTGCAGGTAGGTGTGAATGTTTCAATTGGCCACCTTGATTAGCATTTAATGGCATAGCAGTTTTAAGGTGTGACTTCTTACTGCCTGGAGGAATCCTTTGTTGAGAGGTGATTAACTGTCCCTGTTTGTTTCTTGTGGAGCTCCCCTGTCTTTCTCCACATGCTTGTGGATTTCAATGGCTTCTCTGTGTAGTCTAACATATCCAGGTTGGTTCATCAGGTGCTCTGCTACAGCTGACTTCTGTAGTTGAAGTAGTCTGCAGTGCCTTTCATGCCATAGCAGAGCACCTGATGAACCAACCTGGACACAACATTTTATTTGAGACCACAGAAATGCTGGACCATTCTAACAATGTCAGACTACACGGAGAAGCCACTGCAACCCACAAGCAGGTGGAAAATTTCAACAGAAAGGAAGAAACCAAGAAATTGAACAAAATCTGACAACCAGTATTTTAAAAACTCTAAAATCATAACAGTAAATAATGACAGGGGAGCTCCAGACAAGAAACAATTAGGGACAGCTAATCACCACTCAACAAAGGATGCCCCCAGGCAGTAACAAGCCACCCCTTGAGAACTGCTAATCCATTAAATCAGGCATGGGCAAACTTGGGCCGCCCTCCAGGTGTTATGGACTGCAACTCCCACAATTCCTAACAGCCTACCGGCTGTTAGGAATTGTGGGAGTTGCAGTCCATAACACCTGGAGGGCCCAAGTTTGCCCAGGCCTGCATTAAATGCTAATCAAAGTGACTAATTGAAACATTCACAGCTACCTCCAACAGACAATAGTTCTTTCTCCCACCCTGGACATCACTCCACAGATATATAAACCGCATTTTCCTAGTTTCCAACGGACCTCACAACCTCTGAGGATGAATGCCATAGTTGCGGGTGAAACATCAGGAGGGAATGCTTCTGGAACACGGCCATACAGCCCAAAAAAACTTACAGCAACCCAGTGATCCGGTCATGAAAGCCATCGACATCACATAGGCATGGGCAAAAATCGGCCCTCAAGGTGTTTTGGACTCCCAGCATTCCTGACAGCCTGAGGCCCTTTCCCTTTTCCCCTCAGCCTGATACACATAGGGTGCATCTACTCTGTGGAATTAATGCAAGCTGACACCACTTTAATTACCATGGCTCAATGCAACGGAATCCTGTGATTTGTAGTTTGGTGAGGCACCAGCACTCTTTGGCAGAAAAGACTTAAGACAAAACTGCAAAGATATTCACAGGAAGAAGCTACACCTTGAAAACTTATAGGCCATCAAATGCTAATCAAGGTGGTCAATTGAAACACTCACAGCTACCTCCAACGGACAGGAGTTCTTTCTCCCACCCTGGACATCACTCCACAGATGTATAAACCGCATTTTCCTAGTTTCCAACAGACCTCACAACCTCTGAGGATGCCTGCCGTAGACGCAGGCGAAACGTCAGGAGAGTGTGCTTCTGGAGCATGGCCATACAGCCCGTGCCTGTTACAGAATCATAGACTTGGGAAATTTCCCCAAGACCAGGCCTGGGCAAACTTCGGCCCTCCAGGTGTTATGGACTCCAACTCCCACAATTCCTAACAGCCTACCGGCGGTTAGGAATTGTGGGAGTTGGCGTCCATAACACCTGGAGGGCGGAAGTTTGCCCAGGCCTGCCCAAGACCCAGCCAGTCCGTGCAGGAACACCCACGCAAAGCCTTCCCGGCAGAGGGCCCCGCCGCCTGTGCCGCCTGCCAAGCGTGCTGCTCACCTGTACTGCCAGGCCTTGGCGGCGGCGCTCCCCGGCTGAGGCTGCTGAGGCCGCTGCTGCTGCTGCTGCTGCTGGCGGTGCCGGCCTTGCTGGGGCAGTTCTGGGCCGGGGCCCCGCCTCGGGCTTGCTCTCCCCGCTCTCCGAGGCCTTCAGGGCCGGGGCGGGGAGGGGCGGCGGGGCCGGTGGGGCGGCGGGGGCCAGGGCCAGGGCCTCCCCGCTCTGCATGGCGGGCGGGGGGCTGCTCACCGAGGGGCCTTCGCCGGGCGGGAGGAGGAGGGAGGAAGAGGCATGAGGGAGCCCTCTGAGGAGCTCCCTCTCTCTCTCACACACACACACTCGTGGGCGGGGAGGGGAGAGGCAGAGGAGAGCTCTCCCTCCAGAGTCCTGGGCTCTCAAGGGCGGCCGGGCCTTCTCCTCTCCTCTCCTCCCCCCGGCCGAGCAGCTTCGCGGAGTTCTCCTCGGCGTTAAACACGCCTTTCCCCCGCTCTCAGCCCAAGACCGCACTGAGGGGAAAGGCAAGAGCGGGGCGGCCTCCTCTCCACAACCTCCACCCCTTCCGGGTCAGGCCTCGCCTCTTCCGCGCCATCACCCACCTCCCGCTCTCTCTCTCTCTCTCTCTCTCGTGCCAGCCTTCCTCCTCTTCCGCTGAGGGAAGCGACCCGGCCGCCGCCATCTTTGCTACGGGCAATGGGCAGCCGGGAGGAGGAGTAGCACTGCGCATGCGTGGGGGGAGAACGCTTTGCAGCACGCGCGAGGGAAGAACTCTTTGGAGTAGCAGTGCGCACGCGCGAGCGAAGAAGCCTTCCCCTGCCTCCTCCAAGACATTCGTTTCAGAAGACGTGGCCCGAAGGTTTAGCGCAGCTGGTAAATCACCAGCAACTGTAAAGATCTATCAGCCCAAACGTTGCAAGTTCAAAGCCCCGGGTCGGCCCTAAGCAGTTCGAAAACAGCTTTAGCTGTAATTAGAGGAATTAGGTACCGCTAAAAGCGGGGGGGGAGGTGTTTTAGACCACTGTTTCTCAACCAGTGTGCCGTGGCACACTAGTGTGCCATGAGCGATCATCAGGTATGCAGCGAGAAAAGCTCTGCCCCCGAACTCCTGCTGCTTGGGGGAGGAGGAGGAGGAAGGGCTGGGCGGCGGCGAAGAAAAAGAAGGGGTCGGGGTGCCGCCTCCTTCGGCCGTTTCCCCAGCCAGCCTCCAATCCGCCATGACTCCCACCATGACTCTCGCCCCTCGCTCGCTGAAGCCGCGCAGAGGAGGAGCCCCACCCACTGAAGCCTGTCCACCACTCATGCTCCTCCTCTGTGGGAGAGCTGAAGCCGGGGGAGGGGGCAGGGCATGGTTTCAGCGCTCACACAGCTTCGCCAGCCTTGAGGGGGCAGCTGGCTTGGCACTGCCCCTCAAGGCTGGCGGCTGTGGGAGAGCTGAAAACCGGGGGGGGCGGGGGGCGGGCATGGCATGGCCTGGCTCGTCCCTCTCCCCGGCTTCAGCACTCCCAGCAACTGCTCCCAGCAGGCCACCATCCCCCAGCCGTTCTTTACTGTGTTAGAGTGTCATTTTGTGTCATTTTGGTTGGTGGTGTGCCCCCGGATTTCTTTAATGTTAAAAGTGTGCCGCAGCTCAAAAAAGGTTGGGGAAACACTGTTTTAGACTCCATTAGGTTTGTTGATTACATGGTTATGTATGATTCCTATGTAGAAGCCCCTAAATGGCACAATGGGTTAAACCCTTGTGTAAGAAGGACTGAAGACTGACAGGTCACAGGTTTGAATCTGGGGAGAGTGTAGATGAGCTCCCTCTGTCAGCTCCAGCTCCCCATGCAAGGACATAAGAGAAGCCTCCACAAGGATATGGTAAAAGATCAAAGCATCTGGGCATCCCAGATCTGAAAATGCAGGAATGAGGAAGTCCTGACGGCTCTTTGTCATAGAGGATGGAGGGACAGCACCCCCTGTGTACTCAAGCCCCAACTGTCCATGGCATCAAAACAACACCTCCTTCTGTTCTGTTTGTCTCTGTACTGTCTATACAAACAGCATTGAATGTACTTGTGATCCGCCCTGAGTCCCCTTCGGGGTGAGAAGGGCAGAATATAAATAAAGTGTTGTTATTATTCTATGAAGGAAATAGAATTAAAGGAGCACACGCATGCCGAGTCACGTAAACCTCCGATAAATTCATCAAAAAATAGCCTTAAATCAAAAACAGTTTTCTGAGATCTACAGAGATACTCGAAGGAACACCTCAGCAAGCGAGAGTCCAAAAGTGGCAGGCTAAAACCTCAATCAGTGGCTGAGACTGGATGAAAACTCCCTCCTGGGCATACAGAAGGCTGTGGGACTTGGAAGGCACTGAATAGACTGGGCCCTGGGGCCACGAGATGCAGAGCCAATCTTAAGAAATTGGGTCACAAAGTGGAGTCCACAACATGCGAGTGTGGAGAAGAGCAAACCACAAGCCACCTATTACAATGCAGCCTGAGCCCTGCTACATGCACAATGGAGGGCCTCACAGAGACACCAGAGGCACTCCAAGTGGCCAGCTTCTGGTCAAAGGACATTTAGTAAAATGCCAAGTTTTTAACTTTGTGGTTTTTTATACATTATAACAGTATTCTCAATTTGCTTCTGACACAATAAATAAATACATTTTAAAGTGTTTTTAAACTTTGAAAGAAACAGGACCAAGGGGAAAGGTGTAAGCAATCCACGCACACCTTCAATACATTCATCTTTCAAGGGTTTTTTTAAAAAAAACTTCTATGAAGAAACAGAACCGAGGAAAAGGCACATTGTACATCTCCAATAAAATCATTTTTCTTCGGTATCCTTTTAACTACGAAAGAAGCAAGACCGAGGGAAAGGCATATGCATTTCCATTCACATTTCCCAATAAATTCATTTTGAAAGAGGTTTTTTAAAACTTACATGAAAACAACAGAACCAAGGAAAAGATGTATGCAAATCCACTCGCACAGCCCATCAATTGATTTCAAAAGGATTTTGAAAGATTATGAAAGAAAGAGGACTAAAGGGAAAGCGGTATCCAATAGGATAGGATGGGTTTTTGTATGGTGCTTTCTCTTTCTATTGCATTTTATGACTGAACTCGGTGGAAAGGAACATTCCTCCATTGGCTCCAATTGTTGCAGTGATTTTCAGCCATATTGAAAGGTCTGTTGAGAAAAGAAAGGGATGCTGGACTCCGATGCTCCATTTCAGGGCCCACATTCAGTGGGCAAACTCTGCCCACACTCCCATGACAACAGAGATATGGAAAAGGTGCACAAGGAAGAAAGTCTCCTACTATTCTCCCTCAAGTGGAATTTGCAGTCATAGGATTACACTGATGGATGTGACATAGATACAAACTATTTTTTTCTATGTGACCTTAAGCGTACCTTTCAAAGTAATTTTTTTAAAACTCCACAGTGGTTCCTCTGACACCTGAGCAATGCCGTGTATGCTATTACTATATGCTAGTAATAAAATAAAGACTGGGAGACTGAAATAGAGCCAGTTGACGAAGGTATTGTTGATAAGGTATTGTTGAATTATGAGGCCATAAAAAGAACTCCAGTCACGCTGAGGAATGTGGAAGGAACAACGAGGGACGCTGGGAACGCTGAGAGATGAGGAGTGTGTCAGCTCCCCTGGTGGCCAGATTTGCCTCTGTTCATCTATGTGTAATATGTCAAAAATGTAGGTACTGTACTGTGATAAACGGCAGAGATTGTCTGCTTGTATGTGTACCTGTAATCCACCCTGAGTCCCCTTCGGGGTGAGAAGGGCAGAATATAAATAAAGTAAATAAATAAATAAATAACTGTCGTCAAGTTGACTTCAACTTGTTGTGATCCTTTGAATGCGACGAATTGCCACAAACCGTACCATAGAAGTAAGACTCTGCCTCTATGGAATAGAATACTTAAATGCCATACATGAGTGTTTTCGCCGCAGGAAAATGAATTATGCATAATGGATATGGCTTATGTACACATAAATTGTTGATGGGCCTTGATAAAGACTCAATCCGAGTCAAAACAAGTGAAGGAGTCCCGAATGATGTCATCCTCGTCGGCCGAATCGACCCATCGATGTCGATATTGCGGATTATAAATACACTCATTTGAGTGACTTACTTAACCTCTATATCGACGGATTTATATTATCTACATTAGTGCCACCCATTTGGATTTTTGTTGGTGTACACTGGCATCAGTTATTACTTATATGACTTGAACTATGTACATTATTGCTTTCCCACCAGCGCACATGAACATTGAATTATAATTTCCAAAATACTTATTTCGTACTGCTCCGCACCTTGAAACTTATAAACTGTGTGTTGGACTGGATCTACACATAGCGGACTATACAATGTGCATACTATAAACTTGTGTGGAACGTAATTAACTGCGTGTGACGATATTGCGTAACTGGTAGGAACCCATTGGGGATTTAATCTCTTGTGAATATAATTGTTATTAATCGCTTTGCTTCATGTTGTGTTTCCCTTCAGTCTCAACCCTAGTTGTCTATCAACTTCCCCGCTTTGTTGTTGTGATGTCTCCTTTTTCTCAGTCTAATCTTGCTCTACATATGATGTGTTCTGCATAAAAATTAAACAGAGAGATAAAATGCAGTCTTGCCTGAACCCTTTGCCAATTGGAAACCATTCGCTTTCTTTGTATTCTGCCCCAACAGTAGCTTCTTGACCCAAGTACAGGTTATGCATCAGGATAATCAAGGTATATTGCTATCTAAATAGATGTTTGGATGCATTGTATTTAGTGGTGGATGTTTGGATGAATTATATTTAGAAGTAGATTGTTGTTTTCTATTGACCTTAGTCTGATGCCATTTTTAAAAATTCTGCTGTTTCATTATTATACATTATTTATATTATATAAATAAAACAAAACCATGGCTGTTTAAAATGAAATGAGTTACAAATCTACTAAATTAATAAAATGCATGCATTTAACTGGTTTCTTCACAAACCAGCATTAAAGTGAGGAAACAATCGCTTTATATTGCCCTTTGGAGCAAGACTATAAATCATGTTGCCCAGAGAAATCCCTTTATGATGCCACCTATCTCCTACAAGGTCCCATCTCCATTGCCATATTATACAGTTTGAAAATGCCTCTCTCTCTATATAACTATGAAGTCAACATTTATAAAAGTAACCTTTACTTTTCCATTTCTCAAATTTATTTATTTAGGGATTTATTAATCGCCCATCCCAGATGGCTCTGGATGATTTACAGTAAAAACACACAACTAAATACCTGAAACATCTAAAAACATCTAAAAGTATCTAACATCTAAAAACCTCTAAAAACAAATGTAGCCGAGCTGTGATAGTAAGACACTCTGCAGTGAATCTAGGTTGTCATCACCACAACAAAGTTCCTTGAATCATATGGCACTCTTCTGCACTAGTTAGTGAGGCAACACCACCACCAATATAAAAGTAATTAAGAAGGGACAAAAAGTTATCCTGCATTAAGTTGCAATCAAATATTGTGGCACAAGGTGCATCTACAACACTGTATCATTAATGCAGTTTAATATCATTCAATACAATGGCTCAATGCTAGGGAATCCTGGGGTGTGCAGTCTGGTGAGGCACCAGTACTCTGGCCAAGAATTCCCATGATTCCATAGCACTGAGCTATGGCAATTAAGTGGCGGCGCAATGGGTTAAACCCTTGTGCCAGCTGGTGTGAGAGAATTGGCTGTCTGCAAGGACGTTGCCCAGGGGACGCCTGGGTGTTTTACCATCCAGTGAGATCTGATGCCTTTAGCATCAGCAATTGCTTCATTCGTTTAATGGAAATTTCCAAAAACTTTCTTCCATTTAGAAAGTTGGTGCTAAGCAAGAGACATATGGGGACACACCTTGTTTTACATGAAAATTGCACTTCCATAGAGACTTTAGTAGATGCATTTCACTCATGTTTTGAGGAAAATATTAAGGAAAATTAAAGGGGTTGTAGGGGTTAAGAGACTGTAATAATAACTTTCCTATGTATGAAAAGCAGAAAAAGAAGCTTTTGGAGATTGCCATGATGATACCCTGATCTTCCTGCTGAAGCAGTACCTATTGATCTACTCACATTTGCATGTTTTTGAACTGCTAGGTTGGCAGAAGCTGGGCCTAATAGCAGGAGCTCACCCTGCTCCCCATATTTGAACCGTCAACCTTTCGGTCAGCAAGTTCAGCAGCTCAGTAGTTTAACCCGCTGCGCCACCAGGGGGTAACCTAGTGTGGTATGGTAACCTATTCTAAATTGGCCAGAAATTTGGCCTCTTTAATTCTTTAGCATGAAACATGAAAGGACTATGTATACATGTGCATGTGTTTTTTTTATTCCTGAAGATAATCAATTATTCACTGAGGGATCGATATAATCTAGTGATTCCTTAGCATAGACTCATAGAGTTGAAAGTGGCCTTGGGGCCTTCAATTCCAGTCCCACTGCTCACTGCAGCATCTCCAGATAAAGGATCCACATAGCAGTCCAACTTCTTTTTGGAGACATCCAGGGGCCATCTACACTGTAGAATTAATGCAGTTTCATATCACTTTTACAGCCATGGCTCTGTGCTATGGAATTGTGGGAGTGTTAGTTTTACAAGGTCTTTAGCTTTCTTTGCCAAAGAGTACTAGTGTATCACCAAACTATAACTCCTAACATTTCATAGGAATGAACCATAGCAATTAAAGTGGGATCAAACTGCATTACTTTTATCGTGTCTCCCCAGAGAAGGAGATCTCATTAACGAGGCAGTTAATTCATTATAGCATCTGTCTTTGCTAACAGGCCATATTAAAATATTTCTGTTATAGCTGTGGCCTGTTCTTTTGTGCTCTTCCAGCATGGATATGCAGGTGAACACAAGAAAAAATGAATTCTCTTTTTTACATCAGGAATACTTTTAAAATAAAAGAGAAATGTAATGACAGAGACATTGATTTTGTTTAGGTAATGTTGCCTCCCAGTGATCAGTCTAAATACTACATGCAAAAGCATGGAAGCAGATCCAGCATCAAACACAGTTTTCTTGTTTTTTGTAAAGGTGTTAGGAAAGCACCGTCTACATTACCTTTAATGCTACGACATCAGAACATGCAGAATTGATGCAAATTTTCATATTGTGCACACATATCATCACCATCATCATCATAACAACAGTAACAACAACATCTCATATTAGCTGATTTAAGATGACAGTTTGTGCTTTGCTGATGTCCTGAAACATCACAAATTCAGATGTTTACAGGAGCATACATGGTAAATTGACATAGCATTTATGATATTTTATATTGCTGTTATTTTATACTGTTTCATATTGTTATCTTTTTACACATTGTATTTATGTGTGTGAATGTAAATTATCTATGGTCTAGGCATGAATAAACAGACATACCTAACTTACATGAGAAGTTTAAGAAGCTTTTTTTCGTGTCAGGAGTGACTTGAGAAACTGCAAGTCACCTCTGATGTGAGAGAATTAGCCGTCTGCAAGGACATTGTCCAGGGGATTCCTAGATGTTTTCTTTTCTTTTAAAAGATTTTATTAGGGTTTTCAAATACAATAAGGGTGAAGGTTGTGAAGGGGGGGGGTAGGGGGTAGACCAAGGAATCTGGTGGGGCTGGGGGGGGGAGCGGTAAGGGGAAAAGATGTTTTGATGTTTTACCATCCTTGTGGGAGGCATGGGGAGCTGTAGCTGACAGAGGGAGCTAATCCATGCTCTCCCCAGAATTGAACCTCTGACCCGGGTTTAACCCATTGTGCCCAGGGGCTCCTAGTTTAAGAAGCTGCCTTATATTGAGTCTATTGTCTACATCAGAGGTCCTCAAACTTTTTAAACAGAGGGCCAGGTCACAGTCCCTCAAACTGTTGGAGAGCCGGATTATAATTTGCACATATCTTATTTGTTATGCAAAAAAACCACTTAAAACAATACAATAATAAAAATGGAGAACAATTGTAACAAATTTAAACTAATGAGTATTTCAATGGGAAATATGGGCCTGCTTTTGGCTGATGAGATACTATTATTGTTGTTGTAGTAGTTGTTGTAGTTGTTGTTGTTGTGTGCTTTCAAGTCATTTCAGACTTAGGTTGACCCTGAGCAAGGGCCGGGTAAATGAGCTTGGAGGGCTGTATCCGGCCTTAATTTGAGGACCCCTGGTCTAGATTCTAGCCCATTGTTGTCAACTTTTGACTAACAGTGGCTCTCTACTGTCTGACAGGTGTCTTTTCCTATCTTTAATTGGAGATGCTATGGCTTGAGCCTTGGAGCTTCTGTCTGCAAAACATATCTGGATATCAATCTTCGTCCCCATCAATACTGACCATTTAATGCAGTTCAAAGCTAACTTCAAACTGCGGTGGCTAAACAACAAACATCCAAGAAAGTGTTTGAAGGAAAGCTCTCAATGTGCAACGGTGCTCTCTGCTTTGTGTATTCACGATCCAAACCACAAACTAGTTCCAGGATTCCTCTAGCAAAATGCATTTGCCTAGTTTCTAGCAGACCTCACAACCTCTGAGGATGTCTGCCATAGATGTGGGTGAAATGTCAGGAGAGAATGCTTCTGGAACATGGCCCTACAGCCTGGAAAATTCACAGTAACCCAGTGATTCCAGCCGTGAGAGCCTTCAACAACACATAAACCATTTTTAGTTTGAAACTGCATTGAATTATCAGTGCAGATGAGGCTTCCAAGGTACACTTGCAGAAAAATAGACTTGCAAGAACCATCTGAAATGACAGTCTATATATGACTCAAATACAATTTCATTGTGTTCACACAAAACCTACAGAGCATCTACGCTCTTTCTTTTGGATACCTTTGAATGCCTTCAGTGCCAGCCTATTGTGTTAACTGGATGTCTCAGATTTTAGCAGCCTTGGTCTATATCTCTAAGGCTGCCTGCTCAACTAACTGTTTACAATCAGTTTGAAGGTGATTGCAAAAAGGAAGCTTTGTTTCATCATGCAAATCATGTTCTTCAGGTTTAATACTTAGGTTCTATCTTTGCCTGTTTGTATCAATGCTTTCATATTGATAATTGTGTCAAACGGGCTGAGATCATTCCGCTTCCCCAAACAGCATGACCCCCTACTTCCTACAAGCGATTTTCCCATTGTCCCTGCTTGGATCTTTTTTGTATATTGGTTCCCATGGCAACAGTAGGCTCTATACATTTGCCACAAGACGCCCACCTTCTCGCTTAATCTGAGTTTCCTGGTGTTTAATTGTGTTTTTGATACTCCAGAATTAGGTTGTGAAGGAAAGGCAGAATTATGTTGTCTTGGAGTCAAGGACTGAGGAGAATAGCAATGAAGTCCTGCTTAGTGCACCGCGGCTGTCTGGGGTTGCACCTTCAATGTGCCAAACTCAAAGATATGTCAAGCTCATTTTTATCGGGGGGCACATCAGCCTTATGCTTGGCTTCAAAGGAACGTTGGATGGAGAATTCATGGATACAGAGGGCCAACGATAATTGTTTTATATGGAGGTCTGTACTCTTTAGTTCTTACCCAGTTTGGGCCCCCAGATGTTATGGAACAACAACTCCCTTCTCTTTTGATTATCCGTCATGCAGACTGGGGATAATGGGAATTTTAACCCAGCAGTACTTGTGGCTCTGAGGTTGCGGAAAGATGAAAGGGCATTTTAAAGTCAGACATCATATCTACTAGCCTTGTGTCCAAATCTAAACCCCACTATCCTGTCTAAACAGAACAAACGACAGGCTTCCAGATGTTACTGTATGACAACTCCAATCATGACGTCTAATGATGAGGAATGCAAGGTTTGTAGTTCAGTGGAAGGCCACACAAAATGGCATGATGGTCCTTGAGTCAGAAATTAATGCACTCTGACACCACATCAACTGTCATGGCTCAATGGTATGGAATCCTGGGAGTTTTCTCAGGTCTTGAGCCTCCTCTGCCAAAAAGTGCTGGTGCCTCACCAACTAGGATTCCTAGGATTCCTTAACACTCAACCATGGCAGTTAAAGTGGTGTCAAACTGCACTCATTCTACAGTGTAAATGTGCCTTTAGTAACTGTAAAGAAAGAACTGAGCCATAAGACTATCTCATTGAAAACTAGAGACAGCTCCTGTGCTTCTAGGCCCTCCAGCATGACTCTGTGTTCAACTTCCAGCAGATGTTGACCATATAGTTACGCTGGAGGTCCTAGAGAGGGCTGGCTGTACTGTCACTTCAGCACTGTATCACCTTTGGCTTCAAAGTGCTGAGTAGAAACATTGGTTACTTCAAATTTGTACAAGGTGAAGAACATAAGACTGACAGAATGCCTCTCTGTTTCCATCTGTTTTGACTCTCCCAACCTTTTCCAAAAATAACAAGCTATATAAGCCATCACTAACATGGTGGAGGTTGTCATCCCTTGTTTCTCCCAGACATTTGGCCATTAAATTCACCTGCCTCTGAATACAGACATTTAAGGTAAAACAATTGGAAGTAATAGTATTCGACAGACAGGTCCTCCTATCATTCAAACTAATCCTTTACTTTTAACCTTACTGGGGCTGGAGCTACACTGCCCTAAATCCCAGCATCTGACCCGAGATTATCTGCTGATCAAGATGGTTTTAAACAATGTATTTTAATATTGAGACAAAGGTTTTTAATGTTTATGTATGCATATAATGAATTCTTGTCCCGGCGTTAAATGTTTGCCGTATATATGCTGTGCTCTGCCTTGAGTCCCCTTCGGGGTGAGAAGGGCAGAATATAAATGTTTTAAATAAGTAAATAAATAAATTATCCCAGATTATCTGGCAGTGTAGACTCAGGCCCTTTCTGTACTGCCATATATTCCAGGTTATCCTATCAGATAATCCACATTATCCGGTCTTAACTGGATTATATGAGTTTACACTGCCATATAATCCAGTTGAAAGCAGATAATCTGTATTTTATATGCCAGTGTAGAAGGGGCCTTGGTTCTGTTTCAGGGTGCATCTACACTGTCTAATGAATGCAGCTTGACACCACTGTTGTGGCTCAATGCTATGTAATCTTGGGATTTGCAGTTTGGTGAGGCACCTGCACACTTTGGCAGAGAAGGCCAAACACCTTATACAACTACAACTCCCAGGATTCCATAGCATTGAGCCATGACAGTTCAAGATGTGTTAAGCTGCACTGATTCTACAGTATAGATGCACTCTTGGCCGCCTCCTGGATCTGGCCTTGGTACACTGGACCTTGTACCAAAAGATTAGCATGACAGGTCTTGTGTAACCTCTTTGTAATCATACCTATCTTTCTGCAAGCAAAGAATCCTAACTGATAACAATTCAATGGACTAGCCCAAACTCAGGGTTTTTGTTTATATTGTGGTCCGGATATGTGAATAGAGTGCATGACTAACATTATCTTTAGGTCTTACTATTAGTATTCTATTTAAACAGCAAAGCTGAGCACATGTAGCCAAATTCAGAGCATTTTCCAATCTAGGAAGTCATCTCCCAAAATCTCAGCATCTGGATACAATCTTCCTGATTAGTTAACATTGAAAGATCTTTGATCACACTTGCTCTGCTAATACCCTTGGAATGAAAATGCTTGCCACTGGAACTCATACAGCCGTAAAGACTACACCCTAAACTTATTTTCTCTCAAATTTCAGTTGAACTCAAGTAGAAAGATTACCTGCTCTCCAGTATCTAGGTTACGCCGGATTGAAACAGAATCCTCAGATGAAATATCTGCTTTTGATCAGGGTGAATTGAGCATACAACTCCCCTGTTGTGTCAGCTCCACGGGCTGCCAGTCTGCTACCAAGCACAATTCAAAGAGCTGGCTTTAGCCTATAAAGCCCTAAATCAGTAGTTCTCAACCTGTGGGTCCCCAGGTGTTTTGGCCTACAACTTCCAGACATCCCAGCCAGTTCACCAGCTGTTAGGATTCTGGGAGTTGAAGGCCAAAACATCTGGGGATCCACAGGTTGAGAACCACTGCCCTAAATGCTTCCAGCCCAGTTTACCTGTCCTAATGTATCTCCATCTATGATCCACCTTGGAGGCTAAGATAGTTGGGGGAGGCTGTGCTCTCAGTCCCACTCCCCTCGCAAGCGGGACTGGTGGGGATGAGAGACAGGGCCTTCTCAGTGGTGACCCCTCAGCTATGGAACTCCTTCCCAAGCAAAATTAGATTGGCCCCCTCCCTCCTGGCCTTCAGGGGGGAAAACCCCAAAAACATGGCTCTGGGATTAGGCCTTTGGTCAGTAATGGGAGCAGTGCAATAAGATATTATAAATTAACTTTGATTATTTGGACTGGCCCTGGATTATGTGGTTTTAAATTGTTGTTTTAATGTGATGTTTAAACTGGTTGGTTTTAGTGTTTTGGTTTATTTATTGATGACTAGCCGTCCCCAGTCACGTGTTGTTGTGGCCCGGTCTGTGTATATGTGTTTTGTGTGTATATATATGTGTGTATATATTTGTGTATATGTGTTTGCGTGTATATAGATATAGATATAGATTGGGAGGAGGGTTGCGCACCATGCGTTGTTGTGGCGCAGTCTGTATATATGTGTTTTGTGTGCATGTATATGTGTGTGTATATTTGTGTATATGTGTGTATGTGGTTTTGCGCATGCGTTGTAATGTATTTTTTGTTTTTGGCTTTTTAAGTCCCTAGCGCTGTGTTTTTCACTGTTTTTATGAGTGATGGTCACTCATTGGCCTGATAGGTGTATTGTTTCAAAATTTGGTGTCAATACATCCAGTGTTTTTTGAGTTATGTTAATCCCACAAACAAACATTACATTTTTATTTATATAGATATGCGTTCACGCTGCATCAAATTTTTGTGTTTGTAAGGCCGCCTTGAGTCCCCTTCGGGGTCAAGACGGGTGAGGTATAAGTATGGTAAATTAAAAAAATAAATTATTTAGTACCTGCTTGCTTCAACATTTCCCAGAACACAGTCACCAAGGAATAAAGAAACTTCCATGATATCCCATCTCATTCAGCAGCGAGAGTTACCATGCTAGCTGGAGGCAATGGGAGCTGTAGTCCAATGTGCCTTCAGCACCCTGCGTTGGAGAAGTCCCTGGTCATAGACCGTAATATAGTCTTCTTGTTGTTGACTAATATTTGCTCTCCACTGAAATAAGGACAGACAAGGCAAACAGGTAGAAGGTGTCAGAGAGAAGTGTAACATCTACCTCTTGAGAAAGAAGCTACCTCTTGTCCCCTGGCATCCTTGCTTGGTCAAACAAGGGTTCCATTTTTTCTCTTACGAAGACCTGAACCAAACTTCAAACCTTACATAGTCTGCTTGCAAATGTGTGCATGGGTCTGTGTGTGTGTGCATGCTTTCAGGTGGCATGTCAAGTTTCTTAGTCAAGGAGAGGTTTGGCCAGCGCTCCTCCCTCTGAAAGCCTTCGGGAGTCAAAATGAAGAAGAGAGTCTGGGATCAGATCCTGGATATGTGACAGTGTAGATCCAGCCTGCAATAGAGCCTACAGCACCTGGTATTCCTCGTATTTACTAATCAGGGCTTATCTTGCTTAGTTGCCATGCTTGGATCTGGTGCCTTTAGGGCAGGTATGGACAAACTTTTTAACTTGGGGGCCGCATGATGGGCCAGGATGAAGGAGGTTCTCCCCAAGCCCCCTCCCTGCCCTTTCCTCCCTTTCCTCTTTCTCTTTCGGAATGGGAAGATGGGAATCGTTTGGATCCCAAAAGGGTTGACCTGGGTCAGGATGAGATGGTAGACAGGAGAGAAAAAGTCTGTCCATGAGACCCCATCTTACCTACTCCTGATATAGAATCCTAGAGCTGGAAGAGACCCCCAAGGGCCCTCCAGTCCAACCCCCTGCCATGCAAGAAGGCACAATCAAAGCACTTCGGATAAACAGCCTCTGCGGAAAAGCCTCCAGAGAAGGAGACTCTACCACACTTAGAGGCAGCCTACGCCGCTCTACAACAGCTCTTAAGTTCTCCCTAATCTTTTCAGTCAACTCTTTTTCCTGCCATTTGAACCCGTTGCTTCCTTGTGCCCTGGTCCCTAGAGCAGCAGAAAGTCAGTTTTCCCTCTCCTCGTCCTCAATGGGACTCCCTTTTAAATCTTGAACCATGGTTCCCATGTTCCCTCTCTACCTTCTCTTCTCCAAGCTAAACATCCCCCAGGAGGAAGGAAAAAGGGAAGGAAGGAAGGAGAAAGAGGGAGAAGGAGGGAGGAAAGAGGGAAGGAAGAACAAAAGGGTGGAAGGGAAGGAAGGAGAAAGAGGGAGGGGAGAAGGAAGGAAATAGAGAAGGAAAGAAGGGAGAAAGGAAGAGAAGTATGGAAGGAAGGGTGGAAGGGAAAAGAGGCAGGGGAAGGAAGAGAAAAGAAAGGAAAGACAAAAGTGAAAAGGAAGGAGGAAGAAAGAGAGAGAGGAAAGGAGTGAGGAAAGGGAAGGCAGGAAGAGCGAAGGGGTTGAAAGGAAGGAGGGAAGGAGAAAGAGGGAGGGAGGGGAGGTAAGGATGGGAAGGAAGGCGAAAGGAAACAGAGAAGGAAAGAAGAGAAGTATGGAAGGAATGGTGGAAGGCAGAGCCGTAGCCAGGATTTTGATTTGGGGGTGAGTTTGTTTCGGGGGGGGCTGAGACTGGGTGGAAGAGGGTCTACCCTAGCAAACCTTTTGTATTGTTATCCCAATAACCCCATTAATGTGGGATATAATGAGCATGGTGATCAGATCATGATATGAATAAACATAACAGTTTAAATAATGTACCAGTAAGGCCTTTTCGCGGACCACCCTGAGAATTTCGGGGGGGGGGGGCTGAAGCCCCTTTGCCCCCCTGGCTACATGCCTGGTGGAAGGGAAAGGAGAGAGGTAGGGAGGGAAGAGAGAAGGAAGGAAAGATAAAAGTGAAGGAAGGAAAGAAGAAGAAAGAGAGAGCAGGAAAGAGGGAGGAAATAGGGAAGGAAGGAAGAGCAAAAGGGTTGAAAGGAAGGAGGGAAGGAGAAAGAGGGAGGGAGGGAAGGAAATAAGGTGAAAGGAAACAGAAGAAGGGAGGAAGGAAGAGAAGTATGGAAGGAAGAGTGGAATGGAAAGGAGAGACATAGGAAGGGAAGAGAGAAGGAAGGAAAGATAAAAGTGAAGGAAGGAAAGAAGAAAGAGCGGGAAGGAGGGAGGAAATAGGGAAGGAAGGGAGAGCGAAAGGGTCGAAAGGAAGGAGGGAAGGAGAAAGAGGGAGGGAAGGGAGGGAAGGAAGTAGGGTGAAAGGAAACAGAGAAGGAAAGAAGGGAGGAAGGAAGAGAAGTATGGAAGGGAAAGGAGAGAGGTAGGGAGGGAAGAGAGAAGGAAGGAAAGACAAAAGGGAAGGAAGGAAGGATAGGATGGTGTAAGAGAGGAGGGGGTGTGAAAAGAGCCCAAGAGGCTACATCTGGGCCTGGGCCTGCCCATATCTGCTTTAGGGTGTTTACGTTCAAATAGGGTCTTCCTTACCTGCCTCTTCCCCACTCGGAGCAGCTGCTACTGGAGCCTCCACTCGCGTGCGTTCACACGTTCCTTTGCTCTGCCTGGGTTTCTTCAAGCCCCAGGCTGGTGGGAAACATACCTCAACGGGAAGGTGTTGTTTTCCGAAGTTCGCCTCCCAGTTAGTTCTTCCCCCGCCCCGGCTCTCCTGCGGACCCAAAGGACGCCTTAGGAGGCTGATCGCCCACACGCCTCTTTCGACTCGGGTGGCTCCTTGCTCCTTGGGCGAGATCTTCTCCTCCCCCTGGCCTTTGCAAGGGAGGCGCTTGCAGTGCAGGAGGTAGGTCGGGGAGCCTCACGCCTTTGCTCTCTGTCTCTCTCCTCAGGAGGCTCCAAGGCTCTCCGGTCCGGCGCTGCAGGAGGCTCGGCGGGTCCGGACCCAGCAGCAAGATGCCTCCGAAGAAAGTCTGCATCATCGGGGCAGGGAACTGGTGAGTGCAAGCAAGCAAGCAAGCAAGGGTTAAATCACTACTGACCGAGAGGTCATGAGTTCGAAGCCAGACCGGGTCAGAGTGAGCTCACGACCATTAATAGTCTAACTTGCTGTTGACCTATGCAGCCCGAAAGACAGTTGCATCTGTCAAGTCGGAAATGTAGGTACCGCTTTATGCAGGGAGGCCAATTTAACTAATTTACGACACCATAAAACCTTCTAGTAGCATGCATAAGAATGAGGAAGTACTCCATCAAGGACTCGGTATCACAAGTGGACCGTGAAGCAACAGCTCCCCCTGTGGCTGGAATCGAGCATAGCTTCATGAAGCCGGAAAGCGGGAATGTTAAATTACCTCTGTGTCTGTCTATATATGTTGTATATTTAAATGGCATTGAATGTTTGCCATGTGTATGTGCATTGTAATCTGTCCTGAGTCGCCCATGGGGTGAGAAAGGCGGAATATAAATACTGGTACTGTAAACAAACAAACAAACAAACAAATAAATAGATAAAGCAGGCATGGGTAAACTTGGGCCCTCCGGGTGTTTTGGACTTCAACTACCGGCTGTTAGGAATGGTGGTAGTTGAAGTCCAAAACACCCGGAGGGCCCAAGTTTGCCCATGCCTGCTTTAAAGTCTGGAAGACCCATCAGGAGTGGCTTAGGGAGCTGGGTATGTTTATTTTGGAGAGGAGAAAGCTGAGAGGAGCCATACTTAAACATTTGGAAGGGTGTTGCCTTGAAGAGGGGGTAAGCTTGTTTTCTGCTGCTCTGGAGACTAGGACATAGAGCAATGGATTCAATCTGCAGGAAAATATATCCCACCTAAGCATTAGGAAGGATGTCCTGAGAGTAAAAGTGGAATGAATATGTTGTCTGGGAGCATGTTGGAGTCTCCTTATCTGGAGGTTTCTAAGCAGAGCCTGGATGCCCATCTGTTGGGAGTGATTTGACTGTGTTCCTACACGACAGAGTGGGGCTGAGGTGGATAACCATTGCGATCTGTCCCAACTCTTCTGTGATTCTATGAGAACTTCTATTCTGTGTATGCAGTTCTGGTCTTATTCATCATATCACAAATCTGAAAAAGAGAGGGAGGCTGATGGAAAGACAGGAAGAAAAAAGAAAGATTTTGGCCCCATTTACACTGCCATATAAAACCCAGATTATCTGCTTTGTGCTGGAATATATGGCAGTGTAGACCAGGCCTGGGCAAACTTTGGTCTTCCAGGTGTTTTGGACTACAACTCTCACAATTCCTAACAGCCGGTATAAATAAACCCCATTTTCCTAGTTTCCAACAGACCTCACAACCTCTGAGGGTGCCTGCCACAGATTCAGGCGAAACATCAGGAGAGAATGCTTCTAGAACATGGCCATACAGACTGGAAAACTTACAACAACCCAGCCAGTAGGCTGTTCGGAATTGTGGAAGTTGAAGTCCAAAACACCCGAAGGGTCAGAGTTTGCCCATGCCTGCTGCAGACTCATATAATCCAGTTCAAAGCAGATAGTGTGGATTAACTGATTTGATAATCTGGATTATATGACAGTGTAGAAGGGGCCTTTGTCTATGTCTTTTTCAGCCCGGAACAAAATGGGACAACTTTTTGGTTCATTCTGAAACTGGCTGATAGTTCTTATGTCAGTCAAGCAAAGAATCCCTTCTGGGTTTTAATCTGGACTATAGACTGAACCTTCGGGGGAGGGAATTAGTCTGAGAGTTGGATTACATCTTTGGAGACCACGGTGCAACCCCCCCCCCCCCCCCATTCAGCTATGAATACCCATTCGCTGACTCTGGGCAGGTGACACTATCTCAGCCCCAAAAAACCTTGCGATAGTGTCTCCTTAAGTCAGAAATAACTTCAGAGCACACAACACCAAAAACCTTCTGTTTAGCACACTGGAGAGCTCCTTAAAATTTGGACTAACATCCAGAGCAAATTCATCACCGAGTTTTCTGCCGAGGATCCCAGGGTGACTTATATTATGTTTTCAGTACAATGTCCTCTTCAACAAACTAGTGAAGTAGGGAAAGCTGATTTGTAACTGAGCCAAAGTAACCTACCAACTTTTCTAGATGAGCAGGAAATCAGTCTTAAATACCGTATATAGAATGGTGCCAGGTAAACTCCAGGAGGGATATTTGACAGCTCTCCAGTTTAAACAGGTTGGGGATTTAAATGGGGTGGGGAACATATGGCCCTCTGGGTGCTTGACTGGGATTTCCAGCCCCCTCCCCTCCCAATTACTTTATTACTCCTAATATATTATTTCCAAGCTCTACATTTGTTTGGAGGGTGACATATTTTGCATCTTGGGTTGCCCTGTTTCATATCTTTGTATATTAGCTCAGCCTTGGATGCTGGTTGGTCTAATAGTAAGCAAACTCTCCCTGTACCTGTTCTTCTGGGTATGTTTATTGTGCTTAGGTAAGTTTGCATAGAGATCCAAGTTTGCTTTTCCACTGTTTTCAAGAGCCATACATTCAAACACAGGCTCTGTTGCCTTAACATTCAGTATGGATACTCTCCCAGAGACTTGCTCCAGTGAAAGGTGTTTTGTTCTTACACAATAATAAGATTGTATTTGTTTAAACCCCTAATAGACCCCATATTTTATGCAAGTGACAGTACACTTTTCACGCAACTAAGGCCCCTCCTACATTCCAGGATCTGATCCCAGATTATCTACTTTAAATTGGATTATATTTATTATTTATTTATTTATTTATTTGTTGGGACTTCTCGACCGCCGACTCCCAGGGGCTCGCGGCGGCTCACAGAGCCAGTGGCATAGTGCCATGGGTTAAAACAACAACATAAAACAGTTAAAAACACAAATTAAAACAGGCAATACAGTTAAAATAGCAGCAGCAAATCTAAACAGCCAGGTGGAATCTACGCCGGCCTACTCTCCGAAGGCCTGTCTAAACAAATGAGTTTTACAGGCCCGCCTGAACGGGAGTAGGTCACGCAAGGCTCTAGTTTCAGCCGGGAGGGCGTTCCATAGCGTGGGAGCTATTACTGAGAACGCCCTCCGGCGAGTAGATGTTAGGTGGGCCAGCCTTACGGATGGAACTACTAGAAGGTTGGCCTCCTCAGACCGCAGTGATCTCGCTGGGCAATATGGGGTGAGACGGTCCCTCAGGTACGCTGGCCCCAAGCCGTGGATGGCCTTAAAGGTAAGAACCAGCACTTTGAAGGCGACCCGGTGCTCAATAGGCAGCCAGTGCAGATCCTGCAAGATTGGTGTATGGGTCTCCACTGGTAGATAACCTGGAATAACAAGATAATCTGGGATCAGATCCTGGGATAAAGGGGCAGTGTGGAAGGGGCTTTCGAGAACAGTCAAACCTGTACTCTTCTCAATATTGTACTACAATTTTCATAATATCTAGACTACAAAGCCAGTGTTAAGGGATGATGGGAGCCATAGCCCAGTCTCTTATGGAACTCCTTGAAAGCAGAGTTTTGCATGCTAACAAAAGCATGTTTAATTCAGCTATGTTTATTTATTTATTTACTATATTTATTTATATACCACACCTCTTAGCCCGGGGGCAACTCAGAGCAGTTCACAATTGGCAATAATTTAATGCAACACAATGATAACAAATAAAAGCATTATAAAAAAACTATTAAAACATTAGCATACAATATACAAATATAAAATCCATACAGAGCCATAAAACATTATCGTGTATTAGCATCTCCATGTCAAGTCATCATTCACTTGCGTCATGTGTTTGATCCTGGCTGTCCCTGATGAAGAGGCAAAGCAGTACAGGATTTTTGGTTTAGGGCGGCCAATTTGGTATCCTCTTCCAGAACCGTTTCCCCAGGCAGCTGTGCCACCTAGGGTCCATCTACACTGTACAATTAATGCAGTTTGATACCATTTAAATGTCATGGTTAAATGCTATAGAATCATGGAAGTTGTAGCTTTACAAAATCTGTATCCTTCTCTGCCAAAGAGTGCTGGTGCCTCATCAAACTACAACTTCCACAATTCCACAGCTTTGAGCCATTGCAGTTAAAGAGGTGTTGAACCACCTTGATTTTACAGTGTAGATGTATCCCTGAGGGAGAATAAGGTTTGGAGGCTCATTGCATTAACCTGGCTGGAACCAAGTACCGTTTGGATCTCCCTCCTTCCCAGCAACCACCCTTTTAGAGAGGAGATTATTATGGAGTCCCTTCTGTTTCCCAGGCTGAGGGCTTTCCACACAGGTGAATAAAATCCCACATTTTCTGCTTTGAACTGGAATATATGACAGTGTGGACTCAGATAATCCAATTCAAAGCAGATATTGTGGGGCTTTTGCTTTGATATTCTGGGTTATATGGCTGTGTGGAAGGGCCCTGAGTCAAACTTCCATTTGGTTTCTACCTCCAGACAGCTTTGCAACCAAGTGCAGTTGGGTAGTTGCCAGAGATTTGTAACATTGTTGGGAAGATGAAGGGCCCTTCCACACAGCCATATAACCCAGAATATCAAGGCAGAAAACCCCACAATATCTGCTTTGAGCTGGGTTATCTGAGTCCACATTGCAATATATCCCAGTTCAAAGCATAGAATATGGGATTTTATTCAGCTGTGTGGAAGGGGCCAAAGAAGAAACCGAAATCCCTGTGACAAACCAATTGAAACATTCCAATGACTCATCCACTAGCAAGTTGAATGTACCACCTTGTCACCTGTCAGACCAGGAATAATTGGAATAATTGGAAACAAACTTCTCATATGTCAACAGACACCATGCAAACAGTAGATTTTGTCCCAGATATTTTGATGGTTGAAAAAAGTGGCACATATACAAGTTATATTTTTTGAAGTTGCATGGAGAAAGTTTAAATTTTAAAGGAGAAGTAAAAAAAAACCTATATGACTGAATGAAGGGGGTGCTACTTATGCTATTGAACTGCAGCTCTCATCCTAGCAGATCCAATAGTGAAATCCAATGAGATTTGCAGTCTAACAACACAAAGAAAGCAGCAGGTTTCTTGTCTCTGATAATGAATGTATCTACAGCCTTAGTTACCAAGAAGTATCTCCTATTACAGTGACCACATTTAAACCAAGATTGAAAAATAGCTCTCCAAATGTTGCACTACAAGTCCTGCCATTCCTCCTCTTTTAATTGTCATAAGAAGCAAGAGTAGATTTGCTTAGGTGACTGCCACAATTAATTTAATTTAATTGTGCCATCCAACAAAGGCATTAAAAGCAGTCAGACAAACAAAGCTGTGCTGCCTTATCTTGCATTGATTTACAGTATCCATGGGATAGACATTCCTGGACCTACAGTGGAAACCTACCAAAACAGTGGAAACAGTGCAAATCCTACAAAAATTAATGACTTCCATGAGAAGTTACCATAGAGCAGTGGTTCTCAACCTGTGGGTCTCCAGATATTTTGGCCTTCAACTCCCAGAAATACTAACAGCTGCTAAACTGGTTGGGATTTCTGGGAGTTGTAGGTCAAAACACCTGGGGATCCACAGGTTGAGAACCATTGTCATAGAGGCACCCTGAAAATATCCTCTCTAAAAATTTGCTAGGACCTAAAGGATGGTCCTATGGTAACCTCTGGTAGGAGCATATAAAATCACCTAAAAGACTTAGAGGGCATATCTTGGCAGATGTGAACAGATGAAACTGTGGATACTGGTGGCAGATGGTACATCAATTAAAAACACAGGTACAGAGAACCATAGATGGTTAAACTGGCGGAAGAGCCAAGTTTTCAAGTCGGACAGGAATACCCTGAGTGTATTCCAGATCACAGGGGCCACCACAGAGAAGGCTCTCCGTCGGGTCTTTGTCATCTCTCACCCTGGGATGGCTATACTTACCATTTATTGCCTTCTTTCACTGCGCTGGTCTTTCTATACCTTACAAAGTTGGGACTGAAGGCAGCTTCCAAGTAAAAGCCCAAACAGACTGAGGACAAAATTTAAAACACAAAAGAGATGAATTAAAAACTGAAGCTACAAAATGCCACAACAAAAGACACAACAAACATCCCTTTCAATTGTAGGGCTGCCTGTCTGAATAAAAACATCTCAAGAGAGAGAGAGAGTGTGATTCCTGCCTTCTTGGGCCCTTTCTTTAATGTGTATAAAGTCCACATTATCTGCTTTGAACTGGATTATATGGCAGTGTAGACTAAAGGTCCTTCCACAAAGTAAATAACCCAGAATATCAAGGCATATAATCCACAATGTCTGCTTTAAATTGGGGTCATTTATTTACTTCATTTACTGTATATCCCGCTCTTCTCACCCCTACGGGTTCAAAGCAGATAATGGGTCCTTCCACACAGCCCTATATCCCAGAATATCAAGGCAGGAAATCCCACAATATCTGCTTTGAACTGGTTTATCTGAGTCCACACTCGGATAATGTGGGATTTTCTGCCTTGATGTTCTGGGATACAGAGCTGTGTGTGAAGTTGGGGCACAGCTTTAAGCTCCAAGCGTTGGATTATCAGCTTTCAACTCTGTGTGGATGGGGCTTTAGATAATAATAATAATAATAATAATAATACTTTATTACTTGTGAGTCGCCCTCCACCAATGGTGCTCCGGGCGACTTACATCCTTTAAAAACATAGATACATCAGATTAAAACAGCAGATATGAGCCGTAGAAGGCTCTGCCATCCATCCAGTTCAGTCCCCAAAAGCCTGGCGGAAGAGCCAGGTTTTCAGGCCAGCCAAAAATCTGGCCGGGGCCAATGTGGCCCTGAGCGCAGGCGGGAGCGAGTTCCAGATCGTAGGGGCCGCCACCGAGAAGGCTCTTCTACGGGTCTCTGTCAGCCGGGCCTCTCTCACCCCAGGGATAGCTAACCGGTCGCCATTTATTACGCGTGCGGGTCTTTCGCAGCGTTGGTCTATCAGCTGATCACCCAGGTAGGCTGGTCCCATTTTTTGCCGAGCTTTGAAGGTTATCACCATGAGTTTGTAGATCAAATCAGATAATGTGGATTTTCTGCTGTGACAACCTGTAGGCAGTGTAGAAGGGGCCGAGATCTTGACAGAGGATCTTAAAATCTATCAGCAGCCACTCAAAAGGTGTTGTTAGATATCCGTGCTTAAGTTTAAAGACTAACATTGAAAGGCGATTGAATGTCCTTGCATTCCAAGAAGGCAATCAGAAAATATGCAACTTTTCTTTTCAAACTGTCACAAAAAGAAGTTGCATTGCTTATCACTGAAGTCGTACTGTGAGTGGCAGTAGTGCCAGTTGAACAAACCCATTCTACACATACATTTATTCTAGCTATTTTGGGACTATCATCTGAGAACATTTAATTTTTCTCACCAAGATGGTTGGTTATATCCTAGTGCAGGAAAGAACAGAAGAGCTACCTTTGGGGAAACAAAAAAGATGGCTAGATCCTCTGTGACAAATACATCACTAGTACAGTGTTTCCCAAAAGTAAGACAGCGTCTTACTTTCTTTTTGACCCCACTACGGCTTACTTTCGGGGTACGGCTTACATTAGCCGACGGTACCTGCCGTACCCCTAAAGTAACCCTTTCCCCTTGGCCGCCTCCTCCTCGGTCCCGCCTCCTCCTCCGCCTCCCTCCGCCGCCGCCTCCTCCTCCTCCGCTTCCCCGGCGCCGCTTGCCGCCGCTTCCGCCCGCTTCGCCGCCGCTTCGCCCCGCCGCCTACCTCCGCCCGCTAGAGCCCGCCCCACGCCTGCGCCAGGAGCGCCTACGTCAGCGCGCCAGGAGCGCCTACGTCAGGCGCGCCAGGAGCGCTTACGTCAGCAGCGCCAGGAGCGCTTACGCCAGGCGCTCGGCTCCTACTGCCCATGCGCAGCGGGGGAGGCGGCGGCGGGGGGAGGCGGCGGAGGGGGGAAGCGGAGGAGGAGGAGGCGGAGGAGGAGGCGGGACTGAGTGACGCGGCGGCCGGGGGTACGTCTTATTTTCGGGTTACGGCTTACATTAGCCGACCCCCCTGACACCCTCGATACGTCTTACAATCGGGGGTGTCATACTTTCGGGGAAACACGGTATGCACAGTGTTCATAATTATTGTTTTGCAGCACCTTAGGGTCCTTCCCCACAGCCATTTAACTCAGATTATCAAGGTGGAAAAACCCGCAATATCTGCTTTGAACTGGGTTATCTGAGTCCACCCTGTCAGATAATCTGGTTCAGTGTGGATTTTATGCAGCTATGTGGAAGGGGCCTTACAGGTATTTGTTTTTTGACCTTGTAGACTCAAAAATGCTAACCTCTGCTCATGTGATGATCTAGAGTCCTGCAAAGTCAGATTAAGTCGGGAAACTAGTTTCATTTGTGAAGTTGGGGCACAGCCTTAAGCTCCAAATGTCTTGCAATCAGAGAGTCACATTCCTTAAAGTCACCAAAATGGAAGTTAAAGTTCAGTGCTCAGCAATTCTTTCAAAACCATAAAAAAGACAAAGTAACCCTTCACCCAGTAGTTTCCCAATAGCAGCGATCAACTAGAGAGGTTTCATATTCAGACTTTATGACCTTTATTTTGAGTAGTAGTTGATTTCAGATTGAGAAACTTTCCTGCTGCATTGGCCTAGCTGTCACACTATAATTTAGCATTTCTGTTGTGTCCACCAATGATTTCTGGTTTGTTGGTAAATCAATCAATCACCTGATTTTCAAATATACTGGAATACAGGTGGCTCTCCACATACATGGAGATTAAGTATGCGTATGATGCTACCTCGCAAATGTGGAGGACCAACTGTAATCAGTGTGCTTTAAAGCAGGCATGGGCAAACTTTGGCCCTCCAGATGTTTTGGACTTCAACTCCCACAATTCCTAACAGCTGGTAGACTTGTGGGAGTTGAAGTCCAAAACACCTGGAGGGCCAAAGTTTACACACGCCTGCTTTAAACAGTGCGCCTTAATGATCGATCTTTGGCAGCCTTTTTGATTGTTGAAGAAGAGGTTTGATTCTGTAGCAGATGATGATCGCATACAGTTTTATTGCAGGTCAACAACTAGTGTGGAATTAAATTCCCACCATATGTAAATGTTCTCCATTTGTAGGGCGTAGGAAACTTTTCCTGTAGAGACCTGCATCTTTTTAAAAGTAATCTCTCAGTGGTTCAGAAACCAGTGCTGGTTCTCAGCTACAAATGGACAGAATGTCCTGTCAGTCTACCATCCTGCGGCAATGCTACAAGAAGGGTAAAATGTGAGCAAATAAATACCCTATACTTTCCAAATAAAATTCTCCTCCAGGCCCCAGGTTTTTATTTGTATGGTTGGCCCACTGTATCCATGGATGTGAACATTCACAAATTGAAAACATTGAAAAATTGCAAAAGCCAATCTTGATTTGTCATTTTATATAAGAGGTGCCAATTTACTATGCCACTGAGACACAAGCATCCAGACATTTTAGTATGCATCGGGATCCTAGAACCAACGTGTATTGCAAGGAGTTTAGCCTGAAGAAGAGAAGGCTGAGAGGAGACATGATAGCCATGTATAAATATGTGAGAGGAAGTCATAGGGAGGAGGGAGCAAGCTTGTTTTTTGCTGCCCTGGAGACCAGGATGCAGAACAATGGCTTCAAACTACAAGAAAGGAGATTCCACCTGAATATTAGGAAGAACTGCGTTGTTGTAGGTTTTTTTGGGCTATATGGTCATGTTCTAGAGGTCACATCTGAGGATGCTTGCCATCGATGCAGGCGAAAGGTCATGAGAGAATGCCTCTAGAACATGGCCATATAGCCCGAAAAAACCTACAAAAACACAGTGATTCAGGCCATGAAAACCTTTAACAATACATTAGGAAGAACTTCCTGACTGTGAGAGCTGTTCAGCAGTGGAACTCTCTGCCCCGGAATGTGGTGGAGGCTCCTTCTTTGGAAGCTTTTAAACAGAGACTACATGGCCATCTGTCGGGGGTGCTTTGAATGCAATTTTCCTGCTTCTTGGCAGGGGGTTGGACTGGATGGCCCATGATGTCTCTTCCAACTCTATGATTCTATGAGTGAAACACTATAATGTACATTTAGTATTGGCTGTGTTCACATTTCCTTCATAACTTTGACCCATTTCTTTCACACCACATAATGATATTGAATACCCTCCATGCATGCCTCCAATGGAATCCCGTGATTTGCTCTTTAGGGAGAATTAGATTTCTCGGCTGGAGACGTGCTCTTGGACCTTACCAAATTTACAAATCCCACAATACCTGTGGATGCTGCCATGACCATTAAAGTGGAGCCATGATAGTGTTATAACTGTGTACCATGAAAGGGTCCTGAAAAACCTAAATTACTGCAATGCTAGAAATGTGTGGGCTGGAGGAAATTTCATGGGGAGAGCATACTTATTTGTGAGTGAGGGGGCAATATCTTACTTTACCTCACTGTGGACTTGTATCATTATACTACTTTCTCCTTTTCTTTTCTCCAGCCTGGCAGCCAGAGAAGGGAAAGGTTTCTTTCCCCAGAAGTCTAAACTACTTGCGTGCAGAGGCTTGTGAAACTAGGCCAAGGCTACATGTAGCCAGCCCCAGCTGAAAACAATGAGCACATACTGTTTTCTTTGAAAAGTCTTACATTATCTGTGTGAAGAGTTAGTGACTCTGAAGAGCAGACAGTGGGGTCTTTTTAGAAATTGCCTGAACGTAAACACCATTGCATTAAGAACTCATATGAGACAATTTGTGGCAGTGATGTAAGACAAAAATGCAGTTTGACATCAGTTTAACTGTTCAAACCCAGTGCTATGGACTCACGGGAGTTGTAGTTTTGCCTTTTAACCTTTAACCTTTTCTGCCGAAGAGGGCTGATGCCTCGCCAAACTACAACTCCCAAGATTCAATAATATTCAGTCATTCATGGCAGTTAAAGTGGGATCAAGCAGCATTGATTATATGATGTAGGTCAGGCATGGGCAAGCTTCATCCCTCCAGGTGTTTTGGACTACAACTCCCACAATTCCTAACAGCCAATAGGCTGTTAGGAATTGTGGGAGTTGAAGTCCAAAACACTTGGAGGGCCAAAGTTTTCCCATGACTGATGACTGATGTAGATGCACCTCATTCAAGAAAGCCACAAGATCCCTGAGTCTGCAAGATGTCAGCTGTGCTATTGATGACAAGACAACTTGGAGGTAGGAAAAGTGCATCTGTTCAAGTTTTGTGCAGTAGATACTTAAATTGCCAAATAATTCACCAAAATGCATGGAAATGGAGCTTTGGCTGCCTCCTGTTAGTAATCGCTGGTGGCTTTCATGAAGAAAAAGATGCAGTTATAGGCTTTGTGTATTGTGAAAAATGTTTAGTGTTGAAAGAGACAGCCTATGGTAAATGTAGGAAGTAATGTAGGAAGTTTATGGTTTATGAAACTGAAGTTATCTTTGTATGACTCATGCTTGTGTTTCAGCTATTCAATATCTACTTATATCAAATTTTCCCCCCTTAAAGGGGATCTGCCATTGCAAAAATCATAGGTGAGAATGCCCAGAAATCGAACATGTTTGAATCTACTGTTAAGATGTGGGTGTTTGAAGAGATAATCAATAGCCGGAAACTCACTGAAATAATAAACCAAGATCATGAAAATGTAAAGTATCTCCCAGGACACAAGCTACCTCGCAATGTGGTAAGTGACGTAAACACAAACGTTTGGTTTCAGTATTAACGGTCTTATACTTTGGCTCTATTAGGATTGAATGAATTCCAAGTAAGAGATATCACAAAATTGTCTAAATGACTATGGTTGGAATAAACTACAATTCCCTGATCTTACATAGAAAGTTGATTAGGAGGGAGTAGAGAGGACTGATTTTTGCTCTTGGCAGGTCTCTTTTCAAAAGTTCACCCTATACCAGACATGGGCAAACTCTGTCCTTCCACGTGTTTTGGACTTCAACTCCCACCATTCCTAACAGCCTCAGGCCCTTTCCTTTCTCCCCTCAGCCGCTTAAGTGGAAAGGAAAGGAAAGGAAGGAAGGGGCCTGAGGTTTGGCAAGTTCGGCCCAGGTCCGTCATTTGTGTGGGTCGCAGTGGGGGGGCCAATCAGAAAGCTGCCACATACATACATACACACATACATACAAACATTGCCTTATAAAATAGCTCTTATAGCTGTGTACTATCTGAACATAGACAACATCCAAAATCCATGTAAATACAATGAAAAACTAATGAAACTGTAAAAAAAAGTGGCTATCAAGTGGCTATCAAGTGGAGGATAAATTCTCTATGAAAAAAGAAGAAACCTAAAATTTCTACAAAGAAGACTACAACTGAGACCTTTTCACACTGCAAATTATAGTTCTGTGTTAACACTTTAATTGCTATGGCAACATCCTATAGAATCCTTGGAATCGCACTTTATAGAGGGGGTTTTAGGATTCACAAACACAGAGAGCTCAAGTACCCCACCAAACTACAAATTAAAGGATTTGTTAGAACACTGTTGTTGTGGAACCAAATTGCTATAATAGTGTGGTATGAATGGGTCCCAGATATCATTAGATTCCAGCAGGAAATGATTGTTCTCATTTGCTACACAGGAATAGGAGACTGGAGTTAATGGTCATTTTTCTTTTCCAGGTTGCAGTCCCAAGTGTAAAAGAAACAGCAGAGGGGGCAGATCTCCTAGTATTTGTTATACCTCATCAGTTCATTCCAAAAATCTGTGAGGAGCTTACTGGCAATGTGAAAACCGGTGCAATTGGGATTTCATTGATCAAGGTAAAATTTGTTGCGTGAGGATGGCCCTATGAGGATGGCACATCTGTTTGCCCGTTCATGTGGTAGTCCTGATCCTTCAAGCTAAATGGTACCCCAAACATAGTTAACACAGAGCTATGCAATTTTTCCTCCTTGCTCCCACTTGGCAGGCCACACCACCAGCACATTATAGTATTTCTGAAGTGATGTGACATCACTTCCAATTACAATTTTGACTGATATTCAGTTTCCTCTTTTGTGGGGGGTTGAGAGTTGGATCACTTCAAGAACCAAATTAGTGCAGTAACATGTGGTTTGGGATTATTTGACTGAGGAGAAAGCAGTCTTCTGAAAATCTGCATGGGAAAATCTGCATGGAGAAGCTTCTAGGGTCTTTGGGAGGTTTCTGAAAGGTCAAATATTTCATATTTTTCCCATTCTTGAGTTAGCAGATAAGACTTCTTCCAGTATTGTATCTTTAAAAAAGTAACTCTTACCACAGTATTGTATATCAAGTTAACAAAGATGAAAAACGTATATTTTGAAAGCTAAAAATCTGTATATACTGTATCTAGTATGGGATTTCATGATGTATGGTGGGGTTTGCAAAATATAGTTTTCATCATATTTGGGGTGCAAGTTCTCATCACCCTGCCAACATTGCCAATGGATCAGGGTTCAGGGGAAGGCAAACGGAATGAATAAGCTTATAAAGTCCCAAACATCTGGACTTTTGCCTTTCCCTGCTATGTTCAAACAGAAAAGTTAATTGATCCTGCTCATTGTAGACATTTTATTGAAAGGCTTGGAATGGTTAGTGAATCTGTAGTGAGAATTTTGCCGATGTAAGGAAAAAACGTTCATTCTTTCATGTTATTCTATGATACTCTTCTGTGGCCTCCAGTTGTTTTATGCACGCTCTGGTTTGATGCAAAAATCAGTTTTGGCCATGTTGATTTGAAGAATGTCGACATGGGTTAATTGACAAATGTAGCCGTGAGATGTAGAATAATTGCACTCTATGTGATACCACATTTATTGTCATGGTTATGTCATATGGTATCCTGAAACAACCTGTTAGGTGAGATACTTTGAATTTTCCATCAGAAATGGCGGTTTCCAAGGCAATCTGCAATTCCTTTTCTGAAGGTGCCTTGGAAAATATTATTCTGGTAGATGGGCAATGTCTTTCTATGTAATGTTCAATCACCATATTTCTAGTCTTACATTTCATGTGTTATTTCAAAAGTAATTATATTTTAAATTTTAAAAATGTACATTTTTTGGGTAAAATTATAGGACTGGAAGGCTCATTGAGTCCATTTATTTATTTTATACATTTATATTCCGCCCTTCTTACCCCGAAAGGGACTCAGGGCAGAGCACAGCATATATATGGCAAACATTCAATGCTGGAACATAAAATAAACTATAAATATACACAAACACTGAAATCCGTTATCTCCACTTTAAAATCAATTGTTTTAAACTATCTCAGATCAGCCATACCAGATCCAGTCAGCAGGGTAGAGTTTCCTATTGTTGCCTTATTTCACGGTCCCAAAGGTTTGGTCCCATAGCCAAGTTTTTACCATCTTCCTGAAGGACAGGAGGGAAGGGGCTGATCTAATCTCGCCAGGGAGGGAGTTCCAAAGCCGAGGGCCAATCACTGAGAATATACCTCTCTCTCGTCCCTCCCTGCCAATTGCGCCTGTGATGGTGGCGAGACTGAGACCAGGGTAGGGTTGCCATTTTTTGATATAAGAAATAAGGGACATTTACGGGATTTTTCACAAAAATAAGGGACACTTCATTAAAAACTTGAAACTCAAACATTAGGTAGAAATAGTTTTATTAACAGAATAAGATAATGATTGAAACTCACAAAAGAAACTGACTTACACCCTCTTAACAATACATGGTATGTTTCTGCATGCTTTGTCATGCAGAAAAAACATTATTAGAACTACCTTTTTTTCTCCATCTGTATTTAGTACTTGACTTTGCTGACTTTAAAAGTGCACTGTCTAAACATTAAAATAAAATAAATTTTATAAGACAGTACATCTTCATTATTATGATGTCAATAGTTAATGGTATAGTATAGTATGGGATACACAGCACTGTATAGTATTGGGATGCACAGCTAGGCCTATTTTAAGAATAACTCTCAAGCAACCAGAAACTATCTTTATCCAACATGATCCAACATTCCCCTTGGGTAATGATTAATTAGTCGACTGTACTTTGAAAAAGTCCTGAATCGCCTCTTCCTTCCAACGGGGACGCAGGCTGCCCTGCGAGTTGGAATCCCTGGACAGGCATTGCAGAAACCGCACCGTACACCTTCCTCTGGTCAACCCCGCCCAGTCCTGTCCTGCTAGTCAAAAATAAGGGACAGGGCCTGAAAATAAGGGACACAAATTTTAGGGCCAAAATAAGGGACGTCCCTTAGAATAAGGGACATATGGGAACCCTAGAGCAGGGCCTCCCTGGAAGATCTTAATCTCCACAGTGGAACATAGAGAGAGATGCATTTGGACAGGTATGCAGGTAGTGGACAATTCCTTAGCTACAACGTCAAAAGTAAACAACTGGTTCCTTCAGCCTTTTATCAACATGCTAAATATCTAGGAGCAGAACCTTTTAAAAGCATGTTTTACCAAGTGTGCACTCTCAATATAATATGCCTCTGGGGTTATGTCTCCTTCAAGATATCATTTTTAGAATAGGCAAATTATCACCCCTCATTATATCCTGGTGATTATCTTTTGGTTTTCCTCTATAAAGGAGATGAAATATTAAAATAGATATCCTTTTGTTCGATAGTTTGCTGTCTGTTGCCGCACCCTGTTTTACAAACAGCTCTTCTACGTTTCTCCCCGATCCAGATTTCATAGGGATCAGATTTCTGTCTTGAAAGGTAGGAATGCACTATTTTTAAAATCTTTGCTTTGATCCATCTCTTTCTCTCAAGTAGGGTGTAGATGAAGGCCCCGATGGGCTGAAACTCATATCAGATATTATTCGAGAGAAACTGAAGATAGAAGTCAGCGTGCTCATGGGGGCCAACATTGCTAATGAAGTTGCAGATGACATGTTCTGTGAAACAACCATAGGTAATTGACGAAGAGCCTCATATTTGTAAATAACCCTTCATGAAGGTGAGACAAGTCCATGCGTGTGTGCAATGCAGTCACACAGCTTTCTCATTACATTGTAATGTACCTGCAAATCTCCATCTGCAAAAAATGTCAAATTTGATTGTTCCACTTTCTTCCAATATGGGACACAAAGCAACATCACTCTTCAAATACAGTTGTAGCATTGCATAGTTTCACTTATTGCATTCATATTCTACATTTCTTCCTCCAGTTATCTCAAAGAAATATAGTTGGTTGTCTGTCCGCAATGCTTTTTACTAGGCATGGGCAATCCATGGTTCTAAATGGTTCTAAAGTACTTATAAAATTAGGGAGTGCTGGTGCATTGCTTCTACAGTGTTGCTAAAGTTCTGGTGGTGAAAATGTCAGAACTCTTAACAAAAATTTCAAAATTTCATTATTATTTCATTATTGGTAATTTTTATGACTTAAGATCTGCTGCTTGTCATCGACGCGGCAGCGCACTTTTTCTGTAGCAGCGCCTACCCTTTGGAACGCCCTCCCGGAGGAGGCACGAGCAATATGGCTTTTCGGAGGGCCTGTAAGACCAACCTGTTCCGTCAGGCGTTCAATCTCTAAGCTGTAACTCCTACTCTGGTCTTAATATGTTTTTATTATGTTTTCAAGTATGTTGTGTTTTGTTGTCCATTGCTGTGAACTACCCTGAGCCTTTTCGGGAAGGGTGGTATGTAAGTCGAAATAAATAAATAACTAATTAGGAACTGCCATTTATAATGAATTTTTGATTCTGAAATTTTCACCAGCATAACTGTCAAGCTGTCACTCTGGAGTAAAGATTTGAACCTGGGTTCTGTCAGGTACCTTTCCTAATGGATCAGATTGGGCAGTTGTAAACAACTGTCCACAAAATACAGCTAAAAACAGAGGACAAGGACTCCCATGAGTTGCCATGTTGTGCATCTGGGTGGGGGTTTTTAAAACTCCTAACAATTGTTTTGGCATGGTATTTTTTAAAAAGAGATTGTGTTTTGGCTTCTGCTAATTATATAAGTCAGTGAATCTAGAACGCGTGTATAATTCCTTATTTTATATTGTTAGTCACAGATGTAATTTTGGCATCGACATTCTCATTTTGAGAAGGACAACTTCGATTCCTTCATATATGGTCCCACAATTATATGTAAGGAGGCTTACATGTCACTTTTACAGCATTACTTTTTGCCATTTGGGGAATTTCTTAGACTATAGAGACCTAAAAATAATAGTTGTGCATGGAACTTGTATTGCAAAACAACTGCACGCACCTGGAAAATTGGTATATGTATCTCTTTCTTTTGAAATATTTTATTGGAAGCAATTATTTGATTATCACCTGGAATCCTAATTTATCATGCTTTCCTCCCATAGGTTGCAAAAACCCTGCAAGTGGGAAGATATTTAAGGAATTAATTCAAACCCCAAATTTCAGAATTGCAATCGTAGAAGACTGTGACACTGTGGAGCTCTGTGGGGCCTTAAAAGTTAGTGATTCCAAATATTTTCAGGCCAATACAAGTTTGGTTGTCCATGTGACCAGCTTATTAAAATGTTGCTCAGAATATATGCATATTCATTAACTTTTACCTAATGTTCAGTTTGTAAGATGGGAGAAGTCAATTTATTTAAATTCCAACTTAAAAGTGGTTTTAGAGTGCCAGTGATTTCAGTTGGACAGTAGTTCCAGGCTTAAGGGGGAAACTATGGAATGATTTTTGCTAATTGCACAATGGCCTAACTTTACAAAGAGCTTTGTTGTTGTTTTTAAATTTTTATTTTGCAGGTAACTCACATGACTTCTCATAACACTCCCAGTTCTCCTTCACTTGCCCTGACAGCATGTTCAATCAATTTGCAGAGCTCTTGCTTTGTTCCCTTGCTTCTGTTCCATCTCTCCGAGATCCCTTCCACACAGCTGAATAAAATCCCACATTTTGAACTGGAATATATGGCAGTGTAAACTCAGATAACCCAGTTCAAAGCAGATATTGTGGGATTTTCTGTCTTGACATTCAGGGTTATATGGTTGTGTGGAAGGGCCCCAAGAGAATCTCCCTGTGAGTATATACTCGTTTTGGGTTTTTTTTGTTTGTTCCCAATTGTGTAGAGTGGCCACGCCCAAGAGAAAGATTTCCTGTACAAATGTGTTGCTTTGGCAGAATTGGAGACAGAGAAGTGCCGTGCTCTTCACACATGGATTCAAAATTAAAGGTGTATCTACACTGTAGAATTATGGTAGTTTAGAACCATTTTAACTGCCATGGATTAATAATATGGAATCATGGTAGTTTTACTGTAGTTTTACAATATCATTACTTTTCTCTGCCAAAGAGAGTGCTGGCGCATCACCAATCTACAACCATGGCCATTTGACACAATTGTTTATAATCTGCATATTTTGAGCTTATTGTTTTATATGCTATTGGTTTCATCTTTTATTGTATTGTGTGTTTATTTTATGCATTGTTTTGGACACATTGTGCCATATGTAAGCCGCCCCAAGTCCCTTCGGAGGGATGGAGGCAGGGTACAAAAATAAAGTTTTTATTATGATGATGGGCTATTTCACATATTTCTCTCTCTCTCTCTCTCTCTCTCTCTCTCGTTTCCAATTGGATTCAGAACATTGTGGCAGTGGGGGCTGGTTTTTGTGATGGCTTGGGCTTTGGAGACAACACCAAGGCAGCTGTAATTCGTCTGGGCCTGATGGAGATGATTGCCTTTGCGAAACTATTCTGTAAAGGCACTGTAACACTAGATACATTTCTGGAAAGTTGTGGTATTGCAGATCTGATCACGACATGCTACGGGGGAAGGAACAGGAAGGTGGCTGAAGCTTTTGCATGTGGTGAAAAAGTAAGAACATTACTTGCTTAGAAATCTTCATGATGACATAGCAAACCCCTTGTGACTGTGATACCCTCATCTGTGGGGGTTTTTTTATCCATGCAAGGTCCTCCAGTGTTCAGGTGATTGTAGTCTAAACTTCCCCTGGAAGTTACCATAGCATTGCATATCCAGCTATTTAAAAATTTGACACAAGTTGAGTCCTTCGACCCGAATAGTAGGGCAAAGAGGGATGCATGGATGGTGTGTTGGCAAATGCCTCTCTCTCCAACCTCTTTCATGCATTTAAGTCCGTCATTCCCAAAGTGGGTGCTACCGCCCCCTGGGGGGCGCTGGGGCGATCCAAGGGGGCGGTGATGGCCACAGGTGCATTTGGGGGGCGATGAATCACTGTAAGGGGGTGGTGAAAGCATGGCTGAAATCACTGGGTTGCTGTAATACATATATCTTTCTGTTTAATTGCTATTAAAAATTTTAAAAATAATTTCTAGGGGGCTGCTGAGTAATATTTTTTCTGGAAAGGGGGTGGTAGGCCAAAAAAGTTTGGGAACCACTGATATAAGTTAATCTACATTTGCTGGTATGTCTGTGCAAGACTCAGGTCAACAATGATTAACCCTTGCTTGATCATAAAAACTGATTAACCTTAGTCAACCTCTCAAACAGGGTCACTGTGAGACTAATGAGCACTTCAAAGAGCTCTATACATGGAAAAGTAATTAAAATATTCAGATTTAAAAGACACCCAAAGCATAAAGAGTCAGTATGCATAGCTCTTGTCAGTTGTCTTCTGGTTCCTGGGAGATGTGCATGCCTGAATATCTATGCTTTGGGTAAGAGATACAAAAGCTGGAAAACTGATACAAATTCAGGCTCCAACTCTATGCTCACAATACTGGTAGCCTCATTGAATCAATGGATCTGAATAGATGTGTCCAAGTCTGACATACTTGTATGTTAGCCACATAAACACAGATCAGGTTTACCTATGGCGCATGAGGTATGGGTTAATGGTCCTTTGATTAAACCAATAGCTTTCCTCATGCTTTCTAGAACTCAGCAACTCAACCTTCAGTTTAAGGAATCTACTTATTTTGGAGCCTCCGGTGGTACAATGGGTTAAACCCTTATGCTGACAGGTCAGCTGTTTGAATCTGAGGAAAGTGGGTTGGGCTCCATCTGTCAGCTCCAGCTCCCCATGTGGGGACATGAGAGAAGCCTCCCACAAGGATGGTAAAGCCTCAAAAACATTCAGGCATCCCCCTGGGCAATGTCCTTGCTGACAGCCAATCCTTTCACACCAGAACTGACTTGTAATTTCTCAAGTCACTCCTGACATGAAAAAAGCCAACTTATTTTTAATAGTATTTCTGAGCAACTTATTTTCTATCGGTTTGAAACTTGGTGGTGACATCTGTTTTACCAGGTGAAGACCAATGAATTAATAAAAAGTTATAAAGTGCATATTTTTATCAGGACGGCAGCAAATGGAGCTTTTCTTTCCCTTGCCATACTTCCAAAACCATTACTACCATAAAAATATGTCATTTCAGTGCCAACAGAGATCATTTCCAAAATAATTAGTCTATACTTTTATTTCAGACAATCGAACAGCTCGAAAAAGAAATGTTAAATGGACAAAAGCTTCAAGGACCTCAGACATCAGCGGAAGTCTATAAAATCCTGAAGCAGAAGAAACTGCTTGACAAGTAGGTAGTTTTAATTTTCTAGATAACAGAATTATCTGAAAAGTCAAAATGGTTCTAAGAAACATATGAGCTTTTAGAAGATGTGCCTTCAAGTTGCATGTCAATGTATGGCAACCACCAAGGATTTCATTGGGCTTTCTAAGACAAAGCCTACTCATAAATGATTGACCATTGCATTTCTCTTAAATGTAGCCTACAGAA